>VZRF01007123.1:263-23524 GCA_013396875.1 Vireo altiloquus
GGACAGTGTCTGAAGCTAGCCCCTGCAAGGGAGGAACATGGGCGTTCCCATCTGGCTCAAAATGTATATTGATCCACGGGACTCTGTACCCAACCCGGCATGGCGTGGTGGCTCTGCGTGGCATGGTGGCCCGGTGTGGCATGGCATGTGGCAGCATGTAGCCATGTGGCCGCATGTAGCCATGTGGCCATGGCACTGATGGGGGACCTTCATCACCAGCAGCAAGACCAGACGGAGGAGAGCAACAAGACATCAGGAGCCTCGGACGGGTGATATTCATTCCATCTAACCCTTGTCACCTCTTCCTGTCCCCCCAACCCCCCCACGCACAGTTCTTTTCCTATCTCTTTCTTTCTTTCTCTTCTCTTCTCTTCTCTTCTCTTCTCTTTCCTTCTCTCTGCCTCTTTCACTATTAAATAAAATACACCAATTTTTTGGCAACAGCATCTAATCTCGTTTGATTTTAATCTTGTTTGGAGACATTTTAGAATCTTATAAGTTATTTCCAGTTTATGCCCAGACTCAGCATTCTTGGCTTTTCTCGGCTTAAACTGGTTTTTAACAGTTATTAAGAAAATAACAGCAATGTCCCCACCAACTAACAAGAAAGAAGCACAAGCTTTTTTAGGTGTTTTGGGATTTTGGAGAATGCACATTCCAAATTAGTTTGATTGTCAGCCCTCTCTATCAAGTGGCCCAGAAGAAGAATGATTTCCAATGGGGCCCTGAGCAATGACAAGCCTTTGAAGGAACCAAGCAGGAGATAGTTCACGCAAGTAGCCCTTGGGCCAGTCTGAACAGAGCAAGATGTAAAAAATGTGCTCTATACTGCAGCTGGGGAGAATGACCCTACCTGGAGCCTCTGGCAGAAAGTGCCAAGGGACACTCAAGATCGACCTCTAGGTTTTTGGAGATGGGGATACAGAGGATCTGAAGCCCCTTGTACTCCAATCAAAAAAGGAGATACTGGCAGCTTATGAAGGTGTTTGAGCCACTTCGGAGGTGGTTGGTACTGAAGCACAGCTCCTTCTGGCACCCCAGTTACCCGTGTTGGATTTGATGTTCAAAGGGAGAGTCTCCTCTATACATCATGTAACTGATGCTACATGGAGTAAATGGGTTGCACTGATGACACAACGAGCTTGGATAGGAAACCCCAGTGTAAGAGACGGTTCGAAGATCCCTCATATGCCTCACAATTGTCACCTAGGACAGACTGAAACCCTAAAAAAAACCCACAAAAGACTTTCCACAGGAGTCCTGGCCTGGCTGAGGTGGGATGTCTGCCAAGTGTTGTTTGCAGGTGTACCCACTGGCAACTTATATGCATTCCTGAAGAAATTAGTACAGGTCACTGTGGACTGCTTCCATTCTTGCTGTTGAAGCGACAGCGTTGAAGCAAAAAGGAATAACATGTCCTGTACACCTGCCCTGTACTCGTTCTCCAGAGCAACAGGCTCCTAACTAATGGCCGTAGATTTCTCCACCTCTTGGCCAGTTGCCCCTCGCTTTTGAAAAAGACTATAAAGGGACTTTCTAGTTTAACCCCAACGAGATCTCCCCACAGAAGGTTAATCTATTGGCAGATGATCACAAGGACTTCGTCTCCTCTGTTGGTAGCTATTCCCCCCCTTCTCTCCTCTCTCCCCTTTTACTTTGTTTTTCTTTACCTCTCTCTCTCTCTCCCCTCTATCAGGTTACCGTGTTGTGGGCACTTAATAAAAGTGCACTGTTTTGATTAAAACTCTACTCCCTTGTGTCTTTTGCACTCTGAGATCAATAAACGAACCATCTCAAACCCCGCTTATATTAGCGGAGCATAACATCCCAGTCATCCAGGAATCTTAGAAGTGATCATGGACTGGCCAGAAGGCAAAGATTTTGGAATGTCACCAGAGAAGGAGATAACACATGCTGAAGAGGCCCCACTATATAATAAATTGCCAGAAAGTGAAACAATATGCCTTGTTTACTGATGGATCCTCCTGTCTTGTGGGAAAACATTGGAGATGGAAAGCAACTGTATGGAGTCTCCTATGACAAGTCACAGAAACCACTGAAGGAGAAGGTGAATTGAGTCATTTTGCAAAGGTGAACGCTATCCAGTTGGCCTTAGTCATTGCTGAACAAGAGAAATGGCCAATAATTTATACTGATTCTTGGATGGTGGCAAATGCCTTTTGGGGGTGGTTGCAGCAATAGAAGAAGAATAACTGGCAGCATGGGGGGTAAACCCATCTAGGCTGCTGCACTGTGGCAAGATATTGCTGCCAGGGCAGAGAACTTGGTTGTGAAGTCATGTCACGCAGATGCTCATGTACCCAAGAGTTAGGCCACTGAAGAACATTGGAACAACCAGGAGGTGAATCAGGCAGCTAGGATTGAAGTGACTCAGGTGGATTTGGATTGGCAACACAAGGGTGAATTATTTCTGGATCGGTGGGCCCATGACACCTTGGGCCATCAAGGAAGAGATGCAACATATAGGTGAGCTCGTTATCGAGGGTTGGACTTAACCATGGACACTGTCACACAGGTTATCAATGAATGTGAAACGTGCTGCAGTCAAGCAGACCAAGCAGGTAAAGCCTCTGTGGAATGGGGGATGATGGCTGAAATATAAGTATGGGGAGGCCTGGCAGATTGACTATATCACTGTCTTGGAGTGACTTTTGTCTTGGAGTTTATCCTTTGATGGTTTATCCTATATTGTCTGCCCATGCCCAGAAAAGTGAATTGTATGCTTTTCTATGTCTTTAAACAGAGCCTGAGAGGGGGGAGGAGAACAAACCACCCAGCTCAGACAGCATTGTGTTCTTCAAGGTTACACAGAGATAAGGGAGAAGGCAGGTTTTTTTTCTTTAGGTTGATTCCGGCTGGCTCTCAGCACTGCTCTTTTTGGGAGAGATGAGAGACGGAATTTTTTCTTTTTTTTTCCTCCTCTTTTGGATTTTGTTTCTTCCCCTTCTGGACTTGGAGCCTCAGAAGATCAGGACTCCACTGGGAGGTGTTTCCCCGGCCTGCAGGNTGGTGGAAGCAACCCAGAAGGCAGGAAACATATCCTGTGCCCCATGCTATGGCCCAGAAAACTATCCTGGGACTTGAAAAGCAAGTCCTATGGTGACATGGTACTCCAGAAAGAATTGAATCAGATAATGTAACTCATTTACAAAACAACCTCATAGACACTTGGAGCAAAGAACATGGTATTGAGTGGGCATATCATATTCCCTATCATGCACCAGCCTCTGGAATGATCAGATGATGTAATGGATTGTTAAAGACTACACTAAGAGCAGTGGGTGGTGGGACCTTCAAACATTGGGATACACATTTAGCAAAGGCCACCTTGTTAGTCAACATCAGAGGATCTGCCAACCAGACTGGCCCTACCCAATCAAAAATTTTACGTATTGTAGGTGATAAAGTTCCTGTAGTGCACATTAAAAACATGCTGGGGAAAACAGTCTGGGTTATCCTGCCTCAGGCAAAGGCAAACTCATCCGTGGGATTACTTTTGCTCAAGGAACCACGTGCACTTGGTGGGTAATGCAGGAGGATGGGGAAGTCTGGAGTGTGCCCCAAGGGGATTTGATTTTGGGTGAGAACAACCAATGAATTAAATTGTATTATATTAATAACTGTCCAACACAGTGTATTGCCGCTTTTACGGCAGCTGCGTGCACATCACCTCACTGAGCACCTCATGGCGTCGACCTTAACTACAAATGTTCAGGGTATCTGAGTTTGACTTTCCTGTCATTGTGGCACTCTCACCAATGAAGAATGAACTTTGATAAAACTGAACAAGCACAGCAGTACTGGAATCTGAACTGACTCAAATGTGCAACATGGAGCAATTCCACACCTCACACCATCTTTCCTTCTTGAAAGACTGTTACCATGGAGGAAGGCCAAAGTCACAGACTAAATGAATTCAACAAACTTTTTTTTTTTCTGGACATTTTATGAAAATTTGCAGAGGTGTTCCACAGACTAAGGGAATGATGTCTGTATGTATATTTATCAAAACATATAAATAGGGAAGGTGATGAAATATTGGGGAGTGTGAAACTTGGCATGACATAAATTGTATGGAATAAGGTGTGGATATTGTCCTGGTTTCAGCTGATATAGAGTCAATTTCTTCTCAGTAGCTGCTACAGTGCTTTGTTTATGATTCAGAATGAGAATGGTGTTGATAACACACTGATGTTTTGGTTTTTTACTAAGTTGTGTTTATCCTAAGTCAAGGAGGTTTTTTTCTTGTCTCATGCTCTGCCAGTGAAGAGGTTCACTAAAGAAACTGGGAGGGAGCATAGCTGGGACAGGTAACCCAAACTGGCCAGAGGGATATTCCATACCATAGAACATCATGCCCGGTATATAGACTGGGGGCAGTTACCCAGAAGGGCAACCAATCTTGATTTGGGAAGGATGGTCTGGCATCAATCAGTGGGTAGAAAGCAGTTGAATTGTGTATCACTTGTTTTTACATTTTTATTATCATCATTATTATTATTATTTACCATTTTTACTGTATTTTACTTTATTTTCAATTATTAAACTGTTCTTATCTCAACATACAAGTTTTACTTTTATTCTTCTCCCCATTCCACTGGGGGGGAGGGAGTCAGAGAGAGGGGGGGTTGAGCAAGCAGCTCCATGGTGCCTAATTTTCATCTGGGCTTAAAACTATGACAACCCATTAAATTAGTACTCCCACAATGGAATTATTATTGATTTAACTATTCACAGCCACTCGTCCCTGCTGTAGGCATCTGCTCAATTCCAACCATAGGCACCATCCCATTCCTCTCTAATGGATTCCCACATGGTTCAAACCAGCTGATGAATGTTGACAAGGGAGTTGGAGTGTGTGGCAGACAACACAGTAGGTGAGCCAAGACTCACATGTTTCTCGGTTTAACCTATAATCATACCCCGGAGGCTGGGGCTGTTTGCGAGAAAAACTTCCCTTTGCTCTCCAGCAGGTTTCCCCCAAAATGCCTAGGCAATGAAAGCAGCAGTTCCTTCTGCAAAGCAGACAGAGTCTGCTTGATTTCCTAAAAGAGCAGGCTGCATGACAGAATCTGCCCGGCCTGTCATATAATATTCGACCTCAGTTGCGAAAGGCTTTTCACTTTTGTTTCTGGTTTGTTTTCTAGCAGCTTTGTAGACTGGTGGAATATATCAGGCTCCTCTTCTTCCAAATGTCTGCATCCTGCTGAGAAATGGAGCACTGGGCAGGGTTCTCTGTGAGGCCAGTGTGCCTGGGTGGGCTCTGGGCACTAAATATTTTCATAAGCAACCCAAAATAAACTGTGGAGTCTGCTCCTGAAAGTGCTGCATGTGGAGTCGGAGATGCAGTACTGTGGCAAAGATGAGACCCTAATAGCTAGGGCTTGTCTACAAAATGACTCCATATTCATAGAATTTTCAGAAGGCTTTATTTACATCAAGTACAGGGATCAAACTTTTCCTCCCTCCAGCCATGTTAGCTGGAGCGATCGTCTCTCTGTGTGTGACTGTGTCTGTCTCCAGCACAGTCTCACAAATATGAAAACAAAGACAAAACTCTTTCATTGGTCAAGGAAAGCTCCTTACCAAAACATCTGTCATTATTTACGTTCTTCTCCTGGGAACCTACAGAAGTTCCCTGGTGCTGCAAGAATCTGACAGGCAGAAAAGCCTAAAAATCTTCCTGACTTTCCACACAGTACTTTGCAAGGTGGCTCTTGAGCTCAACTGGCTTCCATGGCATGCTGCTGGGATCAGTCTCCCTTGGTGTCCGTGGTCCCAAAACCTGCTCTTTACATCTTTGCAGAGGTAAGCATTATAAACCCCATGTGGTGGGCATGCAATGGTGGTTGAAGGAGCAAAGAAGCTCCAAAACTGCAGCTGTGCTTCATCATGGAGAGAACCAACTTTGTCCTCCTGTCCTGGGTTGAAGTATATTCTATCACCATCATGAACTGTTGAAACCAGGTGAGGCAGTGCTCTCTGCCTCCCCCACTCTGGATTATCTTCTGTTAATGGCCCATCAGCGCCTTATCACATGACTCACAGATAACTCCCGCCTGGACTATCTCCTCTTAATGGCCCATCAGGCCTTATCACATGACTCACCATCCCATTGTGAGANTATAATTCTGACTTGTGATCTCCCACTGGTTTGATTTCAAACTAGTACACCTCCTGAACAGCAATGGATGCATATGTGTGGGGTGCAGACCACCAGGAGCAAAACAGAGAGCTAAAATAATGGAATTCACGTACCTATGAATATTTGGGTTTATTATCTGCTTTCTGAGATCACCCGGGCTGCTGAGAAGCTGAAGTGCTTACTTGGTATTCTCAGGGGTGTCCACACCATGCGGGGGACTGGAGAACCTGCCCCACCATCCCTTGTCAGTAAACCACACAGGTTTAATTGTATTCTTCAGTAATTCTCCCTGGGAGATGGAGTTGGAGCAGCCCAATGCATACATTACCCTTTCCAGCTGCAATGACATTTCTCTTACAAGACACAATACTAATTATTGTGTATGATATCGCTTGCCAAATGACATATAAGCAACTCTTGCCACAAACTACCTCTTAGCATGCAGTGTTTTCTGATGCTTTGGTGATGACTCCAGCATGAAGGCACAGAAATCTTGAAAATATCCACCCAGAGCAATGGAGAGGTTGGGATGGGACCCAGAAAAAACTGGACTGACTGCTGCTCATGCAGCGCTTGCCCTAGCTCACCAACAGGCATCTCAAGTTCATCGGTCCAGCTGGCAACACAAATGGACATCCAAACAACCTTGGACATGAAGCTCCAGCTTCACTTCCACTTGGAAGTGCAGGAGACATGGCGTTTCCCAGTCCTGTTTTAAAACAGACGGGCCCTTGGGAAGGGCCGTGGTGGACTTTGTTCTCAACAAGAAGGATCTGTTTCAGCTCTGCAGTCAGGATTATCACAGACCCCCTTACAAGGGGGATTATAAGAAAGATGGGGACAGACTTTTAGTAGGGCCTGTAGCAATAGGACAAGGGGTCATGGCTTTCAATTAAAGAGAGATTCAGACTAGTGTCTTGGAGATGGTTTATATCCCATATCCATTTTTGGGTTTGTTTTTGTATCCGGAATGGTCACTGCCTCCCCTGGCTCTGGGAGTATCAAGATGGGTGAGGGGCAGCCCTGGATCCTGCTAGGGTTAGGGGCCAGGGACTGCTGCTTCCTTCCAGTTTGGCGATTGTCTCAGTGGCCAGGCGCCACGGTGCCTCTGACTGGAGATCCTGCTGCCCTGTGGTTTTTGCCTTTTTTCCCTCTTGTTTTTTTTTCTTTTCTTTGGCACTGTGACTAGGGCTGGCTAGCTTGCTTCTCTGCCCCTCTGCTGTTTGGGAGCCCAGAGCTGGTGCTTCCTGTGTCAGGACCCGGGAACACCCTGTCCCCCTCTGGGCCGCTGCCTCACCAGTGAGTCGTGCAAAGGAGCAATCCCTGCCCAGCCTCCTCTGTTATTCTGATGCTGCTTCAGGGTTTTTTGCTACGCTTTAGCCTGGCACCCAGTGTCCACCAGGACCCCCGATGCTTCTGCTTCTGCCACCACTTGGGGCTTAGTACTACACTTCGATTCGCTGCCCCCAGGGGTCTGCTCACCTCTGCCATGCCAGCCTGCTGCTCGATGACTCCTGCTACAGTCCATTTCATGACCCGGAGGGGCACCCTCACAAGTTTGCAAAGGAAGCCTCTTCTCTATCTCTTCTGCCAGGTGAGCCACCATTAACCACATGGAGAGGTGGCTGAGCCCTGCACCACAGCGCTCCCTGCAGCTGCGGGGGAATCATCACACCTGCCCTACCTGGCCGGGAGCCAACAGTGCCCCTGCTGGCTGTGGTCATAACTACACCAACGGGTAAAGTGCTTGACAGCTGAGAGAAGGCTATTGTTGGGTCTCTGTTTTTTTTGTTTGTTGTTGCTGCTGTTGTTGTTTGTTTGCCTTATTAAATGTATATATATTGTAGTAAAGAATTGTTATTCATTTTCCCATATTGGTCCCTTCCAACCCTGTACTGGTTTTACATGGCCTAGTTTTAATAGCGGGGGAGCGCCACAGAAGTGGCTTCTGTGAGAAGCTGCTGGAAGCTTCCACCATGTCAGGCAGAGCCAATTAGAGAAGTTGGTAACGCCTCTGTGATGATATATTTAAGAAGAAAATCAAAACAGACAGGCGCAGTTTTTCCAGGGGTGGCAAGCTGCTGCTGCCAGGGCATCCCGGCACAGCCTGTGGCAATGGACCGCCACTGCCATTTTGGCATAGCCCACAGTGAACTTTGCCTGCCTGACCGCCCCATCTAGCTGTGCCCCAGGCAGAAGGGCAAGGGCCGTGGCGGCAACTTCTCCTTTCCGGTGCCCCACATGAAGAGAGGCATTAAATAGCACCAGTGCCGCCACAGCTGCGATCGCCCACACAGTGTCAGCAGGACCACATGGCCAGCAGCAGAAACATGGCGAGCAATTCCCTGGCATGGAACCTAGATGAAATCAACTTCTTGGCACTGCGAGATACTGCAAGAATGTTTGAATTAGTGGAACTTGATGACAATGATACCTATGGACAGCAGTTTTCTTCTAGATAGAGAAAAGGAGGAAGTGAAGACATGTAAGAGAGAACAACAGGACAGCACCAAGGTCAGTGGAGAAGAAAGGGGAAGAGGTGCTCCAAGAGTCAGAGACGAAATTCCTCTGCAAGCCATGGTGAGGACCATGGTGAAACAAACTGTCNCACCAGTGCCGCCACAGCTGCGATCGCCCACACAGTGTCAGCAGGACCACATGGCCAGCAGCAGAAACATGGCGAGCAATTCCCTGGCATGGAACCTAGATGAAATCAACTTCTTGGCACTGCGAGATACTGCAAGAATGTTTGAATTAGTGGAACTTGATGACAATGATACCTATGGACAGCAGTTTTCTTCTAGATAGAGAAAAGGAGGAAGTGAAGACATGTAAGAGAGAACAACAGGACAGCACCAAGGTCAGTGGAGAAGAAAGGGGAAGAGGTGCTCCAAGAGTCAGAGACGAAATTCCTCTGCAAGCCATGGTGAGGACCATGGTGAAACAAACTGTCCCCCTATAATCCATAAAGTCCACAGGGGATGCAGACATCCACTTGCAACCTGTGAGAAAAGTGCTCATGCTGGAGCGGGTGGATGCCAGAGGAAGCTGTGATCCAGTGGGAGACGTGAATGGAGAGAGAGAGCTCCTGCTTCCAGAGGTAGAGAAAGAGGGGCCATGCTTCCAAACTAGAGCAGCCTATCCTTAAAAGACTGCACTCCATGAACGAGACCCATGCCACAACAGTTCTGGGAAAACAGTTTTGCCCGTGGAAGGGACTCATGGCATAGCAGAAGAAAGATTCTTCTCCCTTAGCGAATTGAAAAAGATGTCAGGTGACAAACGGACCAAAACCCTCACGTCCTGTCTCCCCGTGCTGTCAGTGAGAAAGAGGGAAGGGCTGGGAGGAAAAAAGGTGTTTTAAAGGCTTATTTTACTTCTCATTATCCTCCTCTGACTCTGTTAATAATAAATTTACTTTATACCTTTAAATTTGAACCTGTTTTGCCCTTAAAGTATTTTTAGCCTAATCCTCAAGTCATGAGCCCTTCATTAAATTTTTTTTCCCCTCTCCTCTGCCCTGCTGAGAGCAAGAGAGGGTGAGCAAATGGCTTTTGTGGAGGCCTGGTATTTGGCCAATGTCAAACTATGGCAAACCTAAACCATTCTATGGTTCTATGATCATCCCCTACAACCGGCAGTGCTGTTAAGATGCAGTGTGCTGTCCTGTTGACACGACTCTGCAGGCACTCTTGGTGGTCTAATGGACCACAGTTGGGGAACTCCTGCCCCCAAAATCTTCTGGAAGCCCTGCAGTCTGCTATATGGGTCCTCCTGGGAGCACAAGCCAGTTCCGCTGCGCTTCACAAGCTTTCTGCAGACAGACATCAATAGCAATTTTCTACTTTTCCAGTAGCCCCTAAAAAAACTATTGTTGCAAGTCTTTAAGGAAGATGCCTGAGATAAAATCCATGGCACCACTTGGCTACTCTGCATGGGGAGAGTCATGCATTTCTCTGAGCTACAAACAATTGCTACAACTCTATTTTTTCTTATTGTCACAATGCACAGGCTGATGAAAACAGCCAAGACTGGGGAAAAATGCAAAGTGCAAACAAGGGTGTGAGGGATGAGTAATTACAAAACACTCCACCATCAAGGCCACTTCCAAGATTTCTACAATCTGGTCCCATCAGAAATATCAGTTCCTTGACCCAGGACATCAGAAGGTCAGCACCCACCCAGAAGCTGTGCCAGTGCCACCCTCTCTAAAGGGGTATGAAGTCCCTCTTTGGGAGCAAGAGAAGTGAGGTTAGACCTTTCCCTAGAGAAGAAACAAGTGAGCACATGAAAACAGAAGGCCTTTAGAAGTCCACACGCATAAGTGGCATCTTCTCTGCTTACCCAAACACAAAGTTTTGGGGAAAACCTTTCTCTTATGGAGCTGCCTGTGCTGATCCCTGCACAAGGCACAGGCTCTGTTAAGTTCCAAAAAACCAACTGAGCTGAGAGAAGCAAGCTATGTTGGGCTGCATCCACTAGCAATGCTACTTCACGTGCCCTTCTGTTCATGCCTCTCTGGGGATCTGGTGAAGTCTTCAAGCCCACTGAATATGGACAAGGTGCCACCAACCCACGCATCTCATAGAGGGGTCCCTCTTCCCAGGTCCCTGACTAGGGTGGCATGGTCTCAGCCCAGGTGAGAAAATGTGAACAGCAACTCGCACTGCTGCCAGCAAGAGGCCACCAGCGTGGGAAACTACTGGTCCCACAAGTAGCTGCCCAAAGAAGGTAGCACAGGAGGGAAGGAGCTCTGGGCTGGAGCTGCTTGCACCAGCACAGATGCTTCAAGAGCTATGTCCATAGCAGACACTTTCCTTAATGTATTTTGGACAACTTGAAGAAGTTTGGTGGCACCTACTCCCTTTACGGTGATGTTCTGCTCTCAGCTGAGGAGAAGACTTCTACTATTACCCAACCAAGACTCCCTGGGAGGATGGTAAGAAGAGAGTAGTTTACTCATTGCATCAAGTAAGCCAAAATGTTAGTTATCCTCCTTGTCAGGTTCCTGAGGAACTCAGAGACACTTAACAGCAAATTGAATTAAGGACAGAGGAACAAAATCCTGTACCCAGTCATGGGAAACTCCTCCTAGTCCTTCCCAGTGTAGTCAAGAGAAACCATGAAATGTGGCTCTCTCTCTCCAAATCTGGAATAGAGAAGGGATTCATGTGAAGATGGAAACCATTAAGAGGCAATTACTGGAGACAATTTTGAAGAAAATCTGGTCACTCATCAACCCAGACACTGCAATCCAACAGTAGCCTAGTGGTTACATATCCCCTGGTTGGAGATGTACCTTCAGGACCTGAAGGTGTGTGACAGATGGACAGAGCCACTCAGTCTGCATGCACAGGGAGACTGAGTCACCCAGACAGCTGGCTTCATCCTGCCTGCCCAAAGACATAATAACCCTGGGAGAGGAGGATGTAATCTCATTCCAAGGGTCCTGGGGAAACACAAAACATGGAGAGAAAGTGGTAAGATGATTGCCCTTGATTGTGATGGGCTCCACTCTGGTTTGACTGAGGCTCTTTGCTTTCCTGGCTCTTCAGAGGGACAGAGTGCATGGCAGCAGACAAATAATTGTGTTTACATCCCATTGAAAAGGTTTTTGGGAACTAACAATGCCTGATACAGAGGGTGAAGCCACAAACAAAGCCAGGAGAGGAGGAGGGACCATCCTGTGAGATGGTGTCTAGCTTCATTTCTTTATCTGCCCTAATTGCTTCCTCTGCCTTTCCATGGGTCCCACAGAAACAAGGGTGACATTTCCCCTCCCCTATTTAAAATACGTCATTATGGTTTTAATGCTGAGACTAAACAAGTCCCATAGATTTCCAAGAATATATGTTCCTGCACATAAAATACTCAACAGAGCAGCTGGGCCCAAAGGCATCACCAGATTTCCTTCACCTTAATTTTGCCCTTTGACAAAAATAGTGATAATTAAATAATTTTTTTCCTATAAAAGCTGTATTCACAAGAGGAGTTTTGCTAGGGCAGCTATAGGAGGTCTGCATGCATGGGAGCTTTTTGCATAGCTATTTTTTTATGGCATGGCAGGCATGGAAGCCCAGGGACATCCATCCTTGCCTCCCGTAGTGTGGTCCTACAGACAGACATGTGCCTGTCCCTTGTCTTTGCAGATCCCTACTCCTGTATGCTACCTCCTGCCACAGCTCTGAAGGTCCACATCACCCCACGCATCAGCCCCACTTGCTCCAAATCCCAGACTTTTCTTCCAGCTCTTCAATCCTCCTCTTCTGAATTCCCACATTTTCCTACTTGTTTGCTCTTCCCATTTCTCCTTCTTTCCCATGTCCTCGATTCTCAGTCCCCTCTTTCTCCCTCCTTTTCTGGCATCCCTTCCCTCCCATGCCCACATTTATGATCCCTTCTCCATCCTTTCCCCCTACAAACCACTTCCCAGTTTGTCCCAGTCCCACAGGACTGGAGACCAAACCACTGATTTTTGCAGAACTAGATGGGGGGAATTTTCCTTTGATGAGGAAATAAGTTCCCTTCTTCATAGAGGACTTATTTTCTCTGGTCATATCTGGCCTCATGAAGCTACCAGGGTGGAAGGGTGCCATGGGGTCAGGATCCAGCCCCCTTGATGCTTTTGCTCATTTGATAAAGGAAAAATTCTGTTTCATTCTTTGACTAGATTAATATTAAAATCCTGGCATCTCATTATACTGTCAAAGACATTTTTTTAACTCAAAAGGATGATGCTTTTTAAAAAGTGAGAGTGATTAAAAACATACAAACAAAAAAAAAAACCAGACTAAAAGATACAATTGTCTTTTCCAAACTGCAACTGGAAAGGTTTTCCTCTCTTCCTCTGAAGGAGAGTGAAAAGGCAGTGCCCTCTTGAAGTTAAGATGTTAATTACCATGCTAGGATATTTTGTTAAATTACACAGCATGACCCCTGGAGATAACAGGCGAGAAGAGAAGAGAAGAGAAGAGAAGAGAAGAGAAGAGAAGAGAAGAGAAGAGAAGAGAAGAGAAGAGAAGAGAAGAGAAGAGATGTCCCTCTACATGCTGCACTGCAGACTTAGATGTTGGGGAAAGGCAATTAGATGGAGAGTATTAATCCTCCCTGTACCACCACCCCAAGACTTTCATTTAGCAGTGTGTACCAAGGCAGGGAAGCAATGACAGCATCCCAAGATTTTAACTGATGATGAAATGGGATCCTCTCTGCCAACCAGACTGGAGGTAGGAGACAACTCCTGCAGAGGAGCAACTGTCCTGCCTGTTGCCAGCCTGCAAGGTCTGGTCCACACTGCCTCTTTGGGGATAATTCACTGCTCCCGGGCACTGGCCTCAGTCCCCAGGGTTCATAATAAGACCATAGAAGCATCTGTCTTGGGTCAGGTCAATGGCCACATCTCCCTTATGGGTGGTGATGCTCAGGGTAATACCTCCAGGGTACCCACCCAGCCCCAGCATCAACTCCCTCAATCTGAAGGGATCTCCATGAATTGGTCCTTCAGTCACAGCCAGCAGTTTAGTCTCTGTGTTGAGCTGCTTCCCAGGGTCTATTCTAAACCTGCCACAACAGCCAGGTTAGATTAGAATGGGACGATGTCACAGCAAGGCTGTTCCCTGTCACCCCTGGAATCCAAAGCCCTTGTATCCAAGCCAGCACATCATGGGCAGATAACCAGATGGGTTAAAAAAATGGTTCTTTCTGGTCACCACAAAAATTCCTCCTTTTCCCCATCTGTCTTCAATTCTGATCTTTGGGCTGATCTTGGGTATCCATTTCCTTTCTCCAGCCTAAACTATGCACTAATCCAAGCAGAAAAACATGTTTTGATCCAAATCACCATCCAAACTCACTATACTCCATCAAACCATTTTAATGAGAGCTGGACCCACCATCTCTGTTTAAAATCCCAACGCTGCACCAGACCCCGTTGTGAAGACTCTCCGCCAGCACAAATCTCATCTCAAACCCTGAGAGTGGTTCTGGAAATTAAACTTTTTGATTCTTTGGGGATTGTGGCAGGAAGTTCCCCTCTGCCACAGGAGGGCTTATCCGTTCTGCCTATCAGCTGCTGCAATAACTCAGAGCATCTTCCCCCTCACATTAATTTGTTAATTGGTGAAACTACTCAATCAGGACAGCTTGTCTTGTATTGAATTATTTCAGCACCATGGAGGTGACACTCCCAGCTGACAATAAACATCTTGCCTTGAAAGCAAGGGAAGATAAGCTTGAATTTCTAACTGACAGACACTTCACTTTACAAACTATAAAAGTTACACCAAACTTTCACAAATCAGAAGTCTTCTGCACGTACCCTGGAAATGTGTGGGGCTTTTCCCCAAAGTCAGGACGCCACTTTGTGGTTACTTTATCGAGGGTTGAGTGAAAGGACTCTGTGTACGCTATTGTCATTTAGGCGGTAAGTTACATTGACTCCTAATCTATACTATTGTAAGAGACGGTCCGAAGATCCCTTCATCTGCCTCACATTAGTCGCAAGACCCTTTGAAGACCCCCAGCAGACCCTGACTGAAGTGTTGGCCTGGCTGAGGTGGGATGCCTGCCAAAGTGTTTCCTGCAAGGTGTGCCTCACTGAGAACTGGTACGCATTCCTAAAGAAATTAGTGCATGTTGTCGTGGACTGCGTTCGTGCTGGCTGCCAAGGTGGAGAAGGACTGAGCTGAAGCAAAAAGGACTGATCTGTCCAGTACACCCATCCTGTGCCGAGTTCTAATGATCTGTCCAGTACACCCGTCCTGTACCTCGTTATCTGTCCCGTACACCTGTCCTGTACAGGCTCCTCACAACAATGGCAGTGGATTTCCCCACCTTTTGGCCAGCTGCCCCTCCCTTCAGAAAGGACTATAAAGGGACTTTTTGAAGAGATCCTCTCCGGGATCCCCTCACGGAAGAAGACGGACCTATTGGCTGGACCACGAGGGTTCTCGTCTCTTCGTTGGTAGCTATATTCCCTTCCCCCTCTTTCTCCTCACTATCCTTTTTACCTCTTCTCTCTCTCTCTCCCCTCTATTGCATAAAGCTGAATTTGGTACAATAAAAGTGCATTGTTGCTTTGATTAATACTGTTTTCCCGTGTGTCTTTTGCACTCTTGAGATCAAAGAACCTATCATGACCCCCGCTTGTACTTGCGGATCGTGACAACTATTTCTTTGCTAGCTTTAATATAGGTGCCTGTATGTTGTGCACTGTTTTAATGAAATCTACTAGTAGGTTTTTTGTTTTATCCTGTTTAGTAACTTTGTTTAAGGCCTTTTGTCTGTTTATCTGTCTATTAAATAAATAACTATTTTATAATAGACCTGATCCAGCATTCTTGAGAACTTGTAAGCCAGAGCAATTTAGGTGCAAGTCACCTGAGTAGAGCTGCTGCCAAAAATCTGAGCCTAAGGCAGGGCTTGTCTAAAACTCTCACTTGTTCCATAACAGGGATTCAGCTCCCAGGAGATGCAGTCACCATATTGTATATGGTGGTAGACCTTTCCTTCTTCCCCCACCCTGTTTTCCAGAAGGCAGCTCAGGCAATGGGCACAGAGGAGGATGTGGCAGAAGCCCCTGGGACAGGGGATCAGCATGGACCATGTTTGTGCCAAGGTGCACAACCACTCCCTTGGCTCCTGAAATGCTTCCCAGGCAAGATGGCAACTCTGACCCAAATTTCCTTTGCTGTGATTAAGCACCCTTTCCCATGGCCAACATCAAAACGGAGTCTGCCTGCTTTCCTGAGGATGGTGATGAGTGCTGGTTCGATTAACCAGCAAACCCTAGCATTCGTCACTCCAGCCTTGGCTGAAATGAACTTCTCTTTTGATTTTTTTTGTTTCAGTCCATGTATTGGGTTTGCATGGCCAGGTTTTGGTAGTGCGGGGGGCTACAGGAGGGGCTTCAGTGAGAAGCTGCTAGAAGCTCCCACCATGTCCAGCAGAGCCAATGCCAGCTGGCTCCAGGACAGACCCACCACTGGCCAAGGCCGAGACAATCAGGAGTGATAGTAATGCCTCTGTGATAACATATTTAAGAATGAAAAAAAGGTTATTGCACAGTTGTAATTGCGGCCAGAGAAAAATGGGGTGAGAATATGTGAGAGGAACAACTCTGCAGACACCACAGTGGAGAAGGAGGGGGAGGAGGTGCTCCAGGCGCCGCAGCTGAGATTCCCCTGCAGCCTGTGGTGAAGACCATGGTGAAACAGCTGTGCCCCTGTAGCCCATGGAGGACCATGGGGATGCAGAGATCCACCTGCAGTCCTTGGAGGAGACCCATGCTGGAGCAGATGGATGCCTGAAAGAAGGCTTTAAACCTGTGGGAAACCCATGCTAGAGCAGGCTCCTGGCAGAGGCCTGCAGACCTGTGGAGGGAGGAGCCCACACTGGAGCAGGTTTGCTGGTAGGACTTGTCACCCTGTAGGGGACCCACAATGGAGGAGGCTGTGCCTGAAGGACTGCACCCCATGGAAGAGTGACCCACGTTGCAGCAGTTCATGGAGAATTATTTCCCATGGGATGGACTCACATTGGAGAAGTTCATGGAGAAGTGTCTGCTGTGGGAGGCACCCCATGTTGGAACAGGCAAAGGACTCCTCTCCCTGGGCAGCGTTGGAAACAACAGTTGATGAACTGACCATAACTCCCATTACCCATCTCCCTGTGCCACTGGGGGAAAAGGTAGAGCTGGGAAGGCAATAGGGGTGGGGGGAAGGTGTTTTTAAGATTTATTTTACTTCTCATTATCCTGCTCTGATTTTGTTAGCAATAAATTCAGTATCTCTGATTCAAGCCTGTTTTGTCCATGATGGTATTTGGTTCATGATCTCTCCTGGTCCTTATCTCAACTAATGAACCCTTTTTTATATTTTCCCTCCCCTGTCCAGTTGTGGAGGGGAATGAGAAAGCAGCTTTGGTGTGTGTCTGGCATCCAGCCAGGGTCAACCCACTACACCAATCCATCCATACCTCTCAATAAATAATACTTCATTGTCACCTTATGCCCCAGCCATGTCCCTAGTACAGATTACTCACTGAGACACCTAGCACAAATTTCCTTGCTGCCATCCTTGCTCCTTCCCACCTTGGCCAGCTCCACAACTAATGATGGTGTTAATAAGTTTTTATTTGTGGGGAAAGGAAAGGAGCTGGAGAGAGGAAGCTTTGCAGGGGAAAGGGAAGATACATTCCTGGCTCATTCATCAGGCAGCTTTCCCCTTCCTCTTGTTTGCTGAGCTTTGACTGAGTCTTCCAGAGCTATAAAGGAAAAGGAAGAGGAAAAAAATAAACTAAAAAGCAAGAGGAGCTGAAAGGACAGGCAGAGGGAGAGATATAATCTTGCCTCTGCTAATGATTCATTGTCAAAGGATGGGTGGATGGAGGCAGAGAGAGCTAAGCATGATTGTGGGCAGCACAGAGGGGTTTTGCTGGGGAATGCCCAAGGGAGTAGGAATTAAGGGCAAGGGGATGAAACTACACAGGGGCATATGTGCTGATCAGCAGAAAGGGGATAAAACCCTGTGAACCTGTCCTGAGGAAAGTGGAGGTCCCAAACCTTATAGGCCATGGTGACATCCCCTCCTGCCCTGGAACACCAGCCCGTGTGCTTCATGAGGCTCATCGACAAGCACTCTGCATGATTAAGGAATTTTCACCCTGTCACAGAGCACCCAGCAGGGCCAGTTTATGCAAATATCCTTGTCCTCTCCTGGGTAAAGCTGGAGGAGCTCACCGCCACCTCCTTGTCTGAGTCTACAGCCTGACTTTGGTTCTGGCAACCATCTCAGAGCCTGTCACCTATCACTACTGATAAATAGGTGGTCATGATCTCCTGGGTTGGCTCTGTGCATCAGGATTAGCTGATGGTGACCAAAAATGGTGGGAAGATGAAAACCTATTGCAGAGCCATGGAAGAGAAGTAGCATGAGTCAAGGTCACAACCCTGTGGAGCGGGCAGTCTCAGATCAACCATTTTGGGGCAGAAGCACTGGAAGACTCAGGATCACCCATGTCAGCTAAGCTAAGAGTCTTCTCTGACAAACAACACCACAGGGAGAGAGCTGTCCTGCTAAGGAACAGAGATGTATTTTTAAGAAGCAAATTTATGCATGACATCTTGATATAATTAGTAAAGGCTTTTTTGTGGAGCTTCCCTGCAGCAAAAAATATCCCTAATACATGAAATTTGTGTCCGTGCACCTCTAGATGGTCACTGTATCCCCACATACCAGCAAAATGACAAGAGGGACTGTGACAGCATGGCAAGGGTAGACAGGAGTGGGCAGAGAAAAATCCTGGCAGAATAACGGCTGGGTTGTGTCATGACTGTGATGGGAAGTGGAGGGAAATGAGGACTTTGCTAGATGCCTAGATCTTCCCCATAAAGTGACATATACCTCCATGGCAGAGATTTTGGGGAAGTTAGGATATTCTTAGTATCCCTCTCCCACCTCCTCCTCTGGATCACAATGCCTGCACTCTTTCTCACTGCTACAGTCACCGTCTGTGAATCCTATGTACAATATTACTTTGAAGACAAAATGTTTATGATGCGTTTTCATTCAGAGAAAACTTCCCATACATGTTAAAAGTCATTGTCAGTAGTTTCTTTATGCTTCCTTTGCCAAGGGTCTAGCAGAGAACTTATTTTACAGCAAGTTATTTATGGCCCGATGGAAGCATTACTGACAATTTGAGATTCCCAGCTCCAGCACTGGGCAATGAGGCAGGTTTTTCTGAGAAAGTCTTCTACTGATGGCAGCAGGAGACAAAACCACCATTAAAACAGGATGGGGGAAAGCCCTCAAGTTGCCTTTTCTGTTTGTCCTCACCAAGATTTCTGCCACCATCTCAAACCATGAGATTCTCAGATTCTGAAACAAGCTCGTCAGGAGCTTGGGTTCTAAAATGTACCCAACCCTGGTGGCAGGGCTGGGTTTCTGCAGCACTGGGTGGGGAGTAAGGACATATGGAACCTTACTTCTCTGCTCTTTTCTCCCCTCAGTCCATCTCATCTATTCAGGTAACTTCACCTGCTTTAAGAAGATTTTTAAGCCCCTTAGGTGGGGATTTTCACAATACTGAGACTGGAAAACTCAAACATTGGGTTCGCAATCTCAACTGGTTTTGCAAACCCTTGGACAAAGGGGTCCTGCTTGGAGCACATGCTCTTAATTAGCAGAAACACAGTATGCAGGAAAAGCCAAGCATCCCTGCAGACATAGGTACTTTTGAGGTGGGAAGTGTTGATGCTAGCAAAGCAAACCTCCAGGAATCATAAAACAAACAGAATCATAGAATGGCTTAGGTTGGAAGGGACCTTAAAGATCAGGTCATTCCAATCCCCCTGCCATGAGCAGGGACATCTTCCACTAGACCAGGTTGCTCCAAGCCCCATCTAACCTGGCCTTGAATACTTCCAGGGATGGGGGGACCACAGTTTCTCTGGGCAACCTGTTCCAGTGTCATTTATGAATCATGAGCACCTCAGCACTGCAACACAACAACTTGGCCTACCAGTGGAGAAGGACAAACTCTGAAGGCATTTACCTCCCTGAGGCAGGTATAAATGGGGCAGACAAGGACTCGAAAGGGCTCTCCAGTGCTGCTCCTCATGGTACCGAAGACTTCACAGAGAAAGCTGATGAACCCCAGCCAGCGCTCCACATCCCGCTGCTGCAACTCCTTCCGCATGGTGAAGTCCTTCTGCAAGAGGGACAAAGACAACAGGCTACATCAGCAAAACGTCATCACCACAGGAGAAGAAATAGCTGTCTAGAGAGACAATTAAGAGGAAATTGAAATGGAGAGGTGGGGAGGAAGACAGACTAGTAACAGCAGGAAGATTACTCAATGCATGTGGAGTGGCTGAAATTTCAACACAGCAAAGCCACCAGAAGGCAGGTACTGGTAGAAATATTACCAAACCCTGTCATGGCTTGTGTTAGACACGGTGTCCCCCGAGGCCTGCTGTCCCCCTTGGACTGACATATGCACAACCAAGAGCAAATAAAAGCAGGAATGTCTTGGAGTGACTTTATGGTGTATCCTATATTGTCTGCTCTATGCCCAGAAAATGAATTTTATGCCATTCTGTGCCTTTAAACTGAGTCTGAGAGGGGAAAGAAGAAAAAAAACAGCCAGAGGAACTTTTTCAAAGCAGTTCTGTGTTTCAAGGTCGCTACTCCTCTCTGTTGTTCTGCTACTGTTGGGGAGTGATTAGCTACTGCGGCAGAGAGGGGAGGAAGCACCTTCCTTGCTTTCCAGCCAGCTCTCGGCTCTGTTTTCTTCGGGAGAAGAGAGATGGAGTTTTTTTCTGGGACTTTAGTTTCTTCTTTTTCTCTTCTGGACTTGTTCAGAACATCAGAACCTCACTGGGAGGCTTTCCACCGGCCTGCAGGGAGGGTCCCCCACACCAACCCAGCTCCAGGGAGGAGCGAGACCACACCCAGAAGGACTCTAAACTTTTCCAGGTTTCTCTCCACAGTGAGAGATTTTATTATTTAGCATTATTATTCTTTTCCTGTGTGTTTGTTAAATAAATAGGGTTTTTTTTTCCTCTTCATTTTCCTCCGAGGCCATATTTATTTTCCCGAATCCGGTGGGGGAGGGGTAACTACGATCGGCTTTCCATCAGGGGTATTCTCCTCTGAATTTGTCTCAAACTGGGACAAGGAACAAAGAGGTTAAATGAAATGCAGGGGAAACACAATAAATGCTGGTGGCCATGATGGGTTTGTTGTCCAGGTGGACCTGCCCAGCCTGTTCATTCCAGTATATTCAGCAGATCCAGTGTCTGGCCAGAAGCATCCTAATGGCCTGGCTGGTCCCTGGAATCTCACAAAATTATGATAATACTGGGCCCCTGACAGACCAGAAGAAGATCAATGCAGCCTTAGCTTGGCATTGAAAGGTCACCCTGCTCCTGAGCTGATGGTTGCCATGATGAAGGATTATCCAAGTGATTTATGGAGTTGGAGAGTCCTCCAGCTGGGGAGATGTTGTGGGTTGACGCTTGCTGGATGTCAGGCACCCATGAAAGCCACTCACTCCCCACTAAACCCTCTGTAGCTGGACAGAGGAGAGAAAATTTAACGAAGGGTTCATGAGTTGAGATAAGGACCTGGAGAGATGGTTCACTAAAAACCATTAAGGGCAAAACAGGCTCAAATTAGAGATATTCATTAAGTTTATTGCTAACAAAATCAGAGCAGGATAATGAGAAGTAAAACAAGACCTTAAAAAAACACCTTACCCCCCACTCCTCCCTCCTTCCCAGCTCTACCTCCTACCCGAGTGGCACAAGGAGACAGCGAATGGGGGTTTTTGTAAGTTCATCACCCGTTATTTCTCTCACTGCTCAAGAAGAGTAGTCCTTCCCCTGCTGCACCATGGGGTCCCTCCCACGGGAGACTTGTAGATGGTTGTTTTGATGTTCAGGTTATGAGATGTACTGTGTAAGACAAGTTTCCTCCCTGAGCTGTGTTACTGTGGTAACCCCAGTTCTTTGTTAACCTCCTCCCAGTTGCTGCTCACCACTCCCCTTCCCCACCTCTGGGGTAGAGGCTCTCTGCCCTTCTCCTCCTCTCCCCCCACCCACTGGGCAGAGAACCCCTGTCAATCCCCCCTTTACACATTCCCCCTTCTCTGGAATGTTCCCTTTTACTCGATACATTATTGGTTCCTGACACCTTGTACCTCCCCTGTTGTTGTCCCATTAGTTTGTGTGGGAGACGATTTCTGGGTTTATTCAAAGATGTTTGTGTTATACTTAACTTTCTTAGTGATAAGTTGTCAAAGTTGTAAAAGAAATTCCCTACCCAGTTCTGTTTCCCTGGCAACCCTATCCTTTTCCCTTGTTGTGTCAATCATCCCTGGCCACTCCCTTCTCCCCGCCTTTGAGGCAGAGGTTCCCTTCTCCTCTCCTCCCTTCCCCCCGCCCATTGGGTGGGGAAGCCTTGCCAATCTCCTAAGCCCATGCCCCACTTGCCAGAAAGTTCTTCCTCACTCGGTTCCCCATTGGCCCCTTGGGCTGTGTCCCTTCCTTTCCCTTTGCCTGTTGGACAATTCCCAATCAATCTGGCTCGAATCCACCCCCTTGGTCTTGTCCCATTGGTCCTCATGCTCCCCTCCCCTGCCCCTTAGAAACCCTGCTCCCAGCTAGCCCGGGGTCCTTTTGGATCCTGTCCCTTGGTGCTCACGCCGAGTAATAAAGGGCTGTGACGAAAAGGATCAGTCTCACTTCCTTGATTCGCCTGCGGTTCTCGTCAACACCTGGCTTGGGTGAAACCCTCTGCCAACCCGACCACCCCACTCTCTGGCGGCCTAACCGGATCCGACACCGGAGGACGTCCACTCGCGGGGGTCGAGGGAACGGGCACCCTCCAGCCACCACCTGCAGTTTGGCGCCCAACGTGGGGCATTTCCTCAGCGGAAAGGCCACATCCAGAGACGACCTCCGGTGCTCAGTGGAGCAGGAGAGATCCGTCCAGTTGGCTGCCAACTCCGACTGCCGGTGCTGCCAACTTTTGTCTGGCAGCACCCACAGACACACCTAGCGAACAACATCAAGCTAGAAGAGGCGAATCCCCAGTGGACTTTGATTTCTCCCTGTGGACCAAGCGGAGCCATCCGGAGCTAGGCTTCTTTCGTGAGTACTGACGCGCATCCCAGGGACCCCTCTACCCCTCTTAGTTCTCCTTTTAACCCACTGGGAAATTAAAAGGCGGTCAGGATGGGCGCAAAGCTCTCCGGACCCCAGCGAGATGTTTATTATACTCTGTCCTCTCTGTTGAAAGAGAGCGAAGAAAAATTTTCTAAAAGTTTGTTAAAACGTTTTGTCCGGTGGATTTTCTTTGCCTTCAGGGAAGTTACCATCTTAGAAATAAACTCCGTCGAGTTCTGGGACTCGGTCGGAAAGAAACTAACGCTTTATATGGAAAATGGAGAATCATCTCTTTCTAAATTTGATCCCCTTTTAATCTCCATTCATGCCTCCGTAAGGAGAAGACTGAGAAAGAAAGATAAAGGCAAAGAAAAATCCACCAGCTGTTCTTCCCTTGTTGAAAGCCTTTCCTCTCCCCCAACCCCT
>VZRF01007124.1:0-15512 GCA_013396875.1 Vireo altiloquus
CTGTGATTCTGTGATTTTATGACTTGGGTAGGAAAAAATGCCATGACCCATCCAATAACCAATAATTAATATTTAAGATGATGAAGGAGGAATAAAAACCTCCACTTTATCTCAATGTACAAGCCTTTATGTGCACTGTAAATATTTATTCCAATATGACTGGTTTTCCGTCAGGATAGGTCTTATTTAGCAGAAAGAAAGAATAGGATTAATGTTTATACTCACATTCATTGAAAGAGCCTCCACCATCTGTGAAATTAATGCAACAAAACAACATTTTCACATGTCAATTACTTTTAATTTCTTTTCTGTTTTTTTTTAAAAAGTAGTCTAATTAAAGAAAAGATTGTGAAGGAGAAGAGCAGGAGGGGAAGAAATTTCAATGCAGAACTTGAAAGCACCATATTGCAATTTGGGATTAGAAGAGGGAAAGATGAATTTGCATCTTGATGCCTTTCATATTTATTCAGCTAGAAAAGTGTTTATTGAATGCTTTAGGCACAGAACGTTACAAACATGATCAGAATTTCAGCCACCCAAAACAACCAACTAAAACATGCTCTCTCCTTAAATGGAGCAAGTTCAGAAGCCAGAGGCCCCCAGGTCAAATGCTAGAGATGTCAAAAAATCACCAAACTCTGTTTTGTAATCCCTCTCTCTGTGACAGTGCCAGGACCCGAGGGAATGGCTGGAGCTGTGTCAGGAAGGTTTAGGATGGATATTGGGTAAAGGTTCTTCCCCCAGAGGGTGCTGGGCAGGGAATGGGCACAGCCCCAAGGCTGCCAGAGCTCCAGGAGGGTTTGGACAACTCAGGGATGCCCAGGGTGGGATTGTTGGGGTGTCTGTGCAGGGCCAGGAGTTGATGATCTTTGTGGGTCCTTCCAACTCAGGATATTTTATGATTCGATTAAATGCTTTTTTTTCCCAAATGACTTTAACATATACCCTTAGTTAAATGTATTGAAGCTGAAAATTATTAAATATGTGTTACTAGAACTAACTCTTTGGTTTCTTCAATTGGACAACTGAATCAGAAAAGGAAAATCATAAAAGATGATACAAAATATAAGGGAAAACTAACCAGAGCCACAAAAATCTGTTCGTGGCAACTCTCGGGTTCATTAGTAGCAAGTGAAAAACAAGGAAAGTTTCCATCATGCTTCAACATAAAGTGGGAGTTGTCAACAGTAAATGTCAAGAGGTCACAACATTTAATGTCTTTTTTGCTTCAGCTTTCACTAAAATAAGTGGCCCTGATCAGGTTCACTGATAAAACTTGCACAGAGCGGTAAAACCAAGATAGATAAGGCAAGAGGAAACTAAACTAGACATAGAACACAGGTGGGTGTGGTGGGAGGTGTTAAAATCTCCCATATAGCTTCATATTGTTTAATTACCTTTATGGAGAGGACTGGTTTTAGTAAGTCCCAAACAGGTGGTGATTCTTTTGTAGAATGGAAATGGGAATGAATAAAACTCCCAAACAAACAAACAAACAAAAAACACAAACAATAAAACCCAAACCTAACCTAACAAAAACTCCACAAACAAACAAACAAAACACCACACAAACAAACAAGAAAACTGTACCCAAACCCCAAAGCATGACTATCTTCTTAAAACCCTCCAAGTTCAGCACTAAGCAATTATCATCATCCTCAGGATGAACTCATGGCAGACACTGAGGAAATCAGGAGTTTAGGAGCAAACATGAACCTATCCAGTAAGAAGAAATGTTTCAGGCCAATCTATTTTCCTTTCAAGATACAATAATAATCTCAAGGGGGAAAGCTGTTGATGTCAAATCTTTGCTTTTATGGAGTTTTTTTTGTGTTATCCTGTGGTAAGGTGTGAAAGCATTAGCAAAGTGTCCAAAGAGTGTAAATGTTCTATGGAGAGTTCAAAAAGAGCTGAAAAACTGCCCTCAGATTGTTAAATGTTCAGTTCAGACAGAGCCACATGGCACTGGAACTCTCTTGAGTTTGTTGCCATTACAGGTACTCAGTAGCCCTGGTTAATAAAATAGTGTGATTGTAGGGTCATAGACAACCTAAAATTTTGTAGTACGGGAGAGAATAAGTAGAATTCTGAGTATTCTTAATAAAGATGGGAGCCATGGTGCTATTTACTATAAACAAGTGCAGCTTTCTACATTTAAACAGTGGTAACCTGCTTTATAAATGCAGAGTAAGGAACTGGTTCGACAGCAAATCCACTGAAAACAGAATTATTGACCTTCAAAGTGAAAATCATTAAAGAAAACTCAAAGTAACGCAAAAAAAATCACATTTCTGGAGAAGGACGAACCTTATCCTGGGCTGTAAATGCCAATATTTTATATATATATAGTAATATACTAATAGTTATATATTAATATACTTGGATTTTGATGCCTGGAGAAGCTGTGGCTCCCCCATCCCTGGGAGTGTCCAAGGCCAGGTTGGATGGGGCTTGGAGCACCCTGGGATAGTGGAAGATGTCCTTGCCCATGGCAGGGGGTGGAACTGGATGAGCTTTAATGTCCCTTCCAACCCAAACCATTCTGTGATTCCATGGTTTGAACAACACACCTGAAACCAGGACAACACCAGGGAAAAAATTAAGAAAATGCAGTGACTGAGCCTAGAGAAAACAACAGCAGGTGAGGCTGTGGCCAGGCTTTTCAGACACACAAGAGGAAACTACAAAGGCAAAAAATTGTTTTCAGTATACAGAGAGATAAGACAAGCTATTAAGAATAATTTCCAGCTAGCAGATCCCTGAGGATAAGAGATAACCTAAATTATCATTTAAAATCCCTTTGCATTTTTATTTTTTATTTCCACTACAAAGATACTTTGAATTTGCTTTTATATTTATACATCCTAGAAGATGGCAGAATTTTTTTTTTTGATTGGAGGGGTTAAACATGTATATTATTTTCTTTGTTTTCATGATTTTGGGGATCACTTTAGACAGAAAACTGTCATATATATCTATAGACATAGATATATATAAAAATAACATAAAATGAACACTGCACCACTGTGCTGCTCTTTTACAAGCCTGCATCACTTCTACCAGTTATGATGGAAATTATTGTAGTAACTCCTTTGGACCTAATCATTAGCCTGTTACTTTGGACATTCTTTCACTTCCCTACTTCTTAGGTTGTGGTGTATTTCCCCAGGGCTGGCAATAAATCCATAAATGCCAGCAATTTGACACGGGGATGCATTGTTAGAGCAGCAGGAAAGCCAGGGCAGTTACACAACCAGCACATTTCATCCCACAGGCATCACGGGGCACAAATAATGGCCATTTTATTCTCTGCCGTGTAGAAACCAGACTGCAGATGCTTTACTTGCAGTCCTGAAAGTTTGTTCCCATGGGCCAAGGCGTTTAGAAGTGTGGGGCTTTCATGTTGGTGAAATCATATCATCATATTTCTCCCAGGCTCCTGAGGAAATCTGGCATCATGTTTTGTGACATACCTTGCAGATAGTGTTTTCTTTTCAATTGCTCACCCAAATGTTCCCTGCCTGTTGTACACAATACAAATGATTATCACAAGCTGCTGCTATACCCTGCTGCTAGAATGTAATTTGTTCTTTGTATTTCTCCTGTAAAAGGCTGCTGACGTTCACTTCTAATGCTCAAATTAGAGAAGAAACTCAGAAATGAGGTTTGCAATTAGGCAAGCAATTCGATAAACATCAAAGAATTAGTGACTGCTGCTTTTTAAAAGCAAAGATCAAAATAAATTCCAGAATGTATATGGGTTTGAATAGCCATTCATGTAGTGAATAAAGAACAAGAGAAATGTCTGACTTCAGAAGAGTTCCAATTACAAAAAAAAAAAAAAAAGATAAATGCGTAAAATTTTAATTATGGGGCAAATATTGCCTAATGTCATCCCCATGGAAAGCCTAAATAGAAGTGAAGATATATCCATGTCAATTTAAAAAAATCCACCACACCAATTTTCATCATTTGAAGCCAAACACATGACTGAGATTTTGAGAGAAATATGGATT
Source organism: Vireo altiloquus (assembly GCA_013396875.1). Taxonomy (NCBI): domain Eukaryota; kingdom Metazoa; phylum Chordata; class Aves; order Passeriformes; family Vireonidae; genus Vireo; species Vireo altiloquus. The sequence goes on from VZRF01007124.1 coordinate 4,017, forward strand.
AAAAAATATTAATTATATCTTAATAGATTACTATGAGTCAAGAGGAACAACTTGACTGGTTTAGCTGAAACCGAAGCAGCCTTAACCTGATTTTCATATATGGAATTGTTCTGCTACTTTTTGTTTTGGCCACAACAAAGGGATCTTTTTTGAGAATTCTCCACATTTTATCACCAGATATGAAACAAGAAAGCAAATGCATGAAACAAACATTTGCTCAGCAGGTGACAAAACCATGTCATTTGACCCCGTGTCACTAAGACACTTGGGTTTGCAAAGCACACTAAGAGAACTGAGCACAATTCATTATTATCTAATTTATTACTTGTCCTAATGTTTGCTGACAAAGCAGTTCCAGCAGACATTTTGAAGTCTGTGAGGTTTTGAGGGATAACTATTGGAAGCTCTGCTTCCCTATTTTGTAGTCATGCCCTCTCTCCACAGAGAGGTTTGCAGGGAAATGAAGCTCCAGCTCCAAATTTACCAGGGGAAACTGTGAGCTGTGGTACCATCAGACACCTTTTTGCTCAGGTACTTGTAGGAGGGTGGGCATGTCCTGTGTGGTGTTTAAGATGAGAATGGGCTGAGCCTCAGTGACAATTCAGTCTCTCCAGGCATTCCCGAGCAGCTGGAGCTGTGATAGAGAGCTTCAGACTCATGATTTCATGTGGCATCATTCAAGGATTTGGAAAGGAATATATTTTGGTCCAGGAGTGCCACATATCCCATCCAACTAACCGTGCATGGATCTGGGACTGTGTCACACAGAGCTCTGAGCTGCCTCCAGCCTCCATCCCCTGCTGGGTCCTGTCCAGCCTCACAGCCCAGCAGTCAGAGGGAGCTGTGTGTTTTCCCCTTCAACTGAACTGAGCAATAGATTTATCTTCAACCCAGGGACCTCAGTTTGGCTTCCAGCAGGAGCATTCTCCCAGGTCTCTGAGATATCCCTTATAACATTAAGTATTTACTAGGATAAATCAAGGCTTAGATTTGCTCTGCAGCTCAGCTTCGGATGTTTCTCCCAGGCAGCAGGAGACTCCAGCACAAGTCCCTTTGCCAACTAATATTTAATTAGTTCTAGCTGGAAGGGGAAATACCAAGGGATCCCCATTTCACAGCAACGTGAATCTCACGGGCTCAGGTGCAGACCCAGCAGGCAGGAGGCATCAGCACAAGTTTTCGTCCTTTTTCTCAGCTACAGGAGCTAAAAACAAACCAAACTTTCCACCATCTTTGGGATTTGAAATGCTGCCTCTGCAAAAAATCTCTAAAGATGACAGTCCAGGAAATTTTACTGACTTTTTAGAGCAGGTCCTTTGTAGCAGTTTGACACCTGCCACCTTCTCCCCCAGCAGTGGCAGCAGCAGCAGCTCAGGCACTTAACTCAGACTTGTGGAATCTATCAGACAACTGGAGGCCTAATGAGCAGTGCTGAGTTTAACTCTGCTTTGTCAATCTCACAGAAGACACTTGTCCTCAGACGCTTTTCCCTTGAGAGAGCTCAGGAGCTCTCGTTACCAGTGCATGGCAGTAAAGAGAAGTCTGCAAGTTTCCTTAAACAAAGAAATAATGGCAAAAATCTTCATTTCTCCCACTTTTTTCCAGACCACTAACCTGGGGATTGTGCTGAATACATCAGCCTTACAACTCTTCTTGGGAGGACAAGGCACAGGGACATGGAATAAGCATCCTACTTCCAAGAATTTCTATTCCCAGTAGGAAAGACACAAAAATGATTTTGTTAGGACATTTAAGTATACAGTGAACACAGGAGCCATACATAGCACCACTAGAAAAAAGCAGGGGTGATACTCATGGGTACCTACAGATTTTTTTTCTAGCAAAAATATGTGTGTGCCCTGAATATTGATCTGAAAATACAGAACAGGGGAAGGAAGCGACAGAACAAGGAGAAAGAGGGAGAAAGATTATTTACAAAAGCATGTAATGACAGGACAAGGGGGACTGCATTCACACTGCCAGAAAGCAGGGATAGATGGGATATTGGGAAGAAATCCTTCCCTAAGAGGGTAGTGAGGCCCTGGCACAGGGTGCCCAGAGAAGCTGTAGCTGCCCCTGGATCCCTGGAAGTGTCCAAGGCCAGGCTGGACGGGGCTTGGAGCACTCTGGGATAGTGGAAGGTGTCCCTGCCCATGGCAGGGGCATGGACTGGTTGGGTTTTAAGGTCCCTTCAACCCTGGTCCATTCTATCATTATGTAGTTTTATTGAAATGTAACAGAGAACAGCCATCTTTGCAAGATCTTGGACACCCAGCAACCTGGATGAATCATTTCCTTCTCCCACAGCAGGACGAGATGTGACACAGAGAAGAGACAACCTGTGATTAGAAATGGGCAGAGTGGGAGGCAAGAGGGGTGGCTGGTGGGAAGCACAAATGTCTGAAACAAGACAATGGGCAGAGTCTGGAGAAGGGTCCCAACTGCACAGACAGTAAGGCAAAGCAGTAAGATTAATCTATAAATTCTCTTCTTGCTCAAACACAGTGGTAGTGATGCCTTAGGTTTTAGCTTTTATATTTTTCCAATCCTGCAGTGCCCAGTGTAACTCTGCAGTTCCCTGGAGCTCGTTCAGTGCTGTTCTCTCATGCTCACACTGACATAACAAAGCCTCTCCAGCTCCCTCTCCAAGGACACCCAGACCCTCCTGGGCCCAACAACTGCAAACCTTCATCTTGGGGAGAGGGGGGCAAGCTTGGGGAAATTATATCATTAACTGAAGCTTTAATTGGAGAATTAACCCTGATAATGAAATGAACCAAAATTAGAAAAGTGTGAAGAACTCATTACCTGTTGTCCATCTTGGGATGCACTGAGGCAGGAACCTCTGGACGCCCAGGATGTACCTTTGAAGTCTCTTCTCCTTTATTCCTGTCTAGTCTCTCTTTTCAGGTTGCCATTTAAGGCATCAGTAGAACTCAATATTCATAGAATCACAGAATCATTGAAGTTGGAAAAACTTCCAAAGATCATCAAGTCCCCCAGCACTGCTCAGGCCACCACTGACCCATGTCCCCAAGTGCCACATCCACACAGTTTTTTAAATCCCTCCAGGGATGGGGACTCCAACACTGCCCTGGGCAGCTGTGCCAGGCTGGACAACCCTTTCAGGGAAGAAATTTTTCCCAATATCGAGTCTAAATATTCCCTGGTGCAACTTATGTCCTTTGGAGCACACAGAGAGATTGAACTTCAGTTGATTTATTCAGTTTGGGAGGATAAGAATACAGAGAAAAAAATTTAAAAATAAGTAGCTGGATTTTTATAACTTTTATTTCAAGTTGTTCATAACAATTTCACAGCTGGTAGCTGTGAGTGGTGACTTTGTAACTATTGCAAATGATTCACCAGCACAGGAAAAGCACAGCTTTTAGGAGGGAGACTGCAACCTGACCAGCAGAACTTGTGAAGAAACTCCATAAAAAATGGATTAGCTGGTCAATTTATCAGTAAATAAATTCTTTTTCCACAAAAGAGTCCTCGTCAAGCTGTACAACCAGCACATTCAATTACCTTCCAGAGTAAATATAAGCCACTTTAGAAGACTCTTTCCCAGAAATGAAAGCAAGAGGAAAATAGAACTGAATAGAAAATGGTGCCCCAGCCATTTCAACCCGAGTCTCCGAGACTCCTTTATAGTGCTTTTCCATGCTCATTACACTGGAATTCATCCTCTATGTTGTTAAATATAAATGGGCTTCTAATAATGAGAGCAACATGGAAATTGCAGATGCTCAGAACTTGTCTATGATTCATCCTCTTGGGATATCAAGGCTGGTTTCACTCCCACTTGCAAATAAAATGTTTTTTCCAGTAATCCAAATGAACCAAGGTGATCCACAGTGTCCAAGGATCCCATACTCTACTTAGCAGACATGACTTTGAGACAGAAAATGTCATCAGAGATGAAATATTGTCAATTTTTCCAGTGTTTCTAGGAGAAGAAACGTGATGCAAGCAAGTTCTGTGAGCTGCAAAGTGCATCTTGGGCCAGAGGGTTCTGGGGATGTAGGAAGAGTTCTTTGTTTGGTTAGGAGTAAAATTTTGGGATAACATTGATGGGAAATTCAGCACTTCAAACAGCTCCCAGGAAAAACTAATCATAAAATCATGGAATGGCTTGGGTTAAAAGAGAAATGGAAATCATCTGGTTCCTACTCCCTGCCATGGGCTGGGACACCTTCCACTAGCCCAGGGTGCTCCAAGCCCTATCCAACCTGGCCTTGGACACTTCCAGGGATCCAGGGGCAGCCACAGCTTCTCTGGGCACCCTGTGCCAGGGCCTCCCCACCCTCACAGAGAAGGATTTCTTCCCATTATCCCATCTAACCCTACCCTCTGGCAGCTTAAAGTTGATGATCTGCTTTCTCTGACCACAGGATTACTCCTTTGTTTAAGTTGTTTACTTTCTGCCCATCCTTACTCAACCACATCCAAGTACTTTAAAAACAACTGCTTGCCTCTTGGGAAGTATTACACAGTTTTGGGATCCTTTCCTGATCCTACTGCTTGGGTTTGTCATTAAATCCATGTTCACACTATAGAAAAGCCACGTGGAAGTCTTCGATGAAACACTGATGGTAGCCTGAAGTGTGTGAATATGTTAGTACCTTTCTGTAAACATAAAAAAACAACACAGAGGCAAAATCACTTTTCAAAGCCACTTGTTCAGAAATGAAACAGAACTAGTACTTGAAACTTAAAGCCTCAATAGAAGATTTTTGATATTTCTCATCACTAAATCCTTTAGATTAGGAAAAACAGTCTTTACTACCCAGAAACCCAAATCATACCTGAGTCTTATTCTCCCAAAAGACACACCTGTGAGGCAAATCAGTGAGAAAAGATTTTCTGAGAGATTAATATTTTTAGAGATTTTCAGAGAGCTTGCAAAGACGGCGCTTCACCTCTAATTTTGAATTTATGGGTTTATTCTCATTAGAGAGAGGGGAAAAAAAAAGATGGAAGGAAGGGAATGATTGAACTTGCAAAATGTATATCTAAATTTTGTCTGCTCAAGCATTTGTCAGGGATCTGGTTTTGGCTGGGTTCCTCTGTGATTCCCTGAGAGATATTCAGGTTGGGACTTTTAAAAATGAGCATATAAGATTGAAGCTGTTTGTGCTGGAATCCAGTTCATGGCCGACATCAGCAAACAACAATTTTTTCATGTAGACACATCAGAATTTCTCCAGAAATATTAAATTTCCAGTAATACAAATGAACAAATATTCTGGTAACTGATTTATTTTAATTATTTGGCTCATCCCAAGTAGGAGCAATGCAATACTGACAGCGTATCCTCCCCCTACTCAGGGACACCACCGGTGCTTTGTTCGAGCCAAGAGGGAAAATATGAGCAGATTCTGTGTTATTTTGCCAAAATTAAAAGCCTCGAAATGACTGTGGAAGAAATCCTGGTGGTAGAGATATTAGAGTTTCACAAGTAGAACAGCCTGAGCCTGCATGAATTTGAGTTGGGTTGACTTTCCTCTGCGACCAAGCTACAAGAAAATATTTTAGGCTGGCAGCACTCTGAGCTGAAAGATTTGCCACAGACTAGAGGTTTCAATTTCTTTCCAAGGGATCTTGCTCTGGGAATGACAGTGATGTATCAAAGGTGGGCAAGTAAATCTACTAGGAGGGCTTTTCCCTCAGCTGATATCAAAGAAATCTCGTCCCAGTTAGACTGAACATAGAGGGCAGCGCTTGGCATGTCCCAAGCACAGGGGATAGCTGCAGAATTCTTGACCCATGTTTTCTACCCATGTAGAAATCAATATGTTGATTGAAAATCTCTTTGTGAAAACCTGTCGGTGTTACTTTGTAAACAGGACGGGGGCACAGGTAGATGTTCCACAAGCTTTTTATTGTTTCATTCAGGCATCAGCGTCATGTACACAAGGGAAGGTACACGGCTCACACCTGCACTGACAACCTGAGGTTTCTTAGTTACAGAACATTCTTAGAAGTTTTTCAGCCAACAGCATGTTTCTGAAGTTTACAGACAAGTGTTCTAACCAGTCACTAAAAAGCACACATACACCTGTTACAGACAATACTCATTTGTATGTCTTGTAATAACGCACAATATCCCATTATTAAGCTTAAAACTTCAGTATCTTTGCTAAGCACATTTTCTGCACCTTCAAGACTACTCTGAGCCAAACCTAGAAACACTAACCCTTGTNCTGGCAGATCTAAGGACCTGTGCAAGGCCCACTGCAGAGTGAGGACTTGCCTTTCTGCGAGCTTATGGCCTGGCCATGGGGCAGTTTTAGGGAGATGTGAAGGTGTGGTGGCTTCATCCCATCCTTGAAATGGTCCAGTTCAGGGTACCACATGGAGATTCCTCACTAAGCGCTGGTGAGACCTCCTTAAATGCCCAGTTTGGGCTCACAAGCACAAGAGCAACAAGAACACATGAGAAAGGATCCTATGAAGGCCCCTGAAGGTCATTAAAGGCTTGCAGGATCTGTCATATGAGGAGGTACTGAGTCAACTAGGGGTGTTTATCCTCAAGGAGAGATCTTACCAACATGGATGAGTGCCTGACATGGGGACCCAGATTTTTCTCAGTGGTGCCAGTTGAATGGACAAGAAGCAATTGGCACAAACTGAAATACAAAAACTTCCGTATAAATACAAAAAATGCCTCTCCTGTTGTAGAGGTTGCATGGAGACCTCAAAGCAGCCTTTCAGTCTCTGGAGAAGGACACTTCATCAGGAACTGTTGTGACAGGACAAGGGGAAATGGCTTCAAACTGGAAGACAGTAGATTTAAATTAAATATTAGAAAAAAAATTCTTCTCTGTGAAGGTAGGGAGGCCCTGGCACAGGGTGCCCAGAGAAGCTGTGGCTGCCCCTGGATCCCTGGAAGTGTCCAAAGCCAGGCTGGATGGGGTTTGGAGCAACCTGGGCTACTGGAAGCTGTCTCTTGCCCATGGCAGAGAGTGGTTGAAACTGGATGGTCTTCAAAGTCCCTTTTAAACCAAACCGTTCCATGATTCTACAAATAATAATAGAAACCACATAGAAGCACATTCCAGCTTTTTTTTTTACAGTGATCCAGCTCCATTGAAGTCAGTGAGGACGTGGCCAAAGCATTGTCACAGCTGTCCTTGCAGCAAGGAGGGAGCACATCCCATGCTGAGGATGAAATAGGGGCCTTGGGAGCTGACTTTTAACACACAGACACTGGCAACGAAGCTGCAAGATTTTAATCCCATACCCTGTTTCACATGTGCCATGCACGCCACTAGCTTATTTTGGGAACAGCTTATTACTTTGTCTGGTCTGCCGCAAATGCTAATGCATGTAGATGCTAATCAAGATTCCTGCTCTGCTTCCCCACCTCTCCTAATTGGATTGCATTAGAGCTCGTTTGGGAGTTTGCACTCGGAATCACAAATGGGATTGGATCTACTCCTCCTGCTCTCGGAGTGGTGGCAGCTGTGCTGCAGAGGGAGAGGGGGAAGAGCCAGCAAGGCCAAAACCTCAGAGCAGCCAAATAAATCCCTTTGTTATGCAAATAAATGTCCTGCAGTCACTTGGAGAGGGCTGCACACCTCACTCCAGGTGATGCCTTAAGTGGCTACCTAGAAACAGAGACTAGACAGGAATAAAGGAATAAAGGAGGGATTGATTTGAAAGGCCTTCAGAGGCACACTGGGCTCCAGAGGCTCCTGCCTCAGTGCATCCCAAAATGGACAATGACAGCTCACGAGTTCTTCACACTTTCATATCAGCATCAATTCCCCAAGCAGAAGCCAGGCAAGGATGGAATTTCCCCAAGCTTGCTCCCCTCTCCCCAAGATGAAGGTTTGCAGTTGTTGGGCCCAGGAGGGTCTGGGTGTCCTTGGAGAGGGAGCTGGAGAGGCTTTGTTATGTCTGTGTGAGCATGAGAGAACAGCACTGAACGAGCTCCAGGGAACTGCAGAGTTACACTGGGCACTGCAGGACTGGAAAAAATAAAAAAGTCAAGACCTAAGGCATCACAGAGGGTCTAGCAGAAGTAAAGAACTCTATTATTTTGCAATAAGCAGCAGAGGATTTGGGGTGGCTACACAAACGAGGTGAATGTGGGATACGCAGGAGCCTGGTTATTGAAATGTGGCACGTTAAAAACACCATGGCCTGACTTAGGGAGGGAGGAGGGAGAGAGCAAGGAAGGGCTTATGAGCTCCTTGCTCCTGCTGTGGGTTTGGCTTGGCTGGAGTCGAAGCCTGAGGAGAAGCTCCATTTGCTGCCCTCTGATTCTCAGTGCAATATTTGGACTTAATGGAAGCAATTACTCCTAAATCACAAGAAAACAAAAATAAATTCATCATTTAGCTAAATTCACCCAGTTTTAGTGTGCACTCACTTCTTCTAGTGGGACAATTCTGCAGTTATTCATATTTTCATTCATAGTCTTAAGTATTTATTCCCAGAAACTTTACTTGGACAATGGATTCAAAGTTTTCTGAAAAGCAAAGCAAAGTGGCAACATCCATTCTAGAAAAAAAAGTTTATTTCATGTTTCAGATTTTTTCAAGCTTTTCAATGTGATGTGATTGGAAAGAAAAACCCATGAAAATACTCAGTTACTTGGCTGCTCCCTGGAAACTTTTACCTACCAATCACAACCCTTTATATATCATATCATATCATATCATATCATATCATATCATATCATATCATATCATATCATATCATATCATATCATTCTGATAAAATATATAATATTTTATAGATAATAAATATTTTATATATAATATTTATCTGATAAAAAATGCCATAAATATTTGTGGTCAGAAATTCTTTGAGACAAGACTTGGCAAGAACCGCCTGCCCTGTAACTACACCAATTCCAAACCCTCATTTATTTTTTTTAAACAATCTTGTCTGCTTTTTTATTTCTTCCCCAGAGGGTTTGAAAACATCAACTTTTCCATCTCTAAACAGAAACTCCAAGTGATAAGAGTGGTTCATGATCTCCTTTTTGAGAGAAATAGAAACAAGAGCTCAGATGTATTAAAAAATAGAGCCTGGAAAGCATTGAAGTACTGTTGAAATTCATGGCACTGAGCCTAAATCACTTCAGATTTGGCCCTCGCAGATGATAATGACATCTTCACTATTTTCCCCCAAATACATACTTAGCTACCAGGAGGCAAATCTGGCATTTTACATATGTTGATGTTAGTCACTGAGGTTCACTACAAAACTGCCTAATCCAAAATATTTTTGATTGTTTGTAATTTTATTATTGATGGAGCTCAGGAATGAGGAAGTACAAGGATTCCCTGCGGGGTTTACACATTTTTCCTTCTAACGCTCCAACTTGAACTCTCTCTTTTGGTTCCTAACTCAGTGCTACAACACACTGATGTTATTTTGCAATTTTCTTTACATCCTGACAGAAAAGAAGCCTCAACAGGAGGACAGCAACCTCTCTCATTTTGGCTTTTCATGGAGAGAAAGACTGAATGGGTCCCTTTTAGTGGGAAATGAACCTCAGGATCACTCCAAAGAGCCAATTTGAACCCATCCATGGGATGTGCAGAGGTTATGAGCACACCAAGATGATGAAGAAGCCTGGGAGCAAATTAACTTTCAAGGTGAAAAAAAAATCTTTGCATGACATCTGTTAGATTCAAAGAGAAAGATGAGCATTAAAGAGGGAAAAGTGGTACTGAAAGGGAGGTGTTTTGCAAGAAATGAAGGTGTAATAACCCCAGCATGATAATTGCCACTGTCCTGGTGGTTATAGTTATATTTCACATGTTCAAACTCAGACACTGCATAATAAAAACCCCTTTGGATTTCTTATAAATCAACTCCCCTGTTTATTATAAACACAGCCCGAAATGGGAACCAGCAAGAGCAGTGATGAAAGAATTACTTCTGCTCCTCTGAAAAGCCTGGCAGCCTTCCCTTTGCTAATGCTTCCTCTTTGTGTCTCCTAAGAGCTCAGCCCTATTTGCTGCAATCTTCATTGTGGATGCTCAGTGCTCAGTGTCTGTAATATCCCTGCAAGCCTGACATTGAGTAACAGCTTTCTAAAAATGCCTCGAAGGCCATTTTAAATGTGGCAAAATGGTCTGTAACAAAATAGGTAAATGCAAAAACCTCATGGGATTTATACAAAAAGCCCCAGAAGAAAGGAAGGAAACTAATTGCTGTCTGTGTTCAGCTGTTCTGTTAAAACATCTTTTACTTCAACACTTTTCATGGATACAACGTTAATACACTTTCTTCTGGGGAGATGTAGCTTTTCTCACATGAATGTCTATCACCTCAGGGATAAGACATTATTCAGGTCAAGAAACATGCCAGGAAGAAAAGCGTCACATATGGGAGCTGTTTCAGACATTTTATTCTTTTTCCAGGCCTTGCAGAGCCTGGTGGAAGATCCTTCCATGTGTCAGTCATCTCCACAGTCCCAGCTTCTGACTGAGAGGTGTAATAAAATCTCTGGTAATGGTGGCAAATGGTAAAGCAGATCAAAGCAAAAATCTTCTGTGGTTGGAAATACTTCTGTCTACATAAACTTAACTTTAATCTGTACGTGCAGGCTTGTATGTGAAATTTAATTTCATATTTATAAGTATGGAGGGTTGACAGTGATCTACACGAGATGACAGAACACTCTCCTAAATCACTGTTTTCTCAGAAACTAGCTTCTTGGGACTGGAAACAAACAACAAAGAAATAATGCTTTAAGAATGAAAAAAACCTGTTCTTTAGATAGTTGCCAGAGACTTTATCTTCTGATAACTATTTTTTCTGTCTCCACTGGAACAGGAGCAGAGTTGATGAGCTTCACTGAGACGCATTTTCTGTCTGGGTTTCTTTTTGCGACCATCACACACAATCTCTGCATGCTGTCTGAACACTCTGTCAAGGCTGAGAGGGGATGAGGCTGCCCTAGGTGGGAGTTTTACCTTGGTGTCATTAGAGTTTCTTACCAGAGGCAGAGAACAGTGTGTTATAAACACGTGAGGTTGTGCCACTCTCCCTACCACAGTGAGGAGCACCTTAGAGACACTTTTAGCCCAGAAAATTTCACAGGAAAGTGCATTTGGCAATCAACCTGGCAGCTTTCACTCAAGTGAAACCATTATTTCAATCAGCCACATGCTGTCTTTTTTTTTTCCCCAAAGTAGACACTGCAGGATGTACCCTGAGATGTCCAGATTTTATTTCAAAATTGTTCTGTTTCATATTTCATTTGTTTTAGCTCTTCCATTTCTCTCAGCTCTGCCAGCTATTATTATTATTTTTACAGCCTTCCAAATCCATTGCAGGGTCATAACAAGCATTTTCAATGTCTCGAGGCAGTTCCCACCTGCCTGTTGCTAAACTGCTTTGAGTAATGTGGTTATTCAAAAAATAAATACATCTCTATGCAATGGATCTAAATGTGATCCTCTCTGAAAATGTGTTTAAATTCTATACCACATCTTTGGCTCAGAGGTTTTTGGGGATTTTTTT
>VZRF01007125.1:0-34021 GCA_013396875.1 Vireo altiloquus
AGAGCCATCAAGGATTGGCTTTGACAGACATGGTGGAGGCTTCCATCGGCTTCTCACAGAAACCACCTCTGTGGGCCCCCTGCTACCAAAAACCAGGCTGTGCAAAACCAATATATTGATCTAGATTCCTTTTCCTTGTATAAGAAAAGAAGAAGAATCTTAGTTTATTATGAATTTTCAAAATGTCATTGTCTCTCTTCACACTTGGAACATTGAGAATAACAATTTTTCATTAATTCTGAGATTAATTCTATTATAAATTCATTAAACTCTATTTTGTAGATTATACAGATGTTTAAAAACATTTTTATAGAGATTATAAACATATTAGAAATGCTAACATTTTGAATATGAATATACTGTTTAAAATTTTGCAAGTAGCAGAAGCAGAGATCAAAAAACAGAAGCCTGTAAAGTACAACTGAAGCGTAAGAACCTCAAAATTATTATTTATTAGTGGGATTCCTGTGTTAGAATATTGACCTATGAGATGTAAAAGTGATTATTACAAAATTAGTCCATGCTCTTTTGACTATTCTCTGAATGTTGCAGTCAGCAAAACTAGTGGTGACTATGTGCACAATGGCAGGCAACAAGCTGCTTATGAGCCAGCAGTGCCCTTGAGGCCAAGAAGGACAATGGTGTCCTGGGCTGCATTAGGAAGAGCATCACCAGCAGTTCAGCTGCCCCTCTGCTCAGCCCTGGTGAGGCACATCTGGAGTGCTGTGTCCAGTTCTGGGCTCCTCAGTACAAAGGGACATGGAGGTCCTGGAGCAGGTCCAGTGGAGGGCAACAAAGATGATTAAGGGACTGGAGCAGCTATCTTACAAGGATTAGGGAGCTGAGCCTGTTCAGCCTTGAGAAGAGGCAACTGAGAGGAGACCTAGTCAATGTGCATGAGAAATGGGTGGTGCCGAGCAACAGGACAAGAGGCAACAGGCATGTACAGGAAGTTCCACCTGAAGATGTGGAAGAACTTCTTTGCTGTGCAAGTGACTGAGCACTGGCACAGACTGCCCAGAGAGGTCATGGAGTCTCCCTCACTGGAGATACTCAAGAACCATCTGGACACAATTCTGTGCCATGTGCTCTAGTATGACCCTGTTTGAGAAGCGAGGTTGGACCAGATGACCCACTGCTGTCCCTTCCAACTTTACTCATTCTGTAATTCTGAAACCTAGACATGTAATTCTACATCAAGCAATCAAAATTAATATTTATTCCTTCAAACTGTCACGGAATATGCCTATATTCACTCCTCACCACATAGGTTTTAATGGCTCAACAGGTTAGGCTTTATCTTCTTTTTAGCTAGAAACATTAGGTAGTTAATTGATTTGATATAAGGCTATGCCTCAAACAAGAAATAAAAAGCCATGTGACTGAACTGTAATAAAACAAGAAAAATAAAAAGTATGTTGCTTCTTGTTTTTTCTACCAAACTGATAGGTTTAAGGCAAATCTCAAGGGTGTTATTGAAGAAGTTAATCAAATAGATTTAAAGAACTGGATTTTAAACAGCTTAATCAAGTTCTGTTTCTTTAGTATTTTTACATATGTCTGCTTTTAAAGATAGCCTACTTCATGGCAAGACAAACCTTAATACATATGCAAGTGTGTTTAAGTGTGTGTGGGTGTATGAATATGCACAATATCTGTTGATTTCATAGTAAGTGCCAACTGCAAATGCCTTACGGCTTTTTGTACTAGATTCTGTCTTTCCGTTTTTATTTAATTTTTTAGAAATATGGTTTACTTCTCTTGCCTTTTTCTCCAGGCTATTGTTTATCCCAATGGAAAAATTCCTTATAACCAGGATTTGTATCTTAAACATAAATACTGACAACTTGCCTATAGCTATGTTGCCTATAGAAGCAATTACAGAATGACTAGATTGCACATGAGCAGACCAGAATCAAGTTTTTACTGCAAATGTCTTTTAAATAGAAATACATTACCATTATAAAATGTTGGTTTTGGTTGCAAAGCTAAAGGCAGAGCATCAACAAATCTAAAATGCTTTCAGCCCTGAGGGAAGAAAATATTCCATTTCATGAAATAAGAGTGTGGTAATATAAAAAAGCAGCACATAAAAATCACTGACTAACCATGTCTCTTTTCCCATGTCTGGGAACCTCCCCCACTCTTCCCTTCCCTCTGAACAGAAACAATGCTTTCCATCGGTTTTTTTCTACTTTGAGAAAGCATTTTCTTGACTCATTGTATTTTATCCCTCTAAAACTGTTTAGTACTCTGCTAGTTTTCTTCAAAATTGCTTAAAACTAAATCTTGTTTCTACTGTACCTTTTTATACTCCCTTTGTGCCAAAGCTTTCCCTTATCCCTCTGTAAGATAAAAACCGATAAGATGAATTACTTTCATCATATTATGAGCATAGCAGTGATTAATAGTATAGAGAAAATGCTTTGAAGGAGAAGCCTTTTCTAGAAGATACTGCAAAGCCAGATCTCTCATCATTCCAAGAATTCCCACCTCCACCCCACTAACTTAGGAGGTGCTATTTCGACTGGAGAAAAGTTACAACTATGATAAAATTTTAAAAATTATTAGATTTTATTACAAGTGTATATCTAGTTATATTTCTGTTTAGGATAGATAAATTATCTTTGTATTTATAGATGAATGTAGTATTTTTAATCTCTATTTTGTTTTAAATTAACTTTGTATGTCCCTGCCAAAATAGACAACCTTGCTTATACAAAACCTGAATAATTCCAATTCACTGCTATGCAGAAATTGCTGATATATGCATAAAATTGTTATAGAAGGAGGACCTTTGAACTAGATTGAACTGGAAAACAGATGCTTTTTCTATTTAAGTAATTTCTACTTTCTCTATTAGGTAGCTTGATTTCTCATACAAACACCTGTATATGCAAGTATATGCACACACAAGTATGTGCATCAGTTTCTGGTTAGATGCAAGGATGTAAGGAGAAAAAGAGAATTTATAAATTACTTTGGGGATGAAACTGTAACAGGAAAACATTAGATTCAACCATCTGTTTGATCTATACCTGAGTGGCAAGGAAATTAATTTATTAATAATAATGCCAGCAAATCCTTGATAGTTGAGATTCTATTTTTCGCCATTACTTTAGATAAATTCCCTAAATCAAGTAAATCAAGTATAAAGATATAATTAAAATATTTCTGATAATAACAACCCATGTAGATTAGATTAGATCTTGTCAATCAGCTCTGAACAGAAGTCACATGCCTGCATTATAAAGAACCTTCCCGTGAGTCCAAGAATTCAGCTTTCCAAAACCAAATGAGGAACAGAATCCTTTTAAAGATGAAATCCTAAAGGACTTCCTGCTTTTTCAATTATTTGTAACTTCTTAAACATTTATACCCTTCAGTTCATATCTGTGTCTCTAATTTATAATTAATATGTATAACAAATCTAAAAAAAATCCCGAAACAAATAAAGCACCTTGGGCTTTTTTTCTTTCTGTGTTTCACTGAGCCTGTTTTCAATGACTCATTTTAGAAAGAAAAGTCAGTCTTCTTTAAGTTTCCCTTTGTTAATGACACTTTCAACTCTGTGCTTAATTATTTAAATGTAGAGAGCTTCATCTATGGTTACTTCGGATACTAATAAAAATTCCCTGAAAAGATTGTTTACACGATATTTAAAATCTTCATTACTTCCCCTTGTATTAAAAACTTTGTTTTCTTACAGAAAGGATAAAATCAAGATGATCACATTGTCACTTTAAACAATCCTGGATTTGACCAAGATTGTTAGTGATATCAACTAAAAGTGAAAGAAACGTGAACTTCCCAATCTAAATAATATGGACTTCAAACTTTAAAACAACTGCATATCCAAGAATCTACTGATAGAAATTAAAATCCTATCCCTTTCGTAGTTAACTGACATTCTTATACAGAATTCAATGCAGCTGAATGTAATCTTTTGCTAGTTTCTTGATATCCTTTCAAATGATAAAAACACGAGGGATAGGTATCAATACTCTGAGCATCACAGCGTTTCAGCATTTGGCATCAGAGAAAAAATTATTTCCCTGTATTAAATATATAAATAGTATAATACCTGCTAGAGTAACCCTGATGGGAAATGTGCATGAGATTGAAAGAAAAGCAATCATTGATGTATCAAAACAAACCGTCCACTAATAAATATGACACCTGGAGGTGTTTTTTAATTAATTTTATTTGACTAATTAGAATTAATGGGTCAAATTATATACCTAATTACATTTTACTCAGAAATTTTGAGAGGCCCAAAACACTGCTGGTTCCCCGAATACATCTTACTGACACCCCAAAACACTGCTGTCTTAAAAAAATTTCCTCTTCCCCTTACTGCAGCATTTCTAAAGACATGGAATTTTTAGAAATTATGTTTAACTGCCGTCTACAGTGCGTTGGGAGGTAGGACACTGCTATACTCAGGTAAGGGCTTGGATCTCTTTGGACACTAAAGAAAATTATTCTTTGGTTGCACTATCTTCAATTTAGCTAAATTAATCTTTTCCCAACTTAGTTACAACTACTGAGATATTATTTAAAGGGGACATAATGTTTGCCTTGTGTTTGATGGGAAAGTTTAAATCTAAACAAGACCATGAAGAGTCTATGTTTTAAAAACTGAAGTCTTTCAAGCATATCAGGATACAAAGTTTTGGAAAAAGTAAATGTCATCTATTTATCTCAGGAGCTTTCAGGTATAGGTGGCAACTTAGCAGTTGCTATGAGGAGCTACATTTTGAATTTAGTTTACAAAGTTGAGGTATTGTTTTGTTGTCAAGTAGGTGACTGGGATTCCACAGAGATAAAGACAGGAGGCTGCTTTGCTCTTTAAGTTGTTTTATTTAATCTGAAGGCAAAAGTTCCGAGAGCAATGTCCGAGAAAAGCAGATGCAAAGCAGCCTTAGCAGCACATGTTCCACAGCAGCAATATCTAAAACATAACGACACAGGGATATGCATTGTATTAATAAATTAACCAATCAGTATAAAAACACGATTCTAATTCTACTTCCCTAACCTATCAAAACTTAGTTCTGATTTGCGAAAATGGTCGTAACTCTTACACAAATCCTACATAGGTTTTACACAGATAATCTCTATCTGTTCTTTTTGTTTAAATACACAATTTATCTAAAAAATACCAATAATGTAGCAATGTTTGTATTTTGTCTAAGACAGGGAACTCTGAAAGGCAGCACACCTGTACTAAAAACTGGGTTTAAGGACTTTTTAACTTGACTAATACAGCTTCTCAATGTTCAAATATATTTCTACTGAAAACTAAAGTTTATACTTCTTAATATTCCATGTTTGTGTGACTCAGCTTCTGCAATGATTTTAATCCAATACCCATGTTTCAACCCTTCTCTGGGCTTGCAGAACAGAGACCCAGAGGGCCTTGCACTCCAACATTTTGTGGTTAAAGCTCTGGTTGCAATGGTTAGTTAACTGATCCATATTTAAATAAAATATCAGAAATATCAGCTTTATAAGAACTATACTTATTTTATCATCTGAGTTGTAGCCTCTCATAAATCTGCTATCCAAAATGAAGACCTCATTACAACATTTTTTAAAAGTCCTTTGGAACATGTAGTCATGCCTAAAACAAGAAGTATTTCCCCATGTTTTGTCTTCAAAAAAAAGGATTATATCAAGTTTGTCACAATAAAAAGAATGTCACCTATTTTCCAGAAAAACTGAAGGGTATATCAATCCTAAGCTAATTTTTTTTTTTTTTTAGGTACATTTTTTTTACAAATGACCATTCAGTTATTCTTTTGTCACTACCAAAAAAAATCAAATTATCATATCTTACTTGCCATTGTACCTTGAGGAAATGCAGAACTTGATTTTATATCTCAGAGATGCTACTGGAAAAGAAAATATCAATAATCCCTCCTGAGCTTTAAGTGTTAATTTTGAGAGAGTAATATTTTCCACTCTCTCAATAATGAATAGGTTTGGCCTAGAGGCACCTTAAACTGATCATAATTTAACATGAACTTTGGATTTGGGCACATTATCATCTAGGATTTCTTTACTAAAATTTGCTGAAGACAGGATATAAAGGAAAAAGGAGAGGAGATTTAATGCCATTGAATAAAAAGCAGGCTGCATTACTCTTTGACATTGTATTCAAAAGTTTTACTCAGTGCTCAGAATGTGGAACTTGCAACAAACAGTGAGTTCCACAACCCTGATATAAACTAGTAGCATTCATAAATTTATATATTATTGTCTATGTATTAAACAGATTTATGGTTTATCCAAATTAGTACAAATATCAATTTTCAAATAGGCTTGATGCATACATAAAAGACTTTAGTGATAAACTCCATGAGCAAATTTAAAAAAGCCTTACATTTTCAGTTTATTTGTTGTTACTCAATCATTTTAGTATCTTTCTGTGTGAGCAAATTTTATTTCATTATGCATGTCAGATAAATGTTGATTACGTTTCTTTTAAATAAAAAACTGTTGTGAATCTCGGATAATAATAGTAATAATAATATTTAAAAATTAGGTTTAAACTACAGATTTGATAATAGCATTTAAGTAAATAAGTAAGTAAATAATTTGGTAACAAAAAGAATCATTCTAAAGGGAGATTTTCACTCAGAGAAACCAATCAGATAAATGATTTTTCATGTTTATAAAATGAAAGAAGAATTAGAGTTTTCTATGAAATAACCTATCAGTACTTATATTAAATTGCAAAATTCCCATCTCTGAAAATTATTATAGATCTATTTTCTGGAAAAAAAAAAAGGCATTAGAGGAAAATAAATTGCACTGAATAAAAAAATTAAAGCCCAAATTAATCCCTAGTTCAGGTTCACTGCCGGTGGAGGGAGTGTGCATTGTTACTGACTGCATCAGGGCAACAACTCTTGTCTCACTAATAAAATGGATTGCAAACATTTTTCATTTCAGTATTTTAATGCAGATTATTGCCAAATCTTGCTTCTCTTGTGACCTAAAATGCTCATGAAGGAAACCATTCTTTTGTTCCCCATGTTGACTTTTTCTGTAACTGCTGAAATTTTTCTACACAAAAGGTGACCAAAATATTCTGGAGGACCAGAAGCTTCTTATTCTCATCCTGAACAACAGGAAAACAGAAATTAAGTTTGGTTTTTGAAAGGGCTTCATGATTTTTGATCAACGTCCCTGTGATTTTCAATGGATTTTTGCTCTTAAGTCTTTAAAGGATGTGAGTACTGTGCAGAGATATTAGCTTGGATTGACCTCAATTGAACCAGCTTTGGGACTGTGAGGAGCATAGCTCTGTTAAGCTTAAGCTAACTCAGGAATGAAGCTGAGAAAAAGGTTTGCTGATGCAAGTGAAGCATGACGATGACACATCCTGTGTGACTGCAAACAGTTAACCTGGTTCCTGCAGCACTAACAGGTGAGTTTAGTTTATCTTATGCGAACTCCATAAACATTTTAAAGAGACAGCCAGGGAGAATTTGCCACCTTTGTGACTACTCAGATCCTATCGATATGTGGTTACATTTAATTCATAAAAAGTACTCCAAGGAGAGCTCAAAGGCAAGGAAGAATGTTATGCTATCAAGAAAACTACCTCCTGGATGAGGGTTTTGGACTGACCATTGATTTACCTTCAGATTTAGCAGGCATTGGCAGGGTGAGCAGGTCACTGGGCAAGGGGCAGTGGTAGCCTGTTTATTATTCATGTATCTCCTAGTTATCAATAATTTCACAGATCCTCATGTCAAATGTACCTTTGACCCTGGCAAGTATCTCCTTAGAGGACTAAAAATGGCAACAGTGGCTCCCTTGTCGTCATGAGAATGTACCAACTCCAGGGTAAGAAACTCACCTAGAGGAACTCTAGCATCATGTATGTATTCCAAATGCTCTACACATTGCTCATCAGATTATCAATATTTATGAATTTACTGAGTTTTATTTTCTGAAAATATATTGGCAAACTTGAATGTATTTGAGTATGACAGAGCAAAAATAATTCAGTGTAGATTTGCTTGTGTGATATATGAGATCATATAGAATGTACAACTTCAGTTAATATTTTTAAATATATATAATTTCGAGGAAAATTTCTTTCTCTTCTTCATATTTTTGTTGGATATTTTATACAGAAATTTTTGTGTTTGCTCTTTCTTTTCAAGAGTAGAATATAGAATTTTGAAAAAAAATATGTCTTCCTTAATTAAATCTTCCTGTATTTTTAATTTGCAATAAATTAAATTAATGTTCCGTGCATTGAGTCTGCTCCGTCCATGATGGTAATTGACAAGTCCTGACCTCATGGTCAAACTCAGGGGCTGGGTTGCTACCCATGGGTCTGGAGCTGAGCTGCAGCTGATCCCCATCTTCAGAGTACTCCATTGCTAAAAAATCCACAGCTGCAGTTTTTCTTTCTACAAAATGTCTAGGACATTGGGAAAAATTTCTTCACTGGAAGGGTTTTCAAACATTGAAAGAGACTTCCCAGGGAAGTGGTTGAGTCATCCTGCCTCGACGTACCTAAACCATGTGCAGCCGTGACATTTAATGGTATGGTTTATTGGTGGACTTGGCAGTGCAGGGTTAATGGTTGGACTCAATGACCTTCAGAGGCTTTTACCACCCTAAAGGAATCTATGAATCCATGATTTAAGAATTTTTAAAAAACTAGTCCATCCTAAGTTCTAAAGCAAGACAAGGAAACAGTATGCATATTCATCTTTTTCGGGTTTTTTAAAAGAAAAAAATGTGTACATTTTTTTCTGAGACAAAGGATCTCAAATTGTAGATGAAAAAATAGCACCAAAAAATAGTTCTAAAAGATAACAAGTTCTAAAAGATAAACAAATTAATGACATTAGAAGACACTGTAAACAACAATTGAAAATTCAGAGCTACAGCTCTTTAATGTGCTATATACTATTTGAGAAATTTTGTAATATTAATTTAATTAATTTGTTATGTTGCTTGTACAAAAAGCTGCCAATTATTTTATAAAACTTGTAAGAGTGTAGCTAACTCTTCTGATTTTTCTAATTGAATACCATCATACTACAATTGTACATGAGTAATTGTATGCATCACTGATCCTCATCTTGCTCTCAATAGGTCTGTTCATATGAATAATGTTTACACATTTTTCTTCTAAATAGGGAATCAGACAATAAAAAAAATGCAGTGAAATAAAATTTTAAGAATTAAAAAACAAAATAAAAGCCCCTATAAAGACCAGAAAACCCATAACCAAATCCCTACTTTGAATTCATATTTTTAAATAGATTTTTTCCCCATTCTTGAATATTTTACCTTTCATCTTTCCTAAATGTATTTATTAGTTACCTTTTATGAAGCCTTGACCCTGAAAATGCTTTGAAATATGAATAAAGATTTTGAGAAATAGATTACCAACAAATATAAAGCATGAATTTTTATATGAAGAATTGAAAATGTTGCTGTGGTTTGTGTTTTATTTACAGAAAAGCTTTTATGAAGATCTACTTGCAATAAATTTAAAAATCACCTGATAAAATGAATAGTTGTAAAATTCTTTAAGAAAAATCTCACCTATGGTGTACTAATAAGCATTTTATTTTCCCCCTAAATTATAATTTAAACAAAATTAAAATAATAAGCATTTTTCTGTTCAGGAGTTAGATCTATGTGATAGGTCATGTCTCTCTTAAAAGATTTAGTAACTGCCTTTGACATAAAACAAATTTTAAGATGTTCAGTCTCATGGATAAATGAAAATATTGTTTTTCAATACTAAGAATTACAATGAACTATTTCACATTATGTAACTGAAGTAAGATTTGAAGGAAAGATAATCCCACTCTTAAAAAAACAACCCAAAAAACCCCAACATAAGCTTCACAAATTATGGAAAATAAAAAAAAAGTGTTTACAGAAATCACCACATTTGTATTTTAACAACAAAAAACCCTGGAGAAATTAGTTCTTGATTTTGCATGTTATTTTGCATATTATTTTTTAAAGATTATTGCAAAGATTCACTTTTTTCACCTCCAGTATATTGTTAGAAAGAACATTAATATGTTTTGCAACATGTAAATTTCAGTAAAATCCAGGTTGGTGTTTTTTTATCAGCTTGTCCTTTGGTCAAAATCAGCTGATGTGATCAAACTATAATTATAATCAACTTATACTCCGTAGTGTAACTTTGTAATCCTTCACCATAACTGTAATATTTGAACTGTAGTGAAGTGATTAAAATGAGGATACAAAGCAAAGACATTCACGCAATTATACTGCTATATAATTTGACAAAATTTCATCTTTCAGTAATATGCAAAAAATGCTGTTTCAAAAGATCTCTTAATTACTATCTCAAAACCTACTGGTGATGTTCAGTCTTGACGTTTTTTCAGAAATATTTAATATGAGGGGAAATAATATCATTTTTCTTTATAACTTTTAGTCTTTCAGACTTCAGTTTCACAAACCCACTAAAATACTGTGGCCTTTCACTGAGTGAAAACAAAGTATTCTAGTTTTCACAAAAACTTCTAAGTGTTTTTATTTTTTCATATTAGGTAGCCCAAAGTTATATCAAAATACAAAGAAATTTGTACAGATCAGTATTACTTAATGTGTACACCTGACAAAGCTTTAGTTGACAGAACAAAAACACAGTATTGTAAGAATTTTCTTACATTTGGTGTTGCCTTACCCATTTCATCTACTATGCAGGTTGCAAGCCAACTTAATAACTGTACTGGCAATAACCGAAGAAATCTCTTTCCTTCTTAGATGTTTTAACTGTTCAAACCATTCCTGCTCACATCCTTGCAGTAATTATTAACTGTGTGCTGTGTCTGTAATTTTTTTTCTAATAAGTGCTGCCCTCAGAGATTTAAAGGAAGAAGTTTGATTTGTTTTGAGACAGTGGCAGTTCAGTGTTTGGCTTGCATTACAGGGCCTTACATATTTGGCAATGTAAGTTCTTGGGTTGTGCCAGATATGTTAGACAAATCACAGGACCATAGAACAGCACATAATACATAAATCTTACCCATATTGATTAATGCCACACCCAGAATGCTTTATAGATATATGCAATGTATTATTTGAAGGGCAAAATAAATTCTTTTTCTAGAGTAACTGATATTTTGCGAAAAATCTTTTGGGCTCAGAATTTTTCCTAAGGTTTGAAAGCACTATTTTCCTAAAAAGGCATATATTCATCTCATTGAAAAATATTAATTTATGTATAAAATTTCCACTGAAAAAATATATCAAAACAACATTAAACTTCAAAACATTGGAAAATTTCAGAATTAAAGGGATGGTCACATTTCATTCCAACCACATTTTTTTCATCTTTTGATAGCCATGTATTGATTAAGAAAGGGAGACAAAAAAGTAGTACTATGTGTTGCAAATGTATCCTGTTTGCAGACAATGAATGCTAGTTATAACTACCCTTTTGAAACAGGAGGAGCTTAGGCTTCAATTGCTTTGTGCCTTCTTATATCCTTAATTGAAACTTATTCCTTTTTTAATTGCCATATTCCTGAGCAATATTCTTCATCAATGAGGGGTGGATCTCAGATCTATTTTTGAGGATACAGAGAGCACTAAGCAACAGGAGGATCTGTGGATTATAAAACATCAGATCTTGTAATTAAATATTTATATTTCCAAAAGAAGTAAAAATGAACTAAAATTTCAGTCATTCTTTCTTCTGCCACTTAGAGACTTGTGAATGTCTACCTAGGCCAGAATCAGACTTACTGATTCACTTTTAACCTCTATTACTTTTAGCAGTTTCATTTTCCTATTTTTCCCATCATACAAAGCTGTTGAGACTGTTTTGGTCATCTCTTTCACTTCCTTGCTTCAAAGGTCAGTAGGAAGAATAGTGAAAATGCAGACAAGACAGCTCTGTTCTGGTACCAATGCCAGGGGAAAAAAAAATCACTATTCAGATTACACTGCCCTTTACTGGGGTTTACTTTCAGAAGACAGGAATTGTGAAACCTGTAGTTACCAATTTTTTAGTCTTATATCTAAATACTTTTTCAAAAGACTAAGAAAGGATAAACAGATTAACAACAACAACAAAAAATCATACTCTAGCAGTTTCTCAGTAGGAAAATCTGATTTAGTGTGCATTTCAGTGTCAACTACTTTTACTATGAAAAAGTTAGGAGTAAGGATAAGCAGGTCCTTTCAATGGCAGCTGTCAGTCTTGATGTGGTGGTATAAGCTTTGCCTATTTAACAGATAGACAGACAGTCAGGTTAAAACTTTTGCTTGTTGGAACTTGAATTCGTAGCCATGAACTTCAAAAAAACATTTCAGACAAACAGCTTATTCTATGTTTTAAAATAAAAAAAAAAATAAAATGAAACTTTAAGATATTTTGTTTAAGACCCCAGAGCTGGATGAAGCACTCCAGGTGGGGTCTCACAAGATTGGAGTAGAGGGGCAAAATCACCTCCCTCAGTGAGGAGAGGTTGGGATTGTTCAGCCTGGAAAAGACAAGGCTACAGGGTGACCTAATTGCAGACTTCCACTACCTGAAGGGAACTTATAGGAAAGATGGGGTAAAACTATTTTCAAGAGCACATAGTAATAGGACAAGTACATTTCCATTTTTTCTTTTATTTGCACCTCTCATTCACAGATACAAGCTGTCAGAAAGAGAAGCTGAAATTCTTTGTACAAATATGTGTATAACCTTTCACAGTTATTTAACATTCTGAATTATGAGATTAATGTTCACCATTCACAGACTTCTGCAACTGAATAATGCAATCACTAATATTTTTTGCCTTTCAGAAGTACAAAATCTAAGACTACAATCAAGGTGTGAAAATTTCTCAAATTAACTTTGAAAAATGATAGGAAAACCCAGTGCCTACTGTTTTCTAATAGAAGAACTATAGGAGGGACTTCTGTGCCATTATCAGATTCTGCATGTGGCCCTTCAGTGTTTAAAGGAAGATAGTGACATCTTTAACTACCTGCCTGTTTGTCACTATTCATCAGTAAGGTAAGATGAAATAAGTTTTCTGTTATGTCTTTTTATTCTTGCTAAAATGAAAATACAAAAGCAAAATTATTTTGCCAAGGGACATTCTATTTGCAAAAAATGCAAAATGCTTTGGGTATTCTGGAAGTAGTGACATCATAACTGTATCTTTCCCAATGCCCAGGTGAAATTTCCTGACTCTTATGAAAAGGATCTTGAATCTTAAGCAGGTTAAGCAGAGCTGCTCCAGCCTCTTTCTTCGATGCTGACTGCAGAGTCTATTTACTCATTCTATGCTTATCTTGCTTTTGCAGTCTAATTGAAAGAAATCAGATTACTTGGCTCTTTCTTTGCAGAAGGTGGTCGCTCTGAGCACATGCTTCAAGACACTGACATTTTCCTATATTTTGTTTACTATGGGAATCACCTCCTAAGTTAAAATACCTCATTATAATTATCCTCTGAGGGAAAGTTTGTAGGAAGAGGTAGTAGCTGACAAGCTGGTAGAATTGAAAATAAGTTCTCAGAAACAGCCTTTGTTTAGGTCTTGAACAGAAACAGCAATCTCACAATCTACAACATGTTGAGAACAACTTTTCTGGATTTAGCTTGATTCTGCTCCTCAATTAGAAAATTTGAGTTAAAAGCTAAGTTTTTGCAGTCTAAGTCTGCAGCTGCAGACCAGGGATCATTTTAGAATGGGAAAAGTTACAATGCTATTAGTTTCTGTATGACAGGAGAGATCTTCTGTCCTGAGGAAGAAATCAGATATGTGGAAAGTCTAAAATTATGAAACAAGCATTTCTAATTACTTGATTTTCTTTTTCTTGCTTATAATTCAACTCAGATACGAAATCCAACTACCAGGATGTTAAGAAGGTGTTTCATTGTACTTCAGTCAAGATCAGTACTGAGAAGCCAAACCTCAGATTTTTAGTGAAAGGTATTATCTCATTGGTAACTAGGCATTGATACTCCTTACTACTTCTTTTTATCCCAGTTCATTTGGATATGTAATACTTACATACTTTAATCTTCAACAAAATTATTCAATATACTATGTTCCATTTTCTTTCTTCATATATATTGATTTTGAAAATTATTTTAGTAAGACCAGGGATTGTTTGTGTGTTAGAAAAAAGCCTTGTTCCAAGACAGGATATCCTTTCACAAATATTATCTGATTTCATTGTGAGGAAATAAACTTCAGCATGCAGCATGCAACAACTTAAGTCTAGAAAAAACAGTTTTATTTTGCACTTCTTTTGCACTTAAAACTTCAGTTTACAGGAGGAATATAATTTATTTTCAGGCCTTACAATAGAGAGAGACCTCCTATGAACAAAACTACTTTTTAGACTTGTGAGAGAAACTAAAAAAAATTTCTAATATATAGATAGAGTATTAGATACCAGTACCTTTCATTCAAGGATAATACCAAACAAAATAGTACTTTTAAGTGTGTTTTATTAGTAGATGAAACCAAGTTCCTGGTCCTTGACAGCAATGTAGTGACTTTTCTACTTACAAAATGGATTCAACAGCAACTTTACGTAAATAAGTAGAATAGTCCTTGCCAATTAGCTATGACACCTTTTAAGAAAAACACTTTAACAACTTTGCAATTGTAATGTTCATGTTAAGCCAAATCTCATGACATTATTTGCTAATCCTATTTGTGTTTTTCAAGTGTTGAAAGATTTAAACAATTTAACACAAGTCCTTTTGCCTCTTGGAAAAAAGGTTACATCAGATAAAAATTAAGCCAAAAATATTGATTGCCATAACACTCCACCTCTTCAAACAAATTGAGGGGTTTAGTTTTGGTTTTGAAGAATATGTAAAAATTGAAATAAAAATATACGAAAAAATAGTAAGTCATGGAATTTGATTAAAATAAAGAGAGAGGGAGATTACAGCCTCATGTTGTAGGCTTTTTAAAGTAGAGATATAGTATAATTAAAGGAATTTTTTTCATGAAAATCTGGGGAGGGTGTGTAATTTTCCAGTTGACCATAATGCTCATGAAGGCAAAAATTTAATAAAAAATATTAAATCTGGTTTCAGTTTTCAGTTCAGATTTCTAGAAACCACTTTTCTTATGAAAGATTAGTTTAAATTTTAGTATATATATAATCACTTTTTAATTTTTTTTTCCTCTCACTGCTTGCAATCATTCAAACATGATTAAAAAAAAAAAACCACTATTTTTTTTCTAATAAATTCAACAAATAATTTCAATTTACGTATTCTCATTAGTGAGTTTATTTAATGATTTGGAGAAGAGTATTTTCACTTTTGTATAGGGATATTTGTAGGTTTTTTTTAAAATTAGTTTTGCTTTCTCCATTGATTAATTGTATTTCACCAAGATAAAATGAAAGCCTGTGTTCCTGAAAAGAGTAAATAAAGAATTTACACTGATGTTTTCGTTTAGATCAAGACTATAATTTTGAAGTGAGTCTCCCAATTATTCTCACTCATCACACACACACATTCACATCACAGAGTGGCTTCAGAGTGTCAGCTGTTTCCATTCTGGATGAAAATTAGGCCAAGAACAGAAAAGAAACACTTCTAGTATTCTCTGACAGCTAAAATTGCTTCAATCCAGGGCTCCAGTCCAGCACAAGCAAGAGCAAAGCCTCATATAGTGTGGACACTGCATCTTCAGTATTTATTGTTTGGGTCTGAAGGCCAGCATCCACTGAAAAGCACTCCTTACTAGTGTACACACTCTAAATACTTCAAGTAGGAAGCTGACAGGGAAAGAACAGAATGTCCACTCAAAGTGTTATTGGTTCAAATGGAAATAAATTTAAAATCCTTTCCATACCTTCTATTAAGATTTAACATTTCAATGAAAGCAAAATGAAAGGAATATTTCTGGAGGCTTTTAAAAGGATCTGGGACTATTTTATTCTGTCATCTGACCTTGAATATATTTGGAATCATACTTTTCAAAGACGTTTGCTTATTCTGTCCTGTAGCAGAAGTAGGTTTACTTTTAATCTTCTTTTTTATCAAGAAATTCAAGTTCCTGTGCCTCATTCATGGCAGGATCGTGTGGTTCAACAACACTGGAAAATTGCTTCATATTTCTTACATGTTACTATTTTTTTTTCTTCATACAGGCTGCTAATATGTTTAGCAAGTTTCATGGATTGTATTCTGTTTGAAATACAAAACAATAAACAGAGTTCAAGATCAGTTTGAACTGTAAAAAAAACCCCAAGCAATATCTCCCAAAATACATCACGTAGGGCAAAGAGATGCAAAGAAAAACTATATGTATTCTATTCATATCTAGGCTTAAACTGTTCAAATTTTTGTAAGCTCCAGACATCCTAGTCATTGGTGTTTCCCAAGGTAAAGAAAAGTGAAACAGATTATACTTCAGTAATATACTTTCCCAGTTTGTTTGCTTGAGATTCATATCCATCTCTTGTTATCAGCCTGAGCAATATTTTTTTCCTTCTGAAGAAGCCTGCAGTTGTTTTAGCATTACTCTCTTGTAGGCTTGCTCAGAAGCGGGACTTCCAAATAAAGAGATTCTCTTTTATGAATCTCTTAATCTATAAGTGTTATTATTGTTATCTTCTCTTTCTTTGCCTTCTATTTAATTTAATCACATCCTTTTATTTATGTATGTAGACAGTCTGCATAATAGTCAGGTAACTTGTAGGTGTTGTTTCTATTGAAACAGAATGCCCCCTCCCCTCAGTTTTCATATAGTTTCTTTCCTCATAATAGGGCTGATAGCAATTTCAGTAATTGGAAATGTGTTCTATTGTTAGATGATGGGAGTGACACATGAAAAAGTCCTTAAACTGCTACTGTGAAGGATAAAGAACATATAAATACTCTAACCTGCAAAGAAAAGACAGAAATCAGCAGGTAAAGGATAGCCAGGGCAACGTGTTGCAGACTAAGCAGTGATATATCCCCTTTTGTGGCCCTTGGGAAATATTTTAGCAGCAGAGTGACAATATAGATACGACTAAGACATATTCTTTTATTATTGTTCCCTGTTTTCTTCAGCTTCATATACTCTTCCCCTTCCAGAGTAGCCATACTTAGTGTTCTAGTTCAGTAAGGAATTTCAGCAGTTGCCCACATACAAATATTTGAGTTACTGCCTGAAGACACTTTGATGAAGAAATGTGGTGAATTAGGACCTGAGTGATTGCACATGCAAATTGTAATTGGTATCAACAGCAATGACAGGAACCTGTCTAGGTGGCCATCTGGTTTGTCTATGCCTGAGAACTCCTTCTGATTATTACTGCATTTTATAAATGAAGACAAGGATATGATAACAAAATTTTAAGTAAGTAACAATAATTTCAAAATTATTGTGTCCTAAGTTTGTATTCTGAAAAATACGTAAAGCAGTACAACTCTTAGTATAAAGGTAAGTTACCAATATTCCCTGGGCTTCAGCAAGTGACAGTGCATTAAAATAAGCTATAACATGTATCAAGTGAAATATCATTGCCACAAAGAAAAGGGTCTAAACTCTAAGGCTTTTGAAAGGATTTCAACGACTTCATTGAATCAGAAAAGATTTGTAGAGGAACATGTGAACTGGCAGAGGAAACGCTTGCACTTAAGCAATTTTGGAAAAAAACACCTGAAAAACTAATCTTTTGGAAAAAAACACCTGAAAAACTAATCTCAACTCTTATAAATTACCCATTTCATGTTGTTACCTTGCTGAGATGAGGAATATCTGGATGGTACATTGAGGTAGGAGGTATGAAACAATTTACAAACACATGCTGCCTTCAAATTATAGCACTCTTCTAAGTAATTATTTGCACATTGTCTCTGTCAGTATTGATTACACTAAATATGTTTTTAAAAAATTGTATTTTCTGGGAAGGAGAAGAACATGGCTCAGTGGATAAGATTTTCATCTCTAGAAGCAGATGTTCATTGAGTGAACATTTGGAAATTAATATTAATTTTTTGGACTTGAGGTCAAATTTAACTATAGTGTAAAATCCCTACACAGTTAAAATGATTGGCTAGCAAGTTTTTGCGATGACTATGAGGTTATGATGTAAATAAGAAGTACAGAAATACATGGTACACATGTATTAATTATATATTTCCAAGAGATTAAGAAAAGGAAACAGTGTACACAGAACTAGTGACCTGTAAAGATCATTTTTAAGTATGCTGTTTTATTCTCTGTGCAATTATTTATCCCTAATTTAGCATCTGACATGAATGCTCAGCCCTTTTCCCTATTAACTGACTAAATTTAACCTAAGTTTTTTCAAGGAATTCATTAAAGTTGAATTTAACCTCTAGGAAATTAGAAACTAGATATTCATGATATCCATCATGATAGTAGCAATTAGGCATATTTTAGATTTCAAAAAGAAATATACCATTCTCCAGTTGTCTTCATCTAACCACGGACCCTTGTTTTCAACAAGAAACAAAGCCAATTTTGAAGACCATTATTTTGGTCATAGGGATCAATAGACTACTGAGGTTATAAACCTCCTGAACGAATGAAAATTTGGGACCAATCTTGTGCATTGCACGCGGGAAGTACATGCGACCCTGGAAGGCTTGTCCCTGAAAACACTCCCCAGGTTAGAGTGACAGAAAGAGGCTTCTCCCAGGGACTTTTATTCTTTTATGTCAATGTACCCTGGTTCTGCTTCCCTGGTTGGCCCAGTTAGCCCCCTTCCGTCTCCTGCCCACCATATGTGTCCCTGCTTCAGAATGTTCTCCCCTCCCTGCTCACCCACTGCTCCCTGTCCCTCAGCCATCCCCTCCATTTCCCCACTGGCTCCCATACCCTAACCCTGCCTGTGCACTGCCCCCTGCCCCCAAATCATTGGTTCTGGTGCTCTCTCTCCGCCCCTACCGACCCCATACTTAACCCTGGACATCCACTGTTCTTTCTTCATCCATTGAAGGCTTTTCCTTCCTGGACCCCGTCACGCACGTGGAACCACCACGTGGAATCACCATGTGGAGCTGCCATGTGGAACACCATAGGAAAGCCCTTCCTGCCTCTTTACCATCAACTCTTATTTGGAGCTATCCAGTGTGAGTGTGAGTATGTGTGGCACTGCCGAGTGGTTTTCCGGTGGAGACTCTTTTAGAAGGTAGTGGCACTACCACCCCACCTCATCAGTGGCTATACACCACAGAAAAAAAAAAAAAAAAGGATGAACATATTGTTTCCTATATAACATATTGTTTCCTATATAATATTCTTCCAATGTTAAGAAAAGTAACCCGCGTCCTTAGAAATATGCTATTTTCATAAAGGGGCATTGATGTGAACTCAGGCCCCATTAGTCTAGAAAAGTGCTCATTTTTTATTAATTTTAGTGATACTACAAGTACACATTAACAAACTGATACTGCTAAGTAGGCACTCACACTCTATGGTGCAGTGGGTTATGTGAACACTAGGTACCTGGTCTGTCCCTGTGCCTAAACCCGTGCTGGCACCTGAATGGAACCCACCCACCTGCGTGCCTCTCAAGAAGGCTCTTGGTCATACCAGAAAAGCTCAATGAATCACTTGACAGGTTTTAGACTGGCAAGAAGATCTACCTTAAAATGTAGACACTGCCATAAAATTCAGGGATTCTTAAAATTCCTATATATGCATCTTAACTTATGTGAAAGATATATTTAATATTACATGGAACATGGTCTTTTGTCCTCAAAGATCTGCACTTTGGGAGACACAGAGGTTGTAAATATGCTTTAACCACTGCTTCTTTTGGGTGTCCCACTCATTTAAATGACATTAGTTCCAAACTATTTTTCTAACTACCTCAGAGAGAATAATTCCTTGAAGTTGTCCTGTAATACTGAACAATTGCATCTCAGGAATACCCTAGGAACAAAGTTGATTGGACAAACTTCAAAATACAGCAGAAAGAGACAATTATTTGAGAGTGAAATCTGTACCAGAAATAGACTATTAGATACTTCTAAAAACAAAATGCTGCACGGTGTGATAAAGCTCATCTATTTGCTGATTTTAAAATGTATACTTTTATATTAATTAGAACTTGAAATCCAAATTATTTATTCAACTTCTAGGTAATTTATGATTTGAATCAGCAATTATTTTAAGCTACATTTTACATGGAATTTACACTTTTACTCTGTTCTGTGCTAATTAAGGAAAAGGATAAAAACAACTGCTGACCAGTTATTATAAATAAATATAAGGATGAAGACAAAAGGATACATCAACCTTTTGGAAGATGGAATAATTATTTTTTGCTATGGTTGTCTCAATTCACATTATATCTTGTTAGCCATCAGGAGTACACAAGTATTGGCAAGTTAGAATTTAATGATAAATGCATATTTACAGATGAACACTTGTTAAATGAAACCAATTTCCTAGTAATTTTTAAACACATATTTAATATTTATTGTTCATAAATATTTGGTAAGTAATTGAATTTTCTTAATTGATATGACTCATATTACACAACAGGAGCCAACATACATGTGATAGAATAAAACAAATCTGTTTTAAAGTTGTTGCCTAATGGTAATTAACAAGCAATTTATTAAAGTCTTCTTTCATGTCTGTTTTCTTTTCATGAAGAAAATGGATTGCAGTGAACAGCATGGGAAATTACCTGATTCTGAGTTGATTAACAGCTTAATTGCATATATATTGGCTGGTGTCATTTATAAAACAGGTAATGGTCAAAGCAATCTCCTTCTAACCCTTATGCCTTCTTGATTATTAATACCAAATGTCTTCCAACACTTGAGCATCTGACTGTGACAGAAACAAATACTGTAGGTGCACATGTGAACGGCTTCTAAATTGATTCAAGCTGGTATGTGGCACCTCCTCAAGAGATCTTTACGCCATCTTATTTTTCTTCACTAAAACTCTGGAGAGTGCAGCAAAATTTCTGTTTAGTTGCATATTCATATCTATTTTCCCAGAATAATATTTTGTAACATTTCAAAATTTTACTAAAAGATAGTGAAATTTTCATTCTGCACACATAACCCAGTCTTCCTAATGTTTCTTTATAAAAACTTCAAGTTTTCATCAGTGTCTGTGAAGAATGCACATTTTCTTCCCTATTTTGATTGTTACTATTATGAGACTAATTCTTCACAGTTATTTCTTCATTGCTATTTTCAGGATCTTCAAAAGTCTCTGTATCAATCAACTGCAGCTGAAAAAACCCATTAAAAAAGCCTCACTGACATGACTAGCCTACCTACAAGATCACCAGAAATGATTGTCATAGAGTTTATTTCATAAAAACTAAGGGCTTAAGTGTCTCACTTGGAAAGAATGTAGAGCTGGTTCCATCCACACTAGGTGTAATTCAAAATCTCTTTGATAATTCGTTGCACACGTGATAAGAAATCTAAAAAGGAATAAATCTACAATATTACATATTAATTAAGAAGATAAGTATTAATGTCTATGTTAGTTGTATTTAGCTGTGATGACTTTTCCAGTATGATAAAAGCCAGGAGCAAATGTGTGATAAAAATATAAGATGAAAATATCATGCAGTATAAAATGTTGGTTTATCCTGATATACATGAATCTGATGGTAGCTAGTGACACTAAAGAAAGATTATATGCACATTACAAGTGCATAAGTAGTGCTGGTTTTGGGGTTTTTTCTTATTTGCTCTTTCAGTTTGTAGCAATTTGGGGGTTAGGAATTTTTTTTGACTCACAAACTGTCATTTTAATGTTTAACAACTTTCAGTAAACTTGTACTTCCTAAAATTGTTTAGTAACTTTTTGAATTCAAGACTGCTTTGGGCAACCACAACATTCTGGAACAGTGTTTTATATTATTAAGTTATACAGAGTACTCAATTTGATTTATTTAAATTTGTTACAATTTTTAAAAGTAGTTGTCTCTTTTCATTTAAATTTGTTTGACTTTTTGCATGTTCTTTTTATCACTGAGCTAGTATTCTCAGTTACATCTCCTTAGAAATTCTAAGATCTCTTTCTGGAAAAGTAATAGATGATTTAAAGGGCATCATTTTATTCAGATTTTTTGGGTTGCTTGTTTACATGTGAATCATTTTACTGCTATTCATACTGAATTTTATCTGCCAACTTATTGCCTGTCATGAGATGATCCTGTACCTTTTCGCAACCTTTTTTTTTCACTGTTCTGTGATACCTTGCATACATGTTAAAATCTGTCACCTCATTAATTTTGCCTTTTTCTAAACAACTTATGAATATGTTGAATGTCAGTTCTTCTCGCAGATTTTCCTATATTTTCTAAATGTCTTATAAGGCACTTGCAGGTCTTATGGCAGGCAAAAATGGTGTTTGTTAAGTAGTTCATTTAGAACATTGACTTATCTTCAGCAAGAACAAAACAAATAATTCCCCATTCCAGGAAATATATGTATCATGAGTTTAGTTAAAATGGTGAAAGTACATACCTTGCTTACATAATGAAATTGCAGTTCAGGGTCTACATTATCTATTTTAAAAGCTCCAAAAATAATCCCATAAAGGTATCAAATACCTTAACTTAAAAAGTATGCTGAGGTATATATGTCTCAATAAATTACAAAAAGGATTGCTTAATGTCAAACTGTAGAATGCTTTTATAGTCAGTGGAATATGATAAGTTGCTATTTTTATTTGCCATCTATCCTCTCCTAGACACCTATCTTAAAATAAAGTGAAACTCCTGCTTGATTGGTTAGTTCTCATTAGTTATACTGAGAATACATGTTCTTCAGCTTGGAAAAGTATGTAGCTTGCAGATGGTTGAAGGTAGAATTCTGTTATTTTTATTTCAGTTAAAATTAATGCTAAAGTCTTGTTACTCAATGAATTGCCTACCAATGTTACAAGGAACATATACCTACAAGTCAAAGAACTCTTTGAGTCTACAAGGCATAAAAAACTTATGGGCATGATAGAAGCAGATTAAGGTTTTGTACAAACCCAAATGGATGGAACTAGTCTAGATAAAGAGAATTCTAAAACTGGGAAAGAAAGGGAACAACTTTTTTTTTTTTTTTTTTTTTTTTCCCCTGGTGATACACAGCACCCTACACATAGATGAAGTGGAAGAACTCTCACATAAATGTGTTTTAATATTGAAGTGTAGAAATTTCTCATGGTGACTTTGCATCATTAACTTCCACTAATAGGCAATTTAGAGAATCTGTTGCAACTCCCTTGGATGTGAAACACATGGAAATATAGAAAAGGAAATTTACTTTCAAAATATATAGTACAAGGAACATGAAATAGAAAAGTTAAATTAACTTTAAAAAGGTGATTGTACCTAGACAATATTTACACTGCCTTGGTTTTGCATGTCTGTAGAATAATGATGTTACATTTGCATGGAATAGAAAGTAAAAAAGTTTTACTATTTACAACTCTGTCTTGCTTTTCCCATTTATGTTAATATCTGTGACATAAAAGATCTTAGCACTACAAACACTTCAACTTTGATATTTGATATTCATGTATGAAATAAAATCTCTAATATCCTGACCACATGACTTTAATGGTCATGAGTACAGATGTAATTCTTAAACTACACTGAAAATTGTGTTTGTTGCTGTTAATTATTAATTATTTTACTAATTATGACTATGATCTGTGAACGTTGTGAAAAGTTGGCACTTGTGATGTTATTTCTGCAAACAAGAGTTAATGTACCTCCTTTCTTGGAAAGGCTCCAGAATGGAATAATTAATTTAGCGACCCTCTTGCCTTATAACTTTGAGAAAAACTAGTGGAAATATAAATCGGAAGTGCATGACTTCTGGATATATATTTTCTTCTGTTTGGAGATCTATTTTCTTCTATATGGAGATGAGGTTTATTGTTACTGTATGTATGTCCATACAGGAATAGGCATAGTGAGTGAAGACTTTTCTCCCCACACCCTAAAAAGAGTCCACTGGCAAAGAGGAGCACCCTGGTACCGCAGTCAGAAACATGAGCCTCCTCTCTGAACTGCCAGAGCTGTCCCAGGGGCCCCTCAGGCCCAGCAGCAGGGCACATCCTGCACCAGCAGGTAGAAAGGGATGATCCCTCGTGGCATCTCACAAAGTAGGGGAAGACACTGTCCACTGGTATGTAGCTTATCATGGGAAGGGTATTCTGGAAATGGAGGTTATTCTGGAAATGGAGGTATTCTGGAAATTCTGCATACATATTTTTGTGGGGAGGTCTAGAAACTAGACTGCTACTTGGGACCGTGGGGCACAGGGTCCCTTGTGTCTGGGTAACAGCAGCTGGAGAGAAACTGGAATGCATGCCTACTGTGTGGGGAGATGCCAGTGGGTATCAAGGTGGCTTATCTGGCAAGAAAGATAAGTCTTGAGAGCCAGGTATCAAAGTCAGGCAGAAATTTTTGGCTACTGGAATGACAAGCACTAGCTATCCAGCTAACTAGCAGTCAGCTGGAAGACCCATTTGTATATGTCCATCTGGGCATTAGTCAATTGGAGTCCAGAGAATGTAGAGGTTAGTTACTGGACAGACTAAGTGTATAAGACCAGCTGCAGGAGAGACCCATATTATACACACACCTACACATATTTTCCATTAATGGACATTCATCCCGAGCAGCCAAAAAAGCGAACAAGGGCAGGTCATTACTGCTGTTTGCATTTGTCTAAATGCTGTGTGCTGCTGCAGTTGAGTCAGGGGACGGTGAGAAATTGCGGCATGAACTTCAGATGAAAGAAGCCCTTTATTAAGAAAATCTTGCCCTTTATGTAACCAGGATCACTAGAGCAGGACACAACCATTGGTTCTTGGGTGAACACCTCTTTAGCATCATTGGCTGGTTACAGACTAAAAAGTTGGAATAGCAAAATGTAAAAAATACCACCTGTGAAATATAGTTTACAAAAACACATAAGATGGTTTACATAAACTTCTCCTGGTTCTCAGCTCCACTCATGAAAAAGCAACTTCTTCTCACAAACAGGACCGAGAGCTGGAAAATTTCTCCCTGACCAAACTTGTCTGTGTCCACAGTGTGCTCCATCTGTGTTGATCTGTGTGACCAGACGTGTGTTTATGTGCTGTGAGTACAAGTGCAAATGTGCCTGCTAGGGCTGCATGCTCAGCTTCATTACTCATTGATAACAGCATCCCAGGACATGGGGCTGCTGCAGGCTTGTGTGTACTGAGCTACTATATTCTTCAACTCTTAGTAGCAGACATGGCAGAAAAAAAATGTAGAAATTTGATTAACTATATGTACTATTTAAATGTTAAATAAATGCATATAAAATAGTATTAGATTATGACTACAATTTCTGTTCCAATACTCTTTACAGTCTGTTGCTTTGGCTGTGCATCAGTGAGTGCTACATATTGTCCTTCCCCCTATCTGGCCATGGCCTTCTGTAGGGTAATTTGTGTTATTGCGGATGTAAATTATGCAACTTGAAGCACACCATTAACACTGTACAAGGTTTTCCAGATGTCCAGATATCAAATGATTAGTATATAGTCTGTGGACGTTACAAGCCAAATGTTATTAATTGGCTATAAAGGAGACAGAGATGAAGAGACTGTGACCAGGTTCTCTGGAAATATTTGTTCTTCCTTGTGAGAATATAAGTCCATCCTGTCTATCACAGTTATAAATGCTCTTAAAACTGACTAAATTTATAGTTTCCTTAAGCAAAGGTCTGATTAATTCATGTTTCTAACACAGATGGAAGATGTACATTTATTAGATGGAACTGAGATGCCTGCCTGGTAACAGCAAGAGTCTGTATTTGGCATATAGCAATGTTTTATTTTGGTTTCAGCTACTTATATTCATATATTACAGAAGGTAAAAATAATGCTCATGAGCATAAGATGAAGCAGGGCCTTGCAGAGAACAAGGAAGAGAAACCAAATACCAGTTTCCACTGAAGTGCAAAGTAGAAAACATCAGGTTAGCAACAGAGAAACAGTAACCAAAGAGTAGGTAGCAGGTATGTGAATAGATCTGGTAACAAAAGTCACAAACAACAACAACAAAAGGTGTGTCGTTATTTCTCTTTTAGACCATAAAAACATGCAAATATTGCCCAGATGGTATAATTAGAAATTATGAGAATGAAAAATCCTTGTATTAAATGCTAGCATTAGGAACTAAAAAAAGAGGAGTGGGTTTTGACTCCCAAATTGGTTATAGATAGAACACAGTGCCGTCTAACAAGGTGATTCAACCCACCTGAGATCTGAGCCATTCTTCAGAGATGTCTATCAATGTGCATTAACAGTGCAAGCATTCTAACATGATTCTATTCTGACCCGGAAGCCTCATTTTGATGCCATAATTAGAAGAGATGCATCCTGAACTCTTCACTCAATTCTTCTCTAGAGGGAGCTGATGACAAAGCCCTTACTGTCTTTTCTGGTGACACAGCTATTATTGTTTACATCCTAGGATCTTCAGATATATCCTACTCATTTTCTGCAGTCTGCACTTGCAGTACTGTAATTAAGATGTCATCTTTGAAATATGTGAAATCTCACCTATTCTGTGGAACACAGCATACACACCCTGTCTTGTCCTTCACTACTTTATGCTTTCTGTTGAAAATGCTAAATGGAATAAGGCGCTTTGGAGTA
Source organism: Vireo altiloquus (assembly GCA_013396875.1). NCBI lineage: Eukaryota > Metazoa > Chordata > Aves > Passeriformes > Vireonidae > Vireo > Vireo altiloquus. The sequence continues at coordinate 26,643 of VZRF01007125.1, forward strand.
TTTGGTTATTTTGCACATACTAATTACAAAGAACACAGTAAAATTAAGTGTTATATACAGCCCCCTCTGTTTTGGACAATAAATCATTAAATATGACATATCACAGTAATGTGGGGAAAATCATGGTTTTAAAAAAATGAAACAGATTAAAAGTAATATATTTTTAAAATAAATCAGTGGAGAAGAAAAAAATTATGCTTTTACATCCTTTTAAGTATCAGGCCCACTGAATACATGGTGCATATGAAACAGAACTATTTATGAATATTGCCTGGGAACAGATTTTCAAAGTGTCACATGCCAATTAACACAGTACATGTGAACAGAAGCATAATGAATTTGAGAAGATAATATTCCCACATGCAGAAAATGTCAACAAGAACATAATTGGCAGCTATAGCATATGGTATATTGAGCTCAAAAACTTGTTTATACCATCTTGAATCTCCCTCTAATAAGATTTCTCTTTATTAACAAAATGTAAAGGAATATATCTGAAGTGGCATTCAGAAGTGTCACTTCCCTTTTGAGATTCAGTCATGAAAACTGATTGATGTGCTTGCTAATGTCAAGCTTGATATTATATAATCAAGTGGGGTTTGTACAGCATTAACAGTATGGAGTTTAATACATATTCACCGAGGTTTGCTCGGTGCATTCACCAAGCATAAAACTGCTTGCTAGCTAAAAGAGCTTTTGACCAAGACATTTTTGTGTGTCTGTGCATGTGGGTGCATATTTCTCAACTTTTAGTATCTGAAATCACAGTAGTCAGTGTTTTCAAAAACAAATATGCAGGTCTGATTTTGTAACTCTTGTGGAATCTGCTCTAGTCATAGTTTGTTCACACTAAATGTAAATGACCAAAAGAACATTTCTTCAGTGTTCTAGGCAGCAAGTTTCAGCTAGCAAATCAGGTTCTTGAGTCAAATTTATTTTCTTCATTTACATCCGATTGGCAAGGGCATATAAATCTTGTGGAAATGAAATATCAGTGTTACAGTGGATGACCTCTCTTTGACCTTCCTAAATGTTTCCTGATTCTTTCTAAAGGTTTCATGCAAGGAGAAGGTGAGCATAATAAGAGTGTCTTAAAACTCCCAAACACATGCACAAAGAAAATAAGTAGGTAGAAAATAGATGGACATGAGATCTGAACTATAAATCAGACTGGTGATGATTTCTTCTGCATTGCTGACTCTTTCATAGGATATCTTAGGATACATGAGCTTAAATTCAAGTGGCTTCATTAATCATAATAATTTTCAGATTTTACACATCTGAAACCAAAAAAAAAAAACTTTCAAGAAAATCCTGGAATATTTCCCTCAAAATTTTCCAGGAATTTTCATCAAGCCTTCTGCTTTCATTTTCTGTTCTACCTCTTCCAACATACCTATTAATAGTATTAGTGACATGTTACTATTGTTGTAGTATGGTTGTTATTAAAACCATGAAAGCATCACTGTAAATCACTTGGTTTCTTTCCAAAGTTTCCTTCTCTCAGTAGTATCACACAAGTAGCATTTGCATATAATCCAAGAATTGCTTTCCTTGAAAGTGAATCCAGGCTAGGCTCAGATGCCCCATATAAGGATTTAAACCCTGCTGAAACAGAGGTATCTGGCCTCTTAAATTTGATATGAAGAGACTGGCACTACAAGAAGACAATGTAGACTCATTTATTTACACCAAATGCTTAACTGTGGTGCCTTTTTCTGAGTTGTAAAGGGATGTCCAGAAAGCAATCAGATCTTAGAGGTTCATGAATTTTCCTCTAGAAATATTTTGAACACATCTATATATATATATAAAACCAGTTATTTATCAGTGAAATATAACACTGATTATATTTGGGAGGTCTTATGCTTTTTTTAACTTAGCTACATCATCCTAGATATTGGAGAACTTTTTTTTTTTTTATTGTGAACACAAAGGAAATAAAAAATAAAAATTTTCATTTAGGTCTAAAACCAATTTTAAATTTGCAGAAACAGATTTGATTGCAATCACAATGATTTTGCAAGGATTGTTATAAAGGAAATACAGAAGAATCCTATATCCAGATGAAATTGGAGGAGAACTGTAGAAAATTTCAATTTGCCTTTTTAAATGCATGATGAGAATGACACTGAGGTAAAGAGCATCTGAATTTTTCAAATGCCACAATGTTTACACCTACAAGTTTTACAGGTCATCTGATATTTCTCGACTTCCTAACCATGTTTCATTGGCTATTTAAGAGCTGTTTCAGAAAAGGGTATCATTAATTACTGTAATTGTTCCCAATAGATTTTCTCATTGTTTTTAGCAATCTTGCATTCATATAGTAGCTTCAACAATTTAGTTTATAAGGAATATCCAGAATATATTTGAAAATATGGTAAACCTGAACTTGCTGTTTTCAATAATGGCTTTATTCTCACATGAGCCAAGTAGTTTGGCAGCATTCCTCTGATACTTAGCTCCACCAGGATACACAAAAGCCTACTTTTCTCTTTACATCGTCATTAGAATGGGGACAACATAGTATATAGTTGTAAAGTTTTCATTACAGATCAGGTGCTCTTTAGGTAAAGGAGGTATAATGATACCCTTTGAACCAATAAATTGATGCTTAAAGAATTCAGCCTACAGACAATTAAAACCTATATTTTCCCTGAACAAAATGGTTGACAGCCTTAGTGAGTTGTTGTGACACTGTTCTCTGGTGAGACTTTGGATTTAAAAAATCAAAGATAACTGGGCCAGGAAAAAGATCACACAAAGAGTGAAGCTCCACAAAGAATATGGCAGGCACTACTGTGGTATTTAAGTGTTTAATCTTCTGTTTTCAATGGTATAGGAAATAAAATCCCTAAATCCCTATCCCAAAGGGATGTCTCATTTAAGTTTTTTTGTTTTCTTTCCTTCTATGGTCCAATATATCACAGAAGATCATCTTCATGCTTATCACATATGAAAAGAATAAAAACCTCACTTTGTAATTAAGCAATTATTACTCAGCTTTGAATGCATTGGTAGCAATAAAGAAACTTTAACTTTACATATAAAAAACAAGTTTTGGATGATAAAATCGTGTGATAAAACAAATTATTAACATATGTTAGAGTTGCTCTGCAAGGGTTTTAATATTTTTAGGTTCCTATGGTTCTTTCAAAGTGTTGTCATTGTTCTTTTTTCTTACCAAAAAAATTTTTTTTAGAGATTTAAAAATTAGAAATTTCCATTAACTGTCTTCATTTTTTCTACCTTTCTTTCTTTTTATTTTTTTTTTTTTAATTTTGGTTTTATTTCTGTTGTCTTTTTTTCCCAAACTTTCAAGAACTGGCAGAATGATTTCTGTAGTAGTCTTGGAGATTTAACTAGGTCACTTTTTTCTGTTCTTGCTTGATCTTACCATTTTCTTGTCCTTGAAGTGCTAATGTGATGGCTGGGTTCAGGTCTTCTTTTTTATTTGGTGTCCTCCCTTAATAATCATTTGTAATACTTTTTTTATGAACAGACCCTTCCAGAATTTCTGAGTGTCAATGTTCCCTTAGCCTCACTACCTTAGTGAGGTAGACTCTCACTGTTGTGCTCAGCAGTATGCAATAGATCAGATTATATTGTACATTGAGTATTAAATAAATGTTCTTACGGTTGCATAAATGATAAAACCAAAATCCATCACGTATACTGCCTGTACAGTCATATCCATTGTATAGTCATATGTCTACAAACAGATAAGTGCCAACTTTTCCAAACAGGAAGAAGATTTTATCTAAGATAGTGAGAAGAACTATGTGAAAATGAAGCCTCAGACCAGGCTGTCATTTCATACTCTGCCATGGGTTTAAATCTCCCTGATGAAAACCAGACATGAGCCCAGAAATTTCATATCAGGTGAATATTTTAAACAGTGACCAAATAGGAGAGGTGTTTTGTAAAGAAGTCTTGGCCCTTTCCAAAAGATCTGCTGATCCAATTTTGCAATAAGTAAAAAAATTTGAAAGACAATTATAATTCCATAGAGATTATAATCCCTTGGCATGAGAGAGGTCCTTCCTTGAGTCCAAAGAGGAAAGCATTTTAGCCCTGAAAAATGGTGGGTGTAAAAAATAGTCTGTGGCTCAGCATATGCAAAGGATTAGCATAAAGAGCTTTCTGCCTACCCTTGTGAAGACTATTCTGAAATTCTTGATTGTCCCCAGACCGCTAATTTAGGGCTAATCTGGTACATTTTTTATCCCTACAAGTCTATAATGACATACTAAAGCTATTTCTGACTGCTCAAATCAGGACAAACAATACAGAACTACTCAACATGTTCTAGTTATTTTTAAATCTTATCGTTCCTATTCATAACTAGCAAACATATCCTCAAAAATACCTATTGTAACTTAAAAACATCATCCCATTTAATTACAAGGAGGATCTCAAGGACAATTTAGTCTTGATTCTAATTTAAGATGTTACCTTTAAATAGATTCACATTATATGTTTACTGTACTGTTTGTCAAGTTCATTCTCCATGAAAAAACATCACATAGACTAATATATCATTTACTATTTGATAGGAATTTTTTTTCCCGTGGTTAGTCTTTGGTTGCCTGTGAGATCTTTCTTCTTAGGAAGGTAGTTTTCATATACAAATGCCATGTAATTCTCTAGGGAATTGAACATGTTGGCAAGACAGTTGTTTGCACTGTAAATATTTTGCTTCTGGCTAAATTATTGCTTCATTTTGTTTGTAAAATTTAAACAAAACACAAAAGCAAAATACATGATGTCAAAATAAGCACAAAGGAAAAAGACAGTTTTGGGGGGGATGTTAATAGGTTTTGTTCTCTCTTAGATGTTTATCTCCGTGTTTCAGAATACAATTGAACTTCATATTAAAATAAGAAGTAAAATGTCACAAACTGGAGAGAGTAACTCTCACGGCTGACATCTTTTGTCTTGGTCTCATGTTACACTGGCAAGAGCCAGTCCCCATTGCTCTAGGGGCTCATCCCTAAGCCTCAAAGTTTGAAACAGAATTTGCTTATCATTCTGGGTTTCCATGATGTGGTAGAATCAGTAAACACCTATTAACATAATACTGAGTTCGGATAATGTGAGTGCAACATTAAATATACTTGAGTACTATACTTTATACTGGAGTCCCTGTTTAGATCTGATTTAAAAGAAAGAATGAGAAAGAATTGTGCAAGAAAATTCTCTGCTTCAGAAAAATGTGCCATTTGCAGACAGAAAAAAAAAAGAAGAAGAAATTGACATTAATAATTTTAACTCCAGCTATATGAGTGTGTCATAATGAAATGGTCAACAAATTTCTAATTTTAATGTTTTTGAGTGGATGGTTTTTCACTTTTGAGAAGTGAAAACAATTTCAATGAATTTTCATTAATATTTTCTGAACATGGTATATTGGCAAAAAGAATCGTCTAACTGATCAGCTGTACTAGGTATCTGAATGCTTTTAGTAAATGATTGAACATGTGTCCCTTTTTTTCCAGTAAATTTCCTTCCTATTTAAGGGTTAAAGTAAGAAGCAAAATTACCCTCTTTTAAACTACACTTGCTAATGTCCCTTTTTAATATAGTGATACTCAGCTACTCTTTTAGCCTCTCTCGTCTTTTGTTCTTCTGCTTAGATGTTTAACAAATACATAAAGTGGCATCTCTGGGTCCATTAAAGATAATTGAAACTTCTCATTTTGCAAGATATTTTTGTTACAATTCACTGTTAAGAAAGTAGAGTAAAAGTTGCAGCACAGATCCATTACACTATTACAGCAATTACTTTCTGCTGTTACAGATAATATCTGGAGCAGTGTACAAGAAGAGGGAAAACAATTTAATGCATGCTACAAAGGACCATCCATCACTTACTGGGCATAGTCATGATGATATAGAAGTTGCAATTTAACCAGTATCAATGGAGCAGTTCTTTATATCCCCTAAGGAATAATCATTGTACATATCCCTTTCAATTATTTATGTCTTCCTATTGTCCATTTCTCTGAGGAAAATTCATTTGGCCTAGCCATGTAAAGCATTGCTGTCTGCGATCTCTTGAAGAAAAATAATCTAGACAATATGCAAAAATATGAAGCTAGCCTACATCTGAGNCAAGATGTTGAATAACATTTTCTCAAGGAAGAAAACCCAGGCAAAAATCAAACAACTTGGGCACGGTTTGTTGATATGCCTTATACACATATGTAATCTAAGTTATTGTAGTGACACTTTAAAGGATCATTTTTTCTGATAGCAATTCGCTTAAATGATATTACCTGGCTACAGAATTTGCAACTATATGGGCATGGGCACTGCATTTGAAAAAATGTCTTCATCAGTAACATTGAAACCCACAAGAAAAATACATTAAAGCAAAGAAAACCAGGTTGCAACTTCCGAGCAATTAGTAGATTAATGTAATACTTGTTACAGTGCTATTGTTTTAGGACAGACTTAGGAAGAACAAAGCCTAAAACTCTCCAAGGAGGAAATAGGAACCCCAAGCATGGTACGAAAATCACAAGAAAAGTCAAAAAATTAAGCAAATGCACATAAAATGGGTGAAGGCCCCAATCCCAAAGTAAAGTTATTGATGAAGGTTTCTCTAACTGATGAAAAGAGCAACCCACTGTGAAAAACTTCCCCACCAGTATTTAATGTTCATACAACCAGAATCTTCACACAACCTGGATACAGAATAGTTACTTCAGAAACTAGTGGAAAATAAAGTTGTGAGATGTTAGCAGTTAAAATGGGGTTCAGGGGGGGAAGGTAAAATCAAGAAAATAATTCCCATCATTGCACTGAGACCAGTACAACCAATACCTCTTCCCAAAGATCAGAAGCAGCAAGTTTACAGAAAAGTAGACACTTATACATATTGTGATATGTCCCCATGACTCCAAAAATTGTTAGCTTTATTAAATGAAGTCCAAGTATCTTCCTGATCCAGGTGGCCCCAGGAACATGCTCTTTTAAAAGTCAGTACTATGGATATTGATCACATATGACTGACCACCCAGATGCAGTTTTTCTTTTCATATTTTTCTTTTCACTTTCAAAAAGTGCTTTTTATTCATTTTATTGAAATGATTTTTTAAAAAAAATATATATATATTCAAGTTTAGTTTTCCATACTTCTATCAAATTAAACTAAGACAAGTATGTGTTCTGGATAAATAAGCAAATATAGACATTTGAAAGAAATATTAACCTTGTAATGTTCTTTTGCACACTCTATATATAAGTAACTAAAACATGTAAGAGAGGAACTTTGTAGAAAAAAATTGTTGATCACTTGATCATTATCATTAGCAGTATTGACAGAATAATATTTGATAGCAATAACAACCAGCACAAGAACAACCACAGAT
>VZRF01007125.1:34041-131765 GCA_013396875.1 Vireo altiloquus
TACACTGATTTTAAGTGTAAATTTTTGTTGTATAAAATAGAGAGGATATCTAGATGTGATTGCTTAGACTGGATATGAAATTTTACTGTATTTTAATAATGAAGATAAATGGAAATTGGAAATATATGTGAAGTATATAAGAATGGGACAGATATACAATATTTTTCCCTCATCATATTATATATTTATTTATGAATGTGTTCAGAAATAGAATACCAGGCTAAAGTGAGCTTCAGTCTTATTAACACTATTTTTATATGCTTATATTAAGTCTACAATATGTATGACTGTGCAATAAAAACATGGAAAAAATAATTTATGCTCAAATTTGTCACCTCTGAATTACTGTAACACATATTTCTATGAATTTCCATATAAAGAAAACTTTCTGATCATCTTAAAAAAAAATAGAATGTATTGTTTCCCTACTGTTTTTTGATAGATTCATGCTATCAGCTTTCTTTTTGTTATTTTCATGGGTGAATGTGTACGTGCATTTATTTGTATATATGTCTACCCTAAACAAACCAAACCAACCTACTCCTATGTCTTAACTATAGCATTGAAAAATTTTTGACATATTTGTAAGATAGTAATTTAATTTTTACATATGAACTTCATATGAATTACTACATTATTAATTAGAGCAATTACATATGAATATATGTATTGCTCTAAAAATTTATCCAAACTTATAGAAGAAAAATAATGTTTCTTTCATCACTAAGACTTTTTTCACTTAGTATGAGCTAAAATATGTACTTCTGTGCAGTATTTTCATCTAAAAACATCTTTATCAGCTGAATAAAAATAAATGAAACTGAAATAACTGAAACCAAATATAAATATGCTAAAACTAAGATACAGACACTTTAATATTTGTAGTAACTTGTCAGTATCAACTAAAATGTGTATATCATAAGGGTGTTGGGAAAAAATTATAATGTGATCTTCTAAAGTGTTCAATAACATGGAGTGGGGTCATTTACAAAATTTATAGTTATCTTCATTTTTTGCCTTTTATAATTAATTTTTTGTGAAAAAAGAAATTCACCCAGAATATTTAATTCACTGCTGAAAAATTCTGAACACTGTCATAGTAAAGACAGTTTTGATGACAACGTGGATGAGAAATCATTCCATACAAAACTCCCTATTGATTAACATATATATTGTGTATTTCACCAAGTCAAATGACATTTTAAATCTTTTACCTTTTTTACTGTTTTCAAACACTTGCTCTGTTGTTAAATTTTGAATTGTTGCCACCAGTATTGTAAAAGATTAACATGGTTGTAAAGTTTGACACATAAAAGTGTCAGCACTTATTAGTGATAAACACCATCTTCTCTCTTGATGGATTATATGTTTTTTCATTAAATGTAAAGAAAGGATGGCAGGGACAAGCAGTATTCTGGAGTTTTCTGTTGAAATGTTGCTGGCATTTGAGGTGACTTTTTTATACTTTTCTAAAAGAAAAGGTGTCATTTGTAATTGATTCTGTTGGGAAACTTATGATAAGAATCATGTATACTCCCACATCTTAGGGGACTGTCAAATTGTAACTCCATCAGTTTTCTTTTAGACATGCCAGACAGAAGTGTTAACAAGAAAATGCTAAATAGCTTCAAACTTTTAAACCGGTGTTTAAAGGGAAGGTATTTACAGGAAGACTGTAAATATAAGGAATGATTATACCAATAAGCCTGAAATGGACATATTGTATTTTCAAGATTTTAAAAACTCACAACAATAAAGTAACATAATATCATGAACCTAAAGTGGAATTACAACTCTGTATTGGATGAAACAGTTAAATTTTTGACTATAAAAACCAGCCTTATTATTATCATATTTCTTACTCTTTCTGTCCTCTATTATCCTTGTTTGTCCTGGGAAGAAGTTACAAGTGCTGATGCCAAGATAATTTTTTGCTTTTTCTTTTATACCCCTCCTATATACCCTTTTATACACTTTTTATGTATTCTTAGTGCTTTTAGCCTACACACTTGTACCTTTCCAAGCCTGATACCTTAGCTGAGACCCACTGCACCATTAAACCAGGAGACCAAACACCTGAAAGCTCCAGACACCAAGGTCATCTCCAGAACACATTTTTCTAAACTAAGATAGGCCCATCCAGGGGGAAGGTTCCTCAGAAGGAGGGGTTCACTTGAGCCTCTCACTGGGGAATCTTTGATAGATATGCTAATTTGCAAGGCCTATAATTGTGTGGATTTCGGTGAATGTGGGGGCAGTGTGCCTTTTCAGGGCATTCCACCTGGATGAAGTACTGCATCTAAGGATCCTTAAATAAATACCAAGGTAAAAATCCCTTTTCCCCATAAACCGAGTTTTTGTTTTCATTTTAAGAACTGGGAAAGACAACATGCAATTTTGGTGAAAGAGACCTGGCTTAACTATATTCCTTTCTAGATGAAGCATCTCAGCCAACTTCATTAAGTTAAAGCTTGCACAATCTGAATTGCAAAATTGAGCATAACTAAAAATACCTAATTCTTTATGCAGTTTTGGCAGCTATTCCACACTCTGGTACAAAGTAGGTCATCTACAATTTTTTTAGTGTAATGGATATTCTGTTGTACAATAGCATCATTTACCTCTCCATTTACTCTAATTGAGGGCAGTTTAATTTGAATTAAATTTAGTTTTATGGCTGAATCACCACGATAACAGAAAAGTCAAGGTGAACATGGTCTTCTTTTTTGTTTACTTGATTAAAGTGCATTCCTATGCACTTCTTACTAGAGTAAAGAAGTTCTATATACAGCACCTACCAAAGGCAATATTAATAAAGTAGAAGCCATTGGAATGAATTCCCACTGAAGAACAGAGACCTAAAGGAATATTTTATCACAATGAGGTATTTCTCAGACAGAAATGTCACTGCTGCTCAAATGGTTAAAGGAGACAATTATAAAGAATGAATAATAATCACAGGTCCATATATTAGCAAATAGAAATAAAGAAGGTAGACTGTTACTTATTCATATCAATCTGCACTAAGCATACCATCAATACCCATATCATTAAATGCCTGTATTAATCAGGAAATTGTTATTCTGATTGGCAGTTTTCTGCCCATGTGGTGACTTCTTTCTTTTTTCCCTCCCTCATTGCTATCAGACCACATAGCCTATCTACATTTTTCCCCCTTTTAAGAAAAATTAAGGCTAAATTGGCCACTGCAGACTCACTGTGAAGAAGCTTCAAGTTCTCTGATTCAGGATGAAGAGATGACACACCAGAGTACTAAGGGTCTGGAAGCAAAGTTTTGTGACTATGCCATTGGGAGCAGTAGGATGGCTGAGAATTCCATCTGGTTTTAAAGGTCTTGACTTGTTCAAAAACCTTTATGTCTCTATCCCTTCTGGCTTACTTCTCTTGTTTAAAAACTGTCCTTTAAGTTTCTCCTCGTCTTGATTTTCCAGTATTATTTAATCTATATTCTTTTTCTACCTTTTTCTGTCCTCATTTTCAATTTTTTTGTTTCTCAGCATTTATTGGTGCTTGATCTTTCACTGATGTTGCTATAAGCTCTGTTTTTAACGTACACCACATTTCCAGTTTCATTTTTTCTGTGTGATATTACCTTTCACTACCTTTCCTGATGTTTCCACCTGTAAAGTCTTTAATTTTTCTCTTCTTTTGCAAACTATCATTAGAGAAGGCACCAGGAAGCAGTTACCTTGAGTGTTTCCAATGCAACCTAGTCAAAACTAAACAACATGTATAGTGAGAATTTGTCCAGGGATTGTTTTTTCTTATTACCAGCAGAGTCCAGCTTGTCTTTTTATTCTCTTTCTACATTTAAAATAAAGTTCTGAAGTGCTAGCTTTTAAAACTTGTTTTCCAAAAGTGCCTTCACTGGAAGAAAGTCCCGTAGCATCTTGAAGAAGTGATTTGTCAGACACCCTTTAGCAAAATAATTTTACTGCAGATATATACTTACAGGAGTTCTCCTCATGGTACAGTGCAGGGACTGATGAGCTGTGAGATCCTCAATACAAGAGACCATAGCTGAAGGTCACACTGCCAGGAAAATTATTGCTTGTGTAAGGAAACTGAAATATTTTGTGAACTAAAGAGCTAGTTCACGATAGACTTTTTTTCACATTCACTTTATAAGTGCATTGACCTCACTAATTCATACAAATTTGGATATACCCACCAATAAAGTTGTACATGGAAACCAAACTTGTTTAAGTTTTCCCTTTGGCTTTAGGGGGATTGAATGCAACCTTCGTGACAGATTGATATGAGGATTAGGCTTCTAAGATAAGACAACTTGTTGCCTGTAACATGGTGAGGAGTAAAAGACCACCATAAATTATATTAATTGGGAAGAAAAAAACTTTTTAATTCCTCTTAACCATGCCTGGCCTCAGTCCTCTAAGTTCTCCACATACAGAAAAATCTGTTGTGTTGAAACATCAGAAGTTATAATCACACAGACTATTTGTCAATGCTCCTTCTTTGTGACAAATAAGCACTTTTTTGTCAGATCACTGTGGGGTGACTATAATGTGTACAATATTTAATTTACTTGTTTTTAATGAGTTGATTTCTTTCTTATGACTGCATGTGTGCAGATTCTCTCGTGGGTGATCATGGTCAGCATAACACAAGGATCAGCTTCAGCAAAGCCTATTCTAGATTTTATGAAAGAGCTTTAAAATCTAACAGAATTAGATTTTTCATCTTTTCTTTGAATTAAAGCACTACTTTGCAGATTCTCAGCAGTAGGCATTGTCAGACTAGGAATGATAGAACTAAAAAGTCTTGCATTGTTGAAAACAGATTTCCACAAAAAAAGGAAGATGATGGAGAAGCATATCAGCTCTTTGTCAGAAAGATTTAAGCAAATAACCTCTTCCAGAACTCCTTTACCATTGTTTCGTTGGTGTGGGACTCCAGGATGCCCAGAAATCTTCTGTTTACTCTTTTCAAATTGCTAATCAGGAAGCAGCCTGGAAACTTAAAAGTTTCATCTAGTAGAAGGGCTAATATCAAGAAGTAACCCATAAGCAACATTTTAAGCTGAAATATATATTAAAAAAAAAAAAAAAAAAAAGGAAAAAAAAAAAAACCCACAAAAAAATCTCAGAAAACTGTCCTATCTTATTTATGTTCATTAAAGCATGCTCCATCATAATATGTGCCTCTGTCTCTACTGAGACACAAGTTATAGACCAGGGAGCTAATGAGATCATTTACATCGCGGCTATAAAATTGCAGCATAAGGAAAGCACAGGCCAAAAGCAGGTATTGTTACAACTTGGAAATCATAGTAAATATACAAAGACTTTCAGATTTCTGTTGTAAAGAGATGATAAACATGCTAAATACTAGCATTACCTTAAAACCTGTGTTTTCAAATGTTTATAAAATTCTTTACTATTAATATTAATTCTTGTGGTATGCATTCTAAGCTTTTATTTGTCTTCACATCTTTCTACTCTCTCCTGCTTGTCAGGCTTTAATGTAGTTTCTCCTCTCTCTGTTATTCGTCTGGCCTCTTTTTGTCCCTATTTTTCTCTTGGATTTATTTTTCTCTTCCTGGAGAGACTCCCAGATCACATTAGAAATGTAGGTTGGACTTCTGATGTCATTCTTAGAGAAAGAAAAAGAAATTACAACCTTAGTGTTCAAGGCTATATAGGAAATCCTCTTATGTCTCTGTAGCAATGCTTTTGCCTGAGCCTGAGATGACTGAATATGTTTTTGTGGATAGGGAAAAAAAATGAAGATTTAGAGAGGTATAGCTTTAGCATGTCTGTAAAATTAGTCAGAGTTGCTTGTCTCACTGTAGTGTTAGTGTTGTGCTAGCCATCCAGTGCAAAAAAAATCAGAAATGTCACTTTAAAATAAATGAATACACTGAATTTGGGATTTGATATGCATTTATTTGATCAGCTCTTCCTTGTTTAGGCAATGCTGTGCACTATGAATCCCATAATGAGATCCTTCACTCCCTGCAGTTACTATAGGGAACACAGGCACTTGACTCAGTTTCACAGATTCTGCTGCACAGCCTGAAGCAATGAAATTTAGACCAGTCAGGTTCCTTGTCTATCGGACATCTTTCTGAATAGACATAGGTATTTGTCAGCATCTGAATTGTACATGTTGTTTTGTCATGTCAGGATCAAATCTTATTTTTAAATTATACAATATATTTTTTATTGCAGTATTTCTGTAACATATGCTCCATAGATAGAAAGAGCAGGCCCATGTAAGTTAACATGATTTTTTCCAAAGCCAAAGATCTCAGATGTAGGCTGTTATTATTTTCTAATGGTCGTAATTATGCATCACTTGTATGGTTGTTGCATGTTTTTAAAGCTTCAAAACCTATTGAAAATCATCCTCTGAACACAATGCAAAATATTTTTCCCATTCCCTTTTTTAATTGACTAACACATTTGTATAANGAGAGTCAGTAGGGTTCAAAGCACCCTGACATTTCCCATTCCCTTTTGTAATTGACTAACACATTTGTATAAGAGCAGGATCTTTGTTTCTTATAATTCACCTGCCAGACAGAAGATGCTATTTTATTGTAGAAAGCAATCAGGTTAGTCTGGCATGATTTGCCTTTGGTAAATTCATGTTGGCTTTTTTCAAGCACCTTCTACATTTGATTCATCGGTTGCCTCAAGTGTTTAAAATGGGAAAGCTTTACATCTCAGGCATGTATCTCACTAGGAAGAGGTTTGGGGTTTTTTAATGTTGTTTGATTTAAACAATTATAGTTTTGCCTAAAATTTATTGTATTTACCTCCACGCTATATCAAACTGTGTCTTTTGTATCTAATTCTCTTTTCTTGTCTGTTCAGTCAGGTCTAGGCAGCGGGTAGTTCTCTTTGTAATCAAGCACTGTCCCTGTAAATCTATAAGCTGCCTTTCCCATTTCCCTCTCAGCTGTGAATTTTGATGCACAGGCAGAGTTGTAGGTTGTTCACTGTACTGTAGTACCCTGCCCTGAGCAATCAAGCTACAGAACATTTTGCCCACACCTATCAACTTCGGTAATTTGCACCACAAAACACATATGACAATGACAAAGTCAACTGCTTTTTACAAAAAACCTGTTCCTAATGGCTGTAGGCATTTTTATTATTTATTTCTTTTATTGGAGATCTTTGTAATCACAAGTGTATGTGCAAAATCTCATGTGATAGGACACGGTTTTTTTTTCTTAATTTGTTGTCTTAATGATACAGTTGAAAGTATGGTCACAAAAAAATCCTCTGGATGAGCTATGAAGCTCATACTAAGGAATGATTTACAAATGACTCTCCTTTTATCAGGAGATCTTCAGGAGAGTCATTTGTAAATCATTACTTAGAAAGCTAAACTAAAATAAAAATGGGGAGAAATTCACAAGAATTTGCTTTTTTTCCTCCCCACTGAATTTTCTGTAAGAAATAGTATTGGTTTTGAAGGGAATATTACAGAAAGTTATGCACAATGTATTTTAAAATGCTCTGTAGTAGACAATATTTTTATGCAGTGAAACAGGACAAAATTATTTAGAAATAATAAAGAAAAATAAAGGAAAGAAAAAGAAAAAATGTCATTAATCTTTGTCTGATGTTTTTATCTAATACAAATAATGTTGTTTGTGGTGAAGAGCAAGAGCTTGCTTCATCCTAGTTTGAATTAACTACTACACTGGAACATTGACTGATATATTAGTCACCAAGGCTCACTTATTTCCTTGCTCAGTTCTGGTATTAGGAGGAGAGTTCCAAATGCCAATCAAGTTTTTCTCTTAAACAGTAGAGAAGATGTAGGTAGTTATTATAAACAAGATTTTTGCATGAAGTATTAGACAGTTCCTCGTATTCAAAAACTGATGAAACGTATTGAGATACTTGGACTGATAAGCAGTAGGGTCTCATTCCTGGTGCCTTGATTTCTTTCATTACATTTCTTTCATATGAAACAAAGATTTGATCAAACCAGCAGGAAACAGCATGCTTATTGCATGGGTATTTTTTCATGCACTTATTTAAGTAGTTTCCAAGAGAGAGATGAGCAGAAAATGGGTTATGGCTGTACATGCAGTATCTGGATTTCTTCAGCTTTCTTAATTTATAGTTTAAACAATATAGGTTGGGGAAATTTGAGACAGCAAATCCAAAAAAACACCTGTAGCAGGGATAAAGAATTAACTATATTTCTTGTTATATATAAGGAAATTAGAGATATTTTAACTTTTTCCCTTGATATAAATTTAAAACAACTTCTATGTAACTGGGGAACTGGGAGTAGAGAACAGGAAAGGAAGAGGTGGGCATAATAAAAGTGAATACAAACAAATTTGAGAAGCAGTGAACTAAAAATTATTCATTTTTTCCATTAGAAAGAAAATAATATCTATCTACATTTAGCTGGGAAAATAATCTTTAAAGTGTTGACTTGTTCAACTTGCCAATCAATTTTTAAATTCATGTTTTAACACTAACAAGCTGAACACTTGTTTTAGTACATATCAGAAGCCATTTTAATAAAGGAGTAATCAACTAAAATGTCTTTTTTGTAATGGCAAGATTATTTTCAGGAGAGAGACATTCAAACTTTGACACTGTTTTGCTTGATAGTACAGTAATTTAAGAACCAACTTCCATTGGACCAGGAAATGTAGGACGAAGACCTGAGGAAATTTTCACTGATTTTGTGGGTTCTGTTTCACTGGTACATGGAACACTTCTCTAGTTCTATATAATTCCATATAATACCTTGATGAAAACTCAGAAGCTCAAACTCAAAGATTTAAGATTTTTATAGAGGAGGAAGGTAGTTAATGAATCTCTAAAATCAGTCTTTAACATGAATGTTGTTGAAAGTTTTATCTGTAGATTTTCACAACTCTTTGGTTATCATATGATCATAAAGATAAAGAGCTAAATGGATTTGTATTCAAGGTACTGGATTTGAGAAAAAAAACCTCAGCGGGCATTGGTTATTGTTGAGGCAGAGAAAGAGAATGTTTTCTTTTTGAAGACAGCTATAAGTTTTAGAAATCTACATTAGCACTTAACCTCTAGTGGTAAACTGATCAAGCTTAATGAGATTATGCTCCTTTCTACTACCTTTCACATCTACATGCATACATTAAAAAAAAAAACAACCTTAAATTATTTTTTCAAAGCAAATCAGTTTTAGCAGATTTTCTAAAAAATATATTTTTCATCCTGATTTGAAGTGTTTTCAAATGTCTGTTCATATATGCAATATTATTCTAATTAAGCAATCATTATGCTATTCCTGTTACAGTGCTTGCACAAAGCAAACCAGAGTAATCATTTTTTTCCACTGATCTGAAATGTTTCTTGAACTAACTAACACCTTCTCTTCAAATGTCTTTTTCCCAAAGAAGCCTTGACTTGTCTTCACAAAAGAGTTGCTAGGTATTTTGGATTTTTACTTGCCTGTCAATCCCAACAATGTTGACAAATATAAGACATTACTTGCTGCCCAACTCTTATGATGGAAAAAAAAAAAATAGGTGTTAATGTTTCCATAAAAAATGTTACTTTACAGCAGTTTCAAATTTAGGGTAAGCAATCAATACAATTTAAATAAACTTCACTGATAACAGGGTTATAAACCAGTCAAAAAAGTGCTATAAAACATAGTGAAAACTGTCTCAATTGAATGCTTCAAGTTCTGACTTTAGAGGGCCTGTGAGACCAACTGTTCCTGGTGGCCACCTGGCTGGAAAATCCCATTTTATGTAGGGAATGTTTTGACAGCAGCCAAGCATGAAGATAAAAAGTAGCATCTGCTGATTTAGCTTCCCTTGGCATCTTCCAGGAGGGGATCTAAGGCTCCCTGAGCATGTTCTGTAAGTTATGACACCTTAATAACTATAAGTTATGAAGACCAGAAGGAGGTTATGATCAGACTTCAGGGCTTATTATTTTAATGACTGTAACAAAATGTTGTAGAGGAACATGTAAATCCCAGCCAGCTTCATAGTAAAGAGAAAAGCCTTTGCAACACTTGAACTTAAGAGGACAAAGGGATTTAGTTCAATTTAGTTTCCTGAAATTCAATTTATAACGCTCCAGAGTAGCAAGTGAAAAATACACTCTTTTCTTTTCAAATGTGGAAATTTTTGGGTGATTTGAAAATGAATGCTCTGCTTTCTGCAACTCACTCAAAAGTTCTTGGAGTGAAGGTGTGAAGCAATGCTTTAATGGAGAATAAAAATAATAATATTCAATTATTGCATAGAACACAGGGCTGAACATTGTGAAGGACAGCAGCTCTGCTTTTTCTTTTTCCAGGGGTTTTAATATCATTTGCTAATTTTTATCAGCATATCTTTTTTGATAAAGAGCTATAAAATGATGATATAAAAATTGTGATATTAACTTTTATTGTGATACATATAATATGAAAGTTATGCATTGATAATATTTTTACGTGCTATGTTTCTAAACAGTGAAAAATTTCAAAATTCTATAATTTTAGAATAGTCTGTAAAAGTGGGTGACACCAAGGTGTGGGGTCAAGCTAACACTGGAACTGTCTTTCAGCTAAGAACACATCAAGATCTAGAACAATCACAAAAAAATTTTCTTCACTTTGTCAGCAATTTCATGTTGTGGCAGTCTACATGGTGTAGGTGTCCAAGTGTTCAGATTCATCCAGACCAAGTCATCTGTGCTTAGAAGTGTAATTTTTGTTGTCAATATAAATATGTCAGCACAGTATTGGGATATTTGTTGCAATTATTACATACTACTTATATACTGCACGTTTCCAATATTATTATTATTATTACTACAAATATCACTTAATTATTTTAATATGCAAAAGGTGAATATTGAAAATGGTTAGTCATTGTTAAGAACCTAGAAAAAAAATCTATCAAAAAATCTATTAAAAAAATAACCTCAGTTCTTCAGTAGAGGTGTGGTTTTCGAAATGCTCTTCCACCAAAACTAAAAAGTCAAAATTGGTTTTGCAGATGAAAGTGTCTAAATTCCATCTTTTTGATGAAATTGTCACTAGAATAATACCACATCTGCCCTTTCTAAATTCACTGACCTTAAAGTTCAACCGGAAATTCCAATGTGCTTCGTAAAAGACAATATTAGTAGCATCTAATCTTCCTTGTAGTGGTCCATTCCTTCAATATTCCTTCAGTTGTATGCCATATAGACAAAAAGCCAAAAACTAGATGTGTTCTAACTTATTTCAAAAGATTTGATGCTGAATGTAGATCAGATTTTTTTTTTTTCCCTAAGCATGATGTTTTACTTAAAAAGAACATTCCTGTTTCTGCTGTCTGTGGAATTGTTTACAGCATGGTCTGTGTTACTTGGATAGTATGTATAAAAAAATGAAATTGAAAATGAGATTGCACACATACTAGAAACTAAAGGATTTTCCACAAGAAACAGACCTGTGCTTCTAAAGCATAGGCCAAAAAAAAAAAAAAAAAAAAAAAAAAGGCATATATAAGTAAACCAATGTTGCAGTTCAATTGGTCACCAGCAGGCTTTATCAAGCAGAGGATGGTGAATGAATTTCAGATGACGCTAACTAGGTTCTGCTCTGACCTGGAATATACAGTACTTGAAATTTCATGGCTCTGTCCCAGACTATTAGTAATGGCAGCTTGTATGCAGCAAACTCAGCATGTAGCAAATGATAGATAAGCTAAAATCTGGGCACCTATCCATAACTGAATTGTAAATACAATCCTCTTTCTGCCTTTGGGAAAGTGTGTCTGTCTTACACTTTTTAGCATACAATTAAGAGATTACTTTTAATTAATATTCCCCATGGTCTACTGCATTCCATCTCTTTGTTGATAAATTGATAATAAAATTTCAGAATTTAAAATATCTTAAATATTTAATATATTTAATCCGAATATAAATTATTTTGAAATGTTTGAAAATACCATTCACAACTCATACTGATTTGAAAATTATGTTCTTTAACTTCAGAAGTATATTGTGAAGTTTTACTATACTGAGATTTCCCATAATATTTATTTTAATAGTTAAACTAGTAAGTGTTAAATCGAAGGTCATATTCTTAACTTCAGTGGAAACTAGTTCATTCTGAGGTTTGCTTTGTTGGGTACTTCCCTGTTGTTTGCGGGTTTATTCTCTCCTGAGAAAAACAATCTGTCTCTGAATTTACAAATAGAAATGTTTGTCTTTAATTTGCATGTAATTTTTTTTCTCACTATATCAAATTTGAATTTTATAGTCTTTTTTCATCTTTGGCTTCCCCTCTTGATTGCATAATGTTAACATTGTAGGCATGAGGAGAAAGAGAACTGATTAGATATAGCTCAGATTAAATTTTTTCTTTCACGCTTGACACATACTCAAGTTATGTAGAATTAAACAATTCCACACTTGCACTATAGCTTTTTTTCAATTTCACAATATTGTGCAAAAGACAACACTAAGAAAGTACTAACATTTTCTTCATTGATTAGAATTTGTCATGGTCAGAATTTTCATCTGCATACAGTGTGTGCCAACAAACTCATAACCTTTAAATTCAGATATTTGCAAAGCCTAATTTAATTGTTACAGTAAAGCTGGAACATCCTTTTCCTTTCCTGAAAAAAATGCAGCTTAAGATCGAATTCAGACGAGATTCACCAAATCTGTACTTAGAGTGGGACTTTTTATTCCAGTAACAGTTGAAAATTAATTCCAGTGTAATAAAGATTTTCAACAACAACCCTTGCTGAATGTAATATCACCTTCTTCACTTCTAATTAAATTCTGCAGTATTTTGTCCCAATGATAAGTGTAACATTTAAATAAGATGATATGTACAAGTGACATGCTGTTCAAAGTGCAAGAATCATAATGTAACTCTTGAGAATAAAGAAGGAATGAATAGCAAGGAATCAGTAGCAACAGTGCTAAAGCAAAGCTTATACTCTTGACAATCCCAGCTGAAACAATTCTATGAATATTCCAAGTTAAAGTTTCAACTGATATGCAGTAAGAATGTATTAATTTTTAAGATCTCTGGAATACAATCGACAGGAAAAAAAAATCCTTGTATTCAGTGAAGTGAGCAATCTTGATGATTTCCTGCAGAGCTGTGGAAAAACCAAGGACCAAAAACCTATCAGCCAAGAAGACTTTTTCAGCTAGAAAGAACTCCATTTTAAAGCAATGAAGATGAGAAAAGCTTCATGTGCTGAAGAAAAGGAACTAATTATTCTACTTGACTGCAAAAGAAATTACACATTAAAGACAAAGCTGCAGTACATAGTCTTGGTATAACAGCAAGGCAGATAAATATATTTGGCTCATGTGGAGCAATAAAAACAGTTGAAGGGAATAACTGATAGGGTCGGAGAAATTGCTGTAAAAACAAGAAAAAACCCCTACATTAGAGAAGGTGATACAATTGCAAACGGGAGCGATTTGGACATACTCCTTTTCCAGGTGTTTAACAAGTTCAGATAGTGAGTTATGCAAAATATTTTAATTTTTATAGAGTGAATGTTATGGGAAAAGCCTTTGCATTTATTTTAAAGCAGAGAGCACCTTTACTGTGATTGTCAGCAACCCGCTTTCCAGATAGCATGTAATTTCAGGGAGGAGTTAAACAAAAGAATGACTCATCAAAGACAGACAAAGCAAGAATTCTGAAGAAAAAGACTACAGTATTAGAAGTCCAAGTGAGCACTGCAAGCAAAATAAAATGGCTGATCAGTTGTGCAGAATTATCCAGTATCTGTTTTCTGTGTTTTCATCAAACTGTTCTTCAGAGCTTTGTGTGAACTATTGTGTCCAAATCTACTTAAAACTGTCCTATGTTTAACAGAATGTCAGATGTCATGATTGCAACAGCTCTTTTGACATAATTATTAATGAAAATACATTGAAGGAAGTTTTGGATGCTAAATTATTATTACAAAAATGACTGAATATTTATCTACTGAGGAAAAAAACAAACAAACAAACAAAAAATCTTCATCCAAAACCCCCAAATATGCATTTAATCTAATATGAAGCTAATACAAAATCCTTTTACATCAAACTATAGTATGTAGATAGCTATTACTGAACCGTCTTTGTCCTTGGTGTGATAAAGGTCTCTTCCCATTTCTTCCTTAATGACCTTATCCTGTCAATGGGTTCACTACTATGCAGTGATGTACTTAATGTATTTTAATACATTATTATTAATATAATCCCAATACAGTAATCAATAATACAGTAATATAACACAACATTATCCAGACCCTGCCATACCTAGGAAATAGAAAAAAAAGCTTCAAGGAAAATTTATTAAGAATAAAGCATATAGGCAACCCAGCATAGCCAGCATATTCCATATCCAAAGCATATCCATATCAGCTTGCATTTGTCCCTCTGTGGACTCCCAGCTCAGGGTATGCCTTAGAGGGAGCCAAATGGCCTAGTCCAGGACCAGGACCACTCTAACACCTGATCAGAGCAGACACAAAGCTCCATGGACAGGAGCAATCCAGAGCCTGGGAATACCTTATTTGCTAGTACAGAGAAAGTCTGAACACCCTGCTCTGACTGGTTCTTCTTGAAACATCAGCATGATGGTAAATGGTGCTACTTTTTGGCCTAGGATCCAATGATAAAAATATCATTTTGTTTTTTTAAGGACATTCTATAGTTTAATTGCCTCAAATAAAGGAATTCTGATTTTATAAATTATTCCCATATTTTAATAATTATTTTGATTTTATGTTAACCAGCTTTTTTTCTTAAAGATATTAAAATTTGTTAATGATTGAAATTCAAACCAAATAAATTCTGTCCAATGATTTTACATCGAACACATAAATCTTCATCCATGTTCAAGAAAGATTAATTTAAAAATCAAGAGAGGCACCAGTTTGTATTTTAAATCTTTTAAGGTTTTGAAAATATATAAGAAAAAATAGAAGAGGTACTATATAATTTTTTTTCCAGTTACTATATGTTAAAACACCCTGTATTTTTCTTCAAAGGACCATTGGTTTCCACTGACCCCTGACAAATGATCCTTTTCATGTGACTGATCTGTTAATGACCACAGTATATTCTGTTTCATATACTTTTCTCAGCAATTGTAATCCTACTCTCTTTAAAAATTACTTCTTTAATGAGGCTATACCAGTCACAGCCC
Organism: Vireo altiloquus; assembly: GCA_013396875.1. Classification (NCBI taxonomy): domain Eukaryota; kingdom Metazoa; phylum Chordata; class Aves; order Passeriformes; family Vireonidae; genus Vireo; species Vireo altiloquus. Next base: position 49,219 of record VZRF01007125.1, read on the forward strand.
TGTGGTAAAATCTTAATTGCTTTCTCCTAAATTTCACATTTGGCACTAGATATGGCAATCACAGTTCACATCAAACCTAGTCCCAAAAGATCTCTCCTTTCAGATCAGTACCTCACTCCACAATGCATTTGGAATACACAACTCTCTTGTGGATAAATCAGGAATAGTGCTAAAAAAAGTACACTCTTCTTGTTTGCTAATCCTCTTCTTATAACACTAGTCTTTTCGAGTTAGATTCAGATAATGTATGTTTTACTCCCCCCCAAAAAAAATATCCTAAATGTAGTAATTAAAACCAAAAAATCCTTCTTAATTTTAGTTTTTGCAAATGCATATTAAAAAGTTAAGTCCTCTGTTTAGCAGCTCTGTAGAACAGTTTTCCTAGTTTGAAGATTCACTCTGATTCTCCACACAGAAGAATCAACTTCCTGTTTTCCAGAAAGCAGGTAAGTAATAATCTTAGTCTCAACTACCTTCTTCACTTCAGTGTGTTAACTTCTCCCCACAGCCAGTTTTAGTCCATCCATAGCATTTCACACTGTTCACCTTTAATGCAGATGGCTGGCTTTTTTTTCTCAAACCGCTTTTAAAGAACCTCCTAATTTTCTCTTTTGTTTTTGCCAGAAAACCATGACAGTTTTGCCATCAAAACACTGCACAAATCTGAGTGCCATTTATATAATCCAAAAGGTTGGCCTTTTATCCTGTGTGCAGGCATATTTCTTAGAATGTCTTCCCTTGAGTTTGTATACAATTGAATGTCCCAGTATTTTCCTCTTTAAATGAATATTGTCTCCTTGTTCTGTGCTACCTAGAGTCGGATTTCATCCAACATTTAATGTTTTTCTAAGGTAGAAGAAATTTTAAAAATGTAAAAGACTGAAATGGTTGTTTTCTTTCAGCCTTACACTGTGTTGAAATCTTTTATATCTCCCTCATTCTGCCAGATCCCTTGAGTCTCTAAACCATTTTTGCTTCATGAAGGATTTACATACCCATTAATATTATCTTCTAGTGAAATCTTTATCTTCTCTGTGTCCCATTAATTGCTAGTATTGTTCTGGTACCATTGTTTCTAGAATCACATTAATTTATGCACCTTTGCCTATGTACAAATACTACATTTTATTTCAGGCTGCTAGTTTATTCATCTTAGGTGAAAATGCTGGGTATGGTTGCTGTGAATTACTCCTCTGAACTAATGATCTCAGATCTTCTATATTCTGTTTGCTACACTCTCAAGACATTTGGTAGTGCATAACTATCAGCACCCCTGAGCCAACACAGGAATGGTCTCTAGCCCTTGGCCTTGATTAGTGGCTGTTCAGCCCCCTTGAGTTTATCACAAACACAATTTGATCCTAAAACTTCTTCTTTTGCCTATAACTTCCTGGTGATTCCTGAAGTGCCCTAAAGCACTTGCGACACGGCACTTGCCAAATCTTGAAAAAAATCCCACAAATTACTGCAGTTCTCGCTGCCTGTCCTTCTGGGCACGACATTGTCTTGGGTTGCATCATTTCCTTCATCATACAGTTATATATGCTTTTTGTTGGTTGGATAATTTCAACTTGAATCTCTGCACACTGCTCTGCTTCAAAATTGTTTACTGTTTCTGTTTAGAATTTGAAATAATATTCCCAGTGTCAGAACACAGCCCATATTTCACAAACTGTGAAAGCAAATGAGTAGTCTCTTATGTTTAAAACAAATGAAGCAGCTTTTGCAAGTTTGAGCAGGCTTACTCACCCTGTGTTTGTCAAAAAGTAGTTTAGTCATAAATGCTTTGTTTTTATCTTTCTTTTCACTATGTACTTAAAAACATCCTGTACATGTCCTACTTCAAAATAAGTGAAGTTTTCTTCATCTGTATTTTAGTTTTCTTTTCCTGACTTGCTAAAACCTGCTGCAAACATCAAATACTTTGGAATGAGTTTGTAAGCTCTGCACTATTTAACATTTTTTGTAAAAAGTTGCTTCAATAATATTCAAGCTGCTTAAATTTTTTTTAAGCAATTCCTTAAGAGATGGATGACCTTTCTTTCTCTCTCATGCAAATTACGTATTTTTAGTTTCTGTGTTTTACTGCTGATCTGTCTTGTGGTCAGAAGTCACTCAAAAACAGTTTGTTCTCAAATGGTGTATTGGCAGACTAGCGTAGTTTAAGACAAGTTTCAATATGATACAAAAGTTAGTTCTAAGTGGCTCTCACTGTTGTCTCTTGAACATTCAAATGATTCCCCACTATTTCTGTGACAATCTGCTAATGAAAATTTATCATTTAGGCTTTCATACCTGTCCACTCTCTTAAACAGTGATCTTTCAGCATGCAGAGTATATTCACCTAACAGCATTTGTGTATACTCAAAAGGGAAAGCTTTTGTCATCTACCTATTTTTAGACATAATTAATTTTTAAACTTTGCAAATGTCTTTTTAGTATCTTTTCTAAATAAATAATAAAAATAATGTTTTGATGCTTTCCATACATGATTGATTTAGTAAGCTTAGAATTTTTTGTCAAAATCAGAGGGGTGAAGTGGGAGCATTTTACATAGTACTCCATGGGATAAGAGAAGGGATACTTTATTCCCGACACTGATTCCAGCTAATAACTTCAATTATTGCAATGAATTTTCAGTAATAATACAATTCTCATGTCTAAAATGCAGTGTATGAAATACATTGAAATAACTTGATCTCCTCAAAATACTATGTAAATATATTTTATATTTTCTTTAAGATACTTGTTGCTTAGTGAGACTGTATTAGGTTTGATTTACCTGGGCTTATATTCATCAAACTCCAAGGAAAGCACAAATCATGCCACTCATCCTAAGTAAGTATTTTTTAATATACTTTAGTGGGTCTATGTTGTTACCAAAAATTGCTGCTAACAGAAATCACTCTCTTCCTGCCACTGAAAGTCTCTGTAAAAGTATAATTGCAAAAATTCTATCAGTTTATCTTTGCTGGACAAGTAATCAAGGATGGCAGATTGCGGCAGTCCGAAATCAGCCCATTACAGCCATTCAGCAACACCTCACTGCATGGCCAAAATAATAGAAAATGGAATGGTATAGCTGATAAGCGATTATATGTCAAAGCAGAAAAAGTGAGGAAAACAGATTTGAAAAGAGCTTTCAAATTTTTTTAGGGAAATAGACATTATTCCTGGATTAATATTAAAGATTTTATGTGGTTTTAAACTGACAAACTGAATCATACAACCCAAGAAAAATCAGGTGGCATTTTATATAGTTTTGCTTCACAGGCTGAATATTACTTATATATTAAATAATTTCAAAACTGAAAATTTGAGTAAAAACATTAGTAGTAAAAACTTACGCTTTTCCTTTGTGACTATAAAAATGTAAGAAAGATCTTTGAATTCACTTTACAAAAAGAGACTATGATCAGTTTTCCAAAATATTTGTATATACATATGTTTTAAAAGACAGTGCAGAACAATGACCAAGTTTAGGGACTCCTCACAGAATCCCGAAATGGTTGACATTAGAAGGTACCTTTGGAGGTCATTTGATTCAACTCCCCTGCCCAAGGAGGAATACCTAGAGCTGGTTGGCAAGGTCTGTGTACAGATGGCTTTTGAATGTCTCCAAGGATGGAAACTCCATACCTTCCCTTTGCAACCTGTGCCAGTGCTCAGTCACCCTCACAGTAAAAAATTGTGACATCCAGACAGGATGACCTTTGTTTCAGTTTGTGCCTGTTGGCTCTGCTACTGTCACTGAAAAGACCCAGGCTCTGTGCACGCTCTGTGTACTCTCAGGTATTTATACACTTTAGTAAGATCCCCCCTGAGTCTTCTCTTTTCTGTGATAAACAGTCCCAGCTTTTTTTTTCTATACCTTCATGGCTCTTCACTGGAACCTCTCCAGTATGTCTCTTGTGCAAGGGAGGCCCAAAAGTCGACACATCACTCCATCTGTGGCTGAGTAGAGGAGGATTACCTCTGTCAACCTGCTGGCAATACTTCTTATAAGAAGGAAGGCCAGGTGTACACCAGTACCCCTGGGTCTTTTTTGCCAAGTTCCTTCCTAGCTGGCTAGCCCCCAGCATATATTGACACCTTAGGATTTTCCTCTCCAGGTTCAGAACTTTGTAATTCCCCTTGTTGACCTTCGTGAGATTCTTTTCAGCCCATTTCTCCAGTGAATCCAAACCCCTCTGGATGGCGGCATGGCCCTCTGGTGTATCAGTCAATCGAGAAATAGACATGACTAAGATGACAATGTAGAATCCAGAATATTATCTGACACTTTATTCTGTTCATTTGGAAATCCACATGGTCTTGTATAAAATGGATGAATTGGAAGAAAAATGAAAGAAAGGGAAACTGAAAAGAGGCAGAGATCATAAAGAGTGGTGCTATATGAAGCATTGCATAAATAAGGTTTTTTATTAGATATGAAAAAGCAGTGCAAGAAAACAGGTATTCTCAAAATGTTGAAAGAAAAATTCCTTTGAGACAAGTCATAAGAAAAAAAGAAGACTGAGAGCAGAAGCTAGGGTTCTTAGTGCTAACAATAATGAAGACTAAAACAATAAATGGATTAAAATGTTACAATTACAATACTGGCTGGAAGGTAGACAAGGAGTCAGATGAACTATTGAAGGACAAGAGTGCGATGTTAATGACAAATGAGGCTCATATTGCCAAGAGGCTGAATGAATCCTTTGCTAGTGTAGGCATGAAAGAATTTGAAGGTCATATTCCACAGCCTGGGATAAATTTTCCTGGTGAAGCAAGTGAAATGCTAAAAGGCTTTATGGTCACAATGAAGCAGGGAGTTAGGAAATTAGACCTATTAAAGCTGACATAGTACCAGGCCAGGATAAATTACATCCTGAACATCTTCATGAAACTCTGTAACAAGCAGCAGGAATATTTCTGGATTAGGTATTTGTCTGACTATGAGAAAGGAAAAGACCAAGAGATTCACCATAAGCAGCTAAGATAATTTACCATTTAAGAAAAGGATCTAAATGTTACATGAGACTACCAACAAAGCTAAACATTAATTGATCTAATGTTCTGGAAACACTGATAGGGGAAATACTTCATCATAAGTAATTGTAACTTACAGAAATTGCTAAGTACAACAATAAATACGTGGAATCACAAAGGCATGAACTATTATCTCTGGATGTTGTTTTAATCAGTGTCATTTTGAGGGACTGGGGTATGAATGGGTAAATAATTTGTCAAATATAGCAAAATGGGGATTTATGCTTTGGCTTGTTCAGTGAAAAGGCTACTTCAATCAGACTAGTTATAAGTGGCTACTGGAGAGTCAGTGGTAGCAATTTAAGGAAGCCAGATATACTGACCAGTTACTTTGTTATGTATGACCAAATTCAGAGGTGGGTTTTGGGTTGAATTAATCTTCTTAAGGTTATGAACCACACAGCTTAAAAAGACATTTGATTTTATAGGGTGTGTGTGTGGTCTTTTGTGTGTGTGTGCATATACATACATGCACTGTCTGTATAATCTATGTAAATTAATTTGCATTTATTCTTTTAAATGTCAAACTTCTATTCTTGATAAATTGCTATATTTTATATTTTCCTAATGACATGTGTATTTATTTAATGATTAATGTAAGTGCTAAGAGAGTTTTCAGCAGTAGAGGCCCACTAGAACTCTCCCACCATGACATCATGGAGTTGACAGTATTATAATCGGGGGTATGATATACACCATGGAAAAGATTAGGTACATAGTTTTACTTGTCAAAAGGCACACTTTATGGCAGAAGAACAGTTTACAGATCTAGAAGTCGGCATTTCATGAATATCATGAAGTATCATGCAGGGTGATGAAGCACAGCAGATTCCAAACATTTTTGAAAGAATAACAAGATGTGCGAAAGCAGGAACAAGGAAGCAAGCAAGCAGGAGGTGATTCAAATTCAGATGTAATGTTAAGATTTTAGTCAAATATAAAAGCCAGGAATTTGGATACAGATTAGGATTTGGACTGTCTTTTATGTTACTGAGGAATACACATGGATTGATTGTGGGGGAAGGTTTATGTCTATCTAAAATAGCATTTGTGACAAAACATTAACACATTTATTTAAAGATATTTTAGGTAGAGAAGGTAGAGATTACAATTTTCTTAATTCTGGATGTGCCAAAACTCACATTAAAAAAGAGCCTGTAGGATGTAGCTCAAAAAATGCTAATGGACAGTGAACAGACAAGAGGCCCAAAAAGACCTCCAGCCACTTAAAAGGGAAATAGGTAGCAATGCAATCAGGAAAAAATTCTAGAGAAAAATTATTGAAGGCTCCTTTGTAGATTTCTGAACTTTAATTCCATTTCTGGAGATAATTTGCAGCCCAAATAATTTAAGGTGAAACACCTCAGTTTATGAGCCAGTTCCATCTATCAAAGAGCCATAATCTCAAACCATTTATAGAGATTTTGGGCCAGTAGTAGTAGTCAATGTGTCCATCTTAATAATAAATATCTAATTATTAAACATCTTCACAACCAGTTGATGGAAGATTCTTCAGCTGTAAAAGGTGAAGACTAGTTTAAAGGTGAAGCAAAGATTGGGCTCATCTTAGAAACTGAAAACCAGATGGAGTCTCAGCCTTCGGCTAGTGTAGACAGGGTAGAGTAGAAATGAGAAATAGATGGGTGCTTAAAATCTAACCTGCCTGAGAGAAAGAGACTAACCTTTAAAAAGAGCTCATTCCCATTTTCTTCACATAAAGCAGCCTGGAGATGCATGTTATATGTCCCTGGTAACTTTTTCATTTTATACTCAATTAGCTAGAAGTGCTTGCTTTCTTTCAANAAACCACCATATGACACATATGTTGCAATTTCTGTTTCCCTATGTTGTGTAAAAATGAGTAATTGAATATTTGTTTGTTAATTTTATTATGTGCTGAGAATGCTCTTGGTATATTCTTGTAGTTATGTTTCTTAATCCTTTTTATTTTCTAGTACAGCTATATTATTGATGTTATTTGAACACAAGTTCAACACATATTCATAGTAAAACAATAAATCTGAGATTTTTTAAATGCTCCAACCTCTTTTTTTTAAATGTTTCATTATCAAAGAAATTTATATCATTCAAATAGTTATCAAAATATATTTTCTCACAAGAAAATATATTTAAACTGAGTTCTGAAAGACAATTACACCCACATTTTTCATAATATTTAAGAAGGGTTTTTTGCATAATTATTCCTCCTATTGACTAAAGTTTAAAGATCCTTACTTTGAAATTACTATTATTAACAGAACAATATTACTAAAAGAAAATTTATATATATGGTGATGGTGCATTGAGAAAAAGAGGTAAAATGAAAGAAGATACTACTTCAACCTGAAATAGTACAGTTTCATTTTAAGAAATGATAGAATCATTCTCTGAAAACCTCAGTAAATGCTAATTAGACAGAAACTGAATCACACAACCTTTTTCTGTTTATGCCTTCTATTATTTTCTCTTTCTCAGTGTAAAACTTGAAATATTATGGAAACTACCTTTTTTAATCACAGAAGTCTTGAATTGTAACTCAATTGAATTTTCATTAATGGAAAGGTTTTGGATTGGTGACCAGTTGAATATCACCAGATATCTGACAAGAATTTAATTTCCAAATGTGCATAATGTGTTAGGTTGAAAATTAAAGATGTCTAATAAAATTGAATGTTGATTTACTTAAAGAGATTCTGAATGAACTCATTGGTGCATAAAATCATATCTGTTTGTATTTAAAGACCTGTTCAACTTTACAGAGCATCCTGTAGCTACAATATGGAGAGCTCTAAATTACCTATAAAATTAGTTCATGAAAAAAAGTAAATGCACACAGGACTATGTAGAATTTTAATGGCAATATTTAAACAAAACCATGGCATATATCTGTGAAATTTATTTTCCCGTGGCTTTTCCTTACAAGTCAGAAAAACCTGAATGTAGCGAAGATTAAAGATAAAAATAAATTACTGTATTTCTTCAGAAAGTTCAGAGGGCTTTTTACTATGTTGTTTTTTCTTCTGGTGCAGCCTGTGAAAACTTGGGTCAGATTTCATGTATCCAGAGAAGCTAATTTACCCTTTATAAAAATACCAGCCTCAAATTGTTAAAAACATTTGCTTCAGGAAGTAGCAATGCAAAAACTTTTTGAACCAAACATATTAGTCAGCTATATAAAAGTGTAAAATTAATTTCATTGCACTAAAATATTTTCTGTTCTGCTCAATTTTCAGGTTTTATTCCAGTCCACTTTGGTTCTCTGTATCGTCTAAGTCTTTTTCTGGGAATTTCCTTATTTGAAGCTCATTTTTCATTCAGACCCTCTTTAGAATAGATTCACAATTACAATACAACTCTCATCACAACAGTGTCTTCTTTTAGTGTGATGAATATATTTTTGTTGTGGTTACTTTGTCATTCTTCCAAAGTCTGATTCCTTTAATTCTTAGTGGAAAAATGCTCACAGTGATATATCAGGATGATAAATTGTTTGTTATGTATAGCCCTAAAACATATTCTTTGACCATTTATGTTCTAGGGGAAAGAAAAAAATCCTTCATAGCCCTAATGGATTTAGAAGGAATGGAGGGCTAAATCTTACACCTTTAAGTCTGTTCCTTAAATTGCATGTGCAGTCTCCTATATATATCCATTTTCCTTAAATTGCATGTGCAGTCTCCTATATATATCCATTCTTCTTTGTCATCCTTACCAGAGAAAAAGTCCTACAGATGTTGCAAAAACCAAAAGGAAAAACTGAAGCCTTTATGAAAGTAAGTCTCTTTCAGTAGAATCTGAAAAATGCCCATCAATGAATAGCTTAGAAGTAGCAGACACTTCCAATACACTTTTAAAAGTAGATATGATTTATGACTTGAAATGGTGTCTCATGCTGAGGGGCAGGAATTCAATGACTCATAGATTTCTTTTCCAAAATAGAGTTTTCCTCAGGTTCCTGCTTTTTCAGCACAGGTCTTAAGCTTCTGTAAAATTGCATAGTCCTCTCCACAAAGGCAGCAAACTTGTCCTCTTCTGTCTAGGGACAACTTTGCATGATCTGGCCCTGTTCAGTCTGTAGCTTTGTGGCAATTCAGAATATGAAAGACTTAGCTCTTTGGCAATGTTTTATTTCATTTTCTTATTTGTGCTGCTTTTGAAGAGGACTCTCCTGCTTTGTGATTAATGACAGAGAAAGCAAAAATAGATATCTGCTCTCAAGAAACAATGGATGTTTTGAAGCATTGGAACAGAAGCAGTAGAAAGAAAAGATGTTACCTGATACTAAGCTCAGGGTGTGCTGCAGGTTTTCAGTCCTTAGTGTGCAAAAATCCATCAGGTTACGGAGTCCTTTCTGTTAAGAATTGTGTTCTTTGATATTCACATCAGCTGTGATAAGCATTTCACTTTCAGCAAAAAAGGAAATTCAAAAGTGAAGTTCAGGTGAAATCAACGTATTTTACTTAGTCTTATATTAAAACTGTGAGATTTAGGCTGCTTTAGAAAAAGGTCAAAAAGCTTCACTATTTGAAGAAACAACACATGGGCAATCTTTGGAGGTATGAATGATTGAAGAAATTTAGACTCCACTAGATAGTGTTTTAAAAGAGAAGCAGGTGTGAACAAAAATCTATAAAGATTTAAATATATGTAATTAAAGAGTTAGTGAAAAAGCAGAGCAGAAGCCCAGAACCATTTATTTGAAATATGTCACTGTGCGAGATGTAAACTGAGTTATTCAAGGTTTCATCTATACCTTGTACATCTTTGATGTATGCTAAGGATTAAAACAATAGGGAAGGAAAAATACACTTTATCAAGGGTTTATGTAGTGGGTTGATCCTGGCTGGATGACAGGCACCCACCAAAGCTTCTCCATCCCTCCCCTCTGCAGCTGAAAACAGAGAGAAAATATAGCAAAAGTTCATGGGTTCATGCGAGAGATCACTCAGTGAATACCAACACGGGAAAAACAGACTTGAATTGGGAAAACTAAGTGAATCAAAATCAGACCAGGATAATGAGAAGTGAGACAAATTTTAAAAGCCCATTACTCTCACCCCTCCCTTCTTCCTGTCTTCTACATCCCCCCCAGTGGCACAGGGAGACTGGGAATGGGGTTATGGTCACTTCATGCCAGGCTGTCTCTGCTACTGCTTCCTCCTTCCTTCATTCCAGGTCTTAATAGCTGTGGCAAATGCATAATTTTAACGTATGGACCATGACGCAGTTAATTTCAGATTGTATCATCTGTTTTTTTAAAATGACTGAAAGAGCTTAAGACATTGAATGACAATATTTTATACCTTTTTTCCTTTAATACACATGTGAAAAATAGTTTTTAAGTTAAATTAAATGAACACCCAAATATCAATACACAGGAATATGTTATATCTTGTCACAAAGGAAATTCCACTAAAGTGAAACACTGCAACATAAAAGAAAGAACTAGACTTCCATCAATACCTAAGAAAATGCTTTTCTACTTAATGGCACCAAGCAAGTTCTCTTCTTGAAGAAGGAAGTTTATAGTAATGCATATACATATTTCAAAAATTCTCTGTATTCCAGGGGAAAAAAGCTGAGAAAAGTAAGCCTAAGAGGACTGTGCTGATGTTATTTTTTCTGCTATATATTCAAGAAGGTGGTTTTTGTCCTTCTTTAACACTGTTCTGCATTTATGGATATAGTTCCTATTATCTACATTTACTGATGGAAAGTCCAGAATCTTTTTATTTTTTAGTCATTATAATAACACAGGAAAGAAATAAACTGAAAGAGTTGGAGAGAAAAGGAATGTATGTTAAAATATTTGAATGCAATCTTTTATGAAGAGTCGTGAATGTTCACTAGTTCAAAAGCAGTATTCATGCCTTGCACCATCAGGGTTATAAGGAATGAAGCATTCAGAGGAAAAGAAAGATTTTTTGGTAAGGCTGTTTGGAGTTTTTAAATTTATTTTCGAAAGTGTCAGTGCACTGAAACCACTCATTAAATCAAAATGTTTGTTATGCATGCCTCTAAAACATATTCTATGACCCTTTATATTCTGGGGAAATAAAAGAATCCTTCATAACCCTAATGGATTTAGAAGGAATGGAGGGCTAAATTTTGTGGTAAAGTCTGTTCCTTAAATTGCATGTAGAGTTGATTTATACAGGAGATAGATGACCTTTCATAAAAAGTTATATGTTTCAAGTGATCTGTGTGACCAGCAGCCTCCCTACCTGTATGTGTGTATCTGTCTTCTCTCTGTATCTGTTAAGCAATCCCTCTTGTCTCCATCTTTCAAACAGCATTAAAAGATAACCTTTTTATTGATTGACATTACTGCTTGTGATTAAGTTATAGGGTTGTTGGGAGTTCCACTGACTGGTCAAGTATTCATTTGAAAAGGGTCCAAAATTCTCATTAGTATGTCAACTATTTGTGTTATTCTATAAGACCGTGGTCAACTGATTGAAAGAATATCAGTAAAGGTCTGTGGAAATTCAGAGTTTGCAAGGAAGTAAACAAATTGTATAGAACTGCCATTACATAAAAACTATCCCTGAATGATAGCATAAGCCTCTTTCTAGACACAGCTCATCAAGATTAAGGAATTCCTATGACACAGATAGCAAATTATTACAGCAAAATAATGTGTCATCGTGCAGTGCAATCAACAGATATATGTATTTTAAACTTGTTCTTTTTCTGTACTTTTTATATTCACTAATGCTCTGCAGAAATCCTAAAATAAAGGATAGGAGTTAGAGATGTTTGTTAGAATTCTTCCCTCTTACACCACAAAAGAGCATTTCCTATTATTTTATTCTTTTGAAATACTTACCCTGGGAGCTCTATAAAACATTTCACTGGAAACAGAGTTTTCAGGCTATAAATTAATTTAATGTGATTTTTTACCTTAAAATCTTAAGAGAGAACCAAGGCAAGGAGAGACAAAGTCATGAGAAGAGAATCTGATCTGCCTCAGTTCATTTAATGAAACTGAAGCAGAGAGATACTATGGTCTACTTAAGCTTTTTGTCTCAAGCCTCATTGGGGAGAAACAAACAACCAAAATAAACGGCCCTATCTGGATCCAGAATCTTACCTGGATTCACCTGTCTAGGAAAGGAAGGAGAATCTTAGCTGGCAGATTGATTGACGTGGGGATTCACACTTTAAGCTAACAAACTTGAGGGATGGGGTCCAAACTGTAACACGTGTACTGACAAGGAACAGGGTGGATGTCACCTACCAAAGCAATGACGAATTCCAACCCTCCAAAAGGCTGCAGCACAAGGGTGAGGCAGTCAGCAATGCAGCTGATGAGTCTCCAGTGGGCAGCAAACAGGAGCAGCTGGAAGCCATGGTGCAGCTGGAAAGCTATGATAGTGCAGTTCACTGTCACGGAACTTGGCGGGATGAATCACACTTGCATGCTCTGATCCTGCTGGGGAACAGCAACCCCCTGACATCTGAAAAAGCAGCACAGCAAGCTGTCAGCGTTCCAGAAGACCCTTGGAGTGTATTGAGGATAATTTCTTAATTCGTGTGTTGCAGCCTGACTAGAAAATAAATGTCTAGACCTGTGCTTGCCAACTCAGAAAAACAAATTACAGAGGTTAAGACTGGTGGCAGTCTGGCCTGCAGTGATCCTGCCCTGACCATGGAAAGGGTCAGAGGGCTGGAACAGGTCTCCTAAGAAAACTCAAAGAAGTTGAGGTTTTTCAGCCTGAAGAGGAGAAGGGTTTGAGAATATAATTTTCTAGAGTTCTTATTTCCTTCTTATTTATTTGATTTTCTCTTCCTTTGTCATGTTCCATTTAAAAAGGATTGAGTGAAGATTGTGTGATTGATACCTGTGATATCATTATACTAAACAGATTAGTGCTTAGGACATTTTCTAGGAAGGAAACACTTTACAAAAAGAGTATGTCCACAATTATGTCTAAATATTAAAAACATTTTTTTTTTCTGGGAACATTGTGATGAAACAAAAATCACCCTCAAAATACTACAAGGAAATTAATAAAAGGAAACTGCAAACAAGGTAAATTTTTGTGGATTTTATCTAAAAATAAAAAAAAATTATTTTACAGTGTCTCCAAACACTCCTCATCACTCTGAAAACACTACTTTTGCTGAAAATCCCTTCTGTATTCAATTTTTTCTGTCATAACATCTAATATTGTATAAAATTGTGAAGATGTATTGTCTGTGTTACTGTATGGTGCATTTTCCAAAATGCAAAGTAGATTATTGTACCATACAGCTGAATTGAAGGATTCAGATTAGAATCAGATAAAACGCACTTACTTGAACAAGCTAGTAATTACACTGAATCATGTAATGTGTCTCTAGAGCTACTCTATTCTAGCTTGCTTAAAGAGCAGCTGACTCTGAAAGCATACTGTTTACAAGTCATTCTGTTCCCATATTATATATTTTTCAATATTTATCTTCCATTGTTCTTTACTACTAGGAGCATTTGCATGAAAACAGATCTTTGTTTTTCGGGAGTCCATCTGCTACTGCTGCTTATTCTCAGCCTGAAGTCATAATCCAGTGTTCGAGACATCATCCTTACATTTAGAGGAACCAGATGAATTCTCATTACAAACAAACTGTAAAAACACCCTCAGATTCTGTGTTCAGATGTGGTTTAAAAGGAGAAACTCCAGAACTTGCAACCACGAAACCTTTTTTCTTACACATGCACATAATGATGTACAGCTAGGAAATCAGTAAGAATCAGCAATTTCTTTAAAAGGCATTAAAGGTACTCCAGGGAGCTAGGGAACTAGACTGTAGAGAGTGGGTTTTGCTATGGTAACACCACCTACACCTCTTAAGTTCTCTAATGTCCTTAAAATCTATGCTGATTTTACTTAATTGCATGAATTTCTTACTCAGACAAATTTTCACTTACCAAGTAGGATACCAGCTGAGATATTGTCACAGCTTTGAAGGGACCAGAGAATTTGCAATCCAGACAAGGTCCTCTCAAAATAAATCATATTTTTGCAGTTGGCTTTGACAGAATATAGATTTAAATTTGGAATCAAAGTGTTTCTGATTGTGGCTAATGAACTGGAGATGTCATTCCTGATACTGATAGAAACACTTAAATAAAACTTTTTTTTTTTTAATATTTGAAAAAAAAAAAAAGAAAACGAAAAAGAAAAAGAAAAGAAGATAAAGGAAAATTATTGTAAGTAGATATTTAAACTCTTTCTCTACTTGACATCAAGGGCCAGTACCTGCTGAGGACAATTTGCCACTCATCAATTCCCACAGAAACACAGATGATTAACTTAGGGAACTTAACTTTTTGTTAACTGATGTTTGGAGAGAGAGTCACATCCCAAGTAATAGTTACAAAATGCAGCCTGGAAAATAGAACTGGTTTTGACTATTTTCATGATGCCAGTAAAACAGCTGTGTTTTATATGTTATGGGCCAAGAGGTTACAGCGGTACATACATAAGTCTAGAGAGCATGCAGGTCTGTGGGTAAATACATAAATACTGTTAGGCAGAAGGCTAACACACTGGTGATTTCTTTGTCATGGCTGCTTTCCATGTATTTATGTTGAAGATTAACTGAACATTCAAAACCCTAAAATATTTAGTCTGAAATAATTTAAATTTTATTAAGATGGCAGGGTGCTCAAACAACAGCAATTTTGTTGCCTCCTGTCCATGTCCTTTGGTTGACATTCTCCAGTTAGATTAAATTTTCAGATGGATTAAGAGAATGAAACATGGCCCATAATTATTTCAGTTTCCTACTTGTCCGCATTCATCACAGCAATTATAGTCCAGCTAGCAAATGTGCAGGGAAAAGGAACTTGGGATATAGTATGAGGTTTTAAATTTACAAACCACACTAGTCATTTAGAAAGCATTTCTAAAACTATATTCTGTGACTTAGAACAAATTACAATTCTGTTGAGATCTTCTATCAATCATGGTTCACTTTATCAAACTAAAATTTAAGTCTGCATTCAGGTAGTGTCTCTTTGTTTCTTAACCATGTACAGTTTCACTGCTCTTGACTGATCTGAATAAGGATTGCAAAGAGCAACCTAAAGTTGCTATCATCTCTTTTCATTTCATCCTTTGTCTTTTGTGTTTTAGCTGTGTTCATCCTCCTTTCTTCATCTCTTGTAACTTGGTCTGCCTTACTTCTCAGCAATGAGATATTACTTGCAATTTGGGGATGTGATTCCAAGGCATTTGGAATTCCAAGGCATTCCACTAGCATTTAAGAGGGCAACATGGAAGGAACTACTGAAATGTATGAAAACCTGAGAGAAGTCAGTGTACTGTCAAGAAGTTATGAGGACTTTCTGTTACTGAGTGACTGCATGAAATATTTGACATGTACTTCTTTGCAAAAAAACCCCAACCAATAGCCTTTGTAACATATCAAAAGCCTTTCTTTATCAAACTTAAATTATACCATCTACAATATATGGTCTGGTAGTGCCCTGTAATTCCATTTACAAAAGAAACATTTCTAGGCTTAAAGATAAGAATTTATACACCAGTACTTCATGTGAATGTCAGAGATGGATTTCTATTGGTGTTCCAACTACTTAAATATGTATTAGTATATATATTTGAAAACAAAGAAAGAGAAGCTCCTTCAAGTCTCAGTTTGTTACTGCTTATGTGTGTGTGTTTCGGTTCCCCTCAAAAAACTTCCTTGGGACACAGCATTTTTTTCAGATTTTATTTTTCTTCAGGCATATGAACTAACAGACTTTCTCTTTAATTTCAGGTTTAGAACTGACAGGTCCATCAAATAGATTTTCTAAGAGAGATTAATGACTTTCATGAATCCACAGTGGACACTTGAACTGTCTTATTAGTTCTCTTTTTCTTTATCTATTAACTAATGGATATTTTCTTTCACATGCTAATTAAAAACTGTTTCTTAATCTACTGCTTTACCAGTTTTTGAGAATTCTAAAATTTTGATCTTATATTAAAGATCAGTTTTTTGGGGTGTTATATAAGGTCCTAGTCAATTAATTCTTTGCCTTCTAGATCAAGTTCCTTATGGTCCAGTATTAAACACACACTTATTATAGAGAGACTATAGTTTCCTTCTTACATGTAACCTGCAAACAAGTTCAATTGCTAACTCTGGGTTTGGGCTTGTAAGGTTTAGACTTTCAGTTTGTGTACAGCATTTTTGCAGCACTAACTTGACACAAAGAGTTTATAGGCAGTCTCAAATTTTTGTTGATGAGGATGTTTTAGATTCTCGGGAAATTTCTCTGTTTCCTGGATTTCAAGTAATGCATTTCAAAATATCTAATACAATAACACCTAAGTATAATTTAATTTCTGATTTATTTTTATATAATGGAAAAGTGTGGCTTTAACAAAATTCTATACTTACGTATGTTGACATAATCAGAATTTATATTTTGGAAAATAAATGCTATGGATTGATGTATGATTTAATAGAAAATATATTTAATACATTTTATCAAATGTTTTTTAAAATTTCATTAAATAAATATTGTAATGAGAAACATTTTCCATGAGCTTTTTATAAATAATCCTCTACAAATAATTTTCCTCCCAACTCTTCCATTTTCCTCACTCTATTTCTGTGCTCCTGTTTCTGTATTCTCCCAATAAAATTGAGAGCACTTTCAGTTCTAACAGTATTTGCCAATCATATGATCCATTTAAGATTCTGTAGTAGTGTGCCAGGGTTATCTCACGCCAAAATCAGAGTTCACATTTTTTTCCTAAAACTCTTAATTTCTTGTACTCTTCAAATATACTGGAGACAGAAAAAGAAGATATTTGCACAATGAAAGCAAACCCTGAATTAAATTTAAGCAAGATTTAACTGATCTGCTGCATGCTTCAAATATGTTTGCTGGATATCAGTACTTGCTGGCAGTGTGGACAGGAAGATGATAACTTAGCACACATCCGGCATTGCCCTTTCATTTAAAATGTTAGAAATTGAATGACATATTAAGTCATCACATGACCTACCCATTTTGTTAAATTTTACATAAATGCATGTGAATGTAGTCTTCTAGAAAAGAGACTGTGATTGCCCGGAGTTATGCAAAGCATGGAGTCCTTTGAAGATAAGAAAGTGTGATCATATTTCTCTAAAAGAATTGAATATTGACATATATAACATCTAATGCATAAAATTTATTTTAAGAACAGAGGATATGGACAAAACTAGTTGCTCATTCTTTGCTTATTTAGGTTCAGGATTTAAAAGAAATATATTTGAATTGAATAAAAATTGAATATAAATTGCACACAGGCTTCTCAATGCAGTGGTGGAGAAGTAGGAAGCCTTGTTTACTTGAATTTTTGTAGCTTCTCTGAATTTTAACCTGTTGTTAGACACATTTTCTATAGTCCTTTGTCAACAGCTGTTTGACTTTTTATATAAGGCCTAAACCCAAGGATGTGAGATTCAGTCACGCTGAACCTCTTACAGCATAGTTCAGTCTCACTGAAATATATTTAAATAAATTAACTGTGTAGAAAGGCAACAGAACCTAGAAGACTATGAGACTATATGAGCTGTCAATTTTCATAATTATCTTTTGCCTTCAATCATTAATGTTAGTAGTGGTTTTTTTTCTTAAAACAAACAAACAAACAAACAAAGGAATGTGGATTATCAGCAACTTTCTTAGATAACTGTACATTGTATTTTATTATTCCACGTATGCATTTTTTCCTTGGCATATTTTCTACATATATGTACATACGAAGGGGGTGGACCTCTTGAAATAAATGTTTATACAATATACAATATTAGGTGAACATAGTAAATATCTAGCCTCTTAGGTTCTTAATTTCGCATATTAGCTGAGTAATGACTATCCAATAATCATTTCTGGTTCTCATTCGCACAATTATAGCTGTAACTACCTTAAAAAAATCTCATTGAGATGTTGAATGTAAATTATTTTTCACCTACCTTGCTCAGAGTTACAAAATCAGACTCATATAATTATAATTAATAAACAAATTATTTCCTTATCTTCTTAAGTAGTTCCCTAAGTTCCCTAGTTTCCTTATTTTCTGTAATTTTTGATGACTGGGGAGGCTGCCACCCATAATTATTACATCTCATGTTTTTTTCATCATTGTCTTTTCATCTCTGTGTCTTCATCTGTTTTTTTTAGGGCCCTGGAGATGGAGAAAATCTTTTTTCTATCTTTATATGATGGATACAAACCCCAATCCTATTTCAGACTTGTCCATCTAACAGACCTGCCACCCCTAATATTTGCTCAACAGACCAATATAGCTCTAGCTATAGCAGGAATAGAGAACTTCAGCATGATTAGCATTATCACTCATGGACAGACACTTGCCCTTGTTGTCCAGAAGGAATATGTACTGTCTCTCTCTCTAAGCATCTCTGTCTCTGCATGTGCAAAGTACATTTTGAGGCCTGTCTCTTGATGAGCTAATTGCTAGGAAGATGGTCATTAAGAGCATGGGTTCTGAAGTAAAGTACTTAAAGCCCATTCCTAAGTCAGCTCATCCTCCTGCAGCTTGATCAAACCTCTGTGAACAGTTTTCTGTCTTTCTGTAGTCTCTTAATGCATGTTTGTCATCCACAATGCTGTTGAATCTGTTTTACTACAATTTATCCTACACTGCCTTGAATGGACAAGAAAAGTTGTCAGACTCCCTACTTTGAAGAAAATCACTGCTTGAGGATATATCTCAAATTAGATCTCATCTCACAACCCAGCTACTGCAACTGGAAAGCCTCTTCCTTTTGAGTATTTGGTGACACAAGAACTTTGTCCTTGTGAACAGTCAGGCCACAGTCACCAGTCTGAAAGTTAGTTACTCATTTACTTGTGTTTGTGCAAATGTGGAAAGAGATGCTGAACATATGCAACTTGCTGGAATTCTGATGTTACATTGTAAAATATGAGCAAAATTTTGTTGTTGTTTTTTATAAACACATGAGTTACTAAAAAATTGGATTTAAAACAACCCAAGAAGTTATACGATGTTTTAACACATGAAGGAAATTTCAACCCCAGCTTGGATTGCATTGTGTTCGGTCCCTTATTGCACTTTCTTATAATCCTTATGTCTTTGAGTTTAAAGGAGTCCTCAGAATGTTCAGATGTGACTGACAAGGCAACACATATATTTATGTATATGTAGGTAAATATATATATAGCAACTGTGGTGGTAGTGGATCAAGAGTTGGACTTGATCATCTCAGTGGTCCTTTCCAACCTGTATGATTCTATGATTTTATGGTTCTATGATATCATATAGTATTAAAGGATTCAATTGATCATACATATTTTTTTTATTTTTCTTTAGATGTCAAAAGTGGTTTGTCTGAATTTCATGAAGATCAAACTGGTAAAAGCTAATAAAGACTCTAATAGAACCTCTGACTGAGGTCATGTTTTCTAAAGAATCAGATCCCCTTTAAGACTCAAATTAATTGGCCAGATTGCCAAAAGAGATTGCATTAGAAAAGCAGATCAAAAGTGTTGTGATTGGAGCTACTGAGTTTTGATCTTCTTTTTTTTTTTTGCCTTTAGAAGAAAAAAAATTATTTTAAAATAATTATTTCCAGTTTTAGAGGAAGAGCACTTAAAAATTTGGCCTTGAGGTCTTCTCAAAATCTGGCTGTAATCGTGAAGCTGAAACAAACTTCTCAAATCATAGCTACTCAAAATGTCAAGAATATTCTGAATATGATTGAGTTTTATAACTTTGTCAATCAAGCCTACCACTAAATAAAATGTCAGATGTTGAGTTTGTCTATTTATTGCCAATAAAGTTTGAATTTTAACTTTGACAATGTGCCTGAGAAATTAAAATTTTCCATCTTCTTGCTAACTATTCCAAGCAGACTTGCGAAGTATAGTCATGGTTTGCACTTGGAATAAAGCAATTTTCTCCATTTAAAATGAGGTGATATTTCTGAATATTTCAGAAAAGAAAAAGAACAATGAAAAACTGTCCTTGAATCCACAGTACTATGTATAAAGGCAGGAAATAAAGGATTAAGCTAAAAACATTTTTGAAAAAGGATTGAAGCTAGCAAAAATAACTGTAATTGTAATCTCTACCATTTGAAAGGTTATTTGTTTAAATTCTCAGGAGTTTCACGCAAATATTGGATATTCTTTTCTCTTTTCAAAGCTGTTCAATATTTCAAATTAAATGTGAGCTCATACTGGAGTGCAATGGTGTTGTGTCTGGGACGTCATTTAACACATAGGAAAGGTACATCTGTCTATTTTTTTGCTTCCCTGTACCACACATGTCTGAAAATCCTACTCTTCAGCAAAGATGATTAAAACAATGAACATGTGTGGACGCTGAAAAGTTGGTCAGAAAGAGATTTCCCAGCTCTCGGCCCTGTTTGTGAGAAGAAGTTACTTTCTCATGGGCAGAGCTGAGAACCAGGAAAAGTTTGTGTAAACCATCTCATGTTTTTGTAAACTATATTTCACAGGTGATGTTCGTGCACTTTGTTATTCCTGACTTGTTACTCTGTAACTAACTAATGGTCACAGTGCTCCTGACAATGCTAGATATAAGCATTCACGTTTAAGGAAGAAGAATCTGGGAAGAAGGATCTAAGGATCTCTTTGCCTTTGCTTGAATAAAAGGATCTTTGCCTTCTGAGAATGGAGTTTCTCTTATTGTAATGGTCTGGATGTGAACGTGGACCGAATTGCAACAGACACAATTATTAATTATATCTCATTAGTCCCACACACAATAGGGCAATTGGACTTTTTATATATACAGATGATACATCTCCTTATAGGATACTAACTTATAGAAACATTCTTATGACAACAGAAAGAATAAAATGACAAGAATGAATAAGATAACTGTGGTCATGACTTGGCAGTGGGTTTTTGAGAAATCTCAGAGACAAGCTGGGAAAAGCAATTTCTTTCTAACCTGTCTTCAATTCTAAATAGTTAACTCCATTTCTAAGGTAGCTCTCTGTAGTTTCCCAGAAGAAAGAATGTAAATATGAGAAATGTTTATGGTAAGGTGTTTGCCTGACCAATCAAAGGTTTCCTCTCTGTTCTTGTTGTGCATTCCATTCTGGTGCTGGGGACAGACACACAGACACGGGGAGACATGGAGATGGATCGCAGCTCCAGCACCTGCTGTAGAAGCTGCTGATCTCTCCCTCTCTCTCAATCATCTTTTTATTAATATCTATCTACTTATCTATCTATAAATAAAGCCTTCTGATCATCAATCTATGAACACGGAGTGATTTGTAGACCAGGCCCTCAAAATAGGGCCACATCTTTTCTACAGATAACTTTATTTTGTCACATTTCTGCAGTCTCAATATTACACGACTAATTATTCCTATAAGGTATTCTGACCCCTTTTTTTTAACTGCTCTTTAATGTATTTAATCTTTTGACATTATGATGACTATTATAAATTTTTGTTACAAAATTGGAGCTTTTGATTAGTGTATGAAATTACACTTCAAAGGCAGAACAATATAGCTATGGAATATATAGTTTTTTATCAGTGCGTTCGAACTTACTGCTTCTGACTTCGAACAATGCATACTCATGAGCATGAGACTTTCATGCATATGACACCTAACTACTCAAAAATCTAAATTTAACCTAGATAACAACATTGAAATTATTTGGTATAGTGTGAATGCTGTAAAATTCAACTTTTTTGCACACCTCCCCTGCCAATAATATCTTCCCATAATGCCCATGGGTTTTTATCTTTCTTAAAATATTCCTACCTTTGACTCTACTCTGTTTTTACTTCTGAGTAGGTGTATCATCAAAGAGTGCCAGACTTAATTTTCATTCCTGGTGCTTTTCAAAAAGTGTAGGCTGTGTGAGGTACCAAATATATATATTATATATATATAATCTGAGTGTGTTGCAGGCAATATTTCCCTGATTTGGCTACCCTGTTTCCTGAGAACTATCATATGCTATACCTGTAGAAAGATTAAATTTCTTTTATGTAATCTCAGAATCTTCTGTGCTATCCTCCAAACTTTGAGACTGGCATCCACTGTGGCCAGCTATGAACAACAACATGGTAGCTTATGTAAGTCTAACCCTAGATGCTGATACTCCAGGTGGGGGAAATATCAGGTAGAAGAGAGGAACAAATATGGATGAAGAAGATAAAACACTTTTGCCAAACTCTGACATTTTCATATTAAAAAATTTTATTTTTTAATTGTACACATACAAACTGCAAATGTATGTCTGGATGCTGGGAGAGGGGGGAAAGAAATATCATCTGTAGGGTGAGAAGTAATTATGGAATGAGAGAGAATGAACACAAAGGAGATGGGAGAGAATCATGCAAAGGAGAACAGTCTGTGCAAGGAGTTCCTCTGAAATCTCTGCTGGGATAGGTGGGCTTTGCCCTGTTCATGTGTTTGGCTGGTGGCTGATACCTTTCAGGAGAGGCATTTAATTTCACAACACAGCCTTCTCATTGTGGCTGTGATTTTAAACTTACTGGGTAATGGAGCATATTACCATTTACCATATGATGAGATGGCTTTGTCTGTCAGCTAGGGAGCTGCTTAATGTTATATATGGGTCAAATGAGCCAAAAAAAGAGACAAGGGAAAAAAATTCAAGAACCTTGAGCCCTCCAGCAAAAGGGAAACTTCCCCTATGGCAAGCAGCCACATTAATTTTTTTTAAAGATCCATTTTCTCCTGAAAATTGATTAAGCAGCACTAAATCATATAAGATAAAGGAATTGCAAGGTCAAGGGGGATTTCTGCAGAACTGGCCATTGCAGTGATCACAGTACCAGATACTGTCCTTTTGGCAGAAATAATTCTTTAATATTTGCAAACACATTTAGTTCCATGTAAAAATAGCAATTGTCTAACATATCAGAACACTAAAGCCTTTCCTAGTGAATATTTGCACACAATAAATGAGGAAGCACTATAAAAGCCAAATCAATCAGATGTTCAGAATTTGACTAGTTGTTCCCAAAGATAGTTCTACTGAATTTATCCCTTGAAAGGTGTAATGCTATTTGCAAAGCTTACATGACATCTGGCTATGTAAAAGTAGAGAAATATATAAGCTAAAAATAAAGAGATTTATTGATCTAATCTTATGTCTCAATTTGATTTAGTGAAAGTGTTTATTTTTCAGCAACTTTGACCAAACAAAGCAAAATAGTAAGTCCAGGTGCAGTCCTTGAAGAAAACTCTACAATAACCATGAAATGTACTATATAGAAAAAATAGCATTATTCCTCAGTGTTTGTAACATTGGTTTTCTAAATTATAATTGTCAAAACCCTAGAAATCTTTTACTGAGACAATGTAGAGCAGAATTCATCTTCGAAGGGCTTGGATATCTGAAAAATTCCAAAGGATAATTAGACATGTATTGCACTCCTTAGACTTAAGAGGATTCTGAGTGGTGAATTTAAACGTAGACCATCTTTCTGTCCCTTAAATTAGTTGACATTGATTTTACCCTAACTATACACATCTTTATTGTGGTAAATATACAGAAAAAACAATGTTTGATTACAAATAAGATTAAAAAAGGTAAAGACCTTTTCAATCAGTCACACGATCAGCCTACTCTTAGTAGTATTAGTCTTGCATAGTGACAACTTTCCCCCACAGGAGCTATATATACCCCTAGATGAGTTCAGTATATGTGGAAATTATCCCTTAGAATCTGGATAATACCTTCCTTTAAGTAAACCTGAGAACCACAGAGCTGAAATTCATGCCTAGTTTCTACAGCTAAACTGGCAGACCTATATTTAAAAAGACTTTGATCCTTATCTATAACATTCTATTGTATATACTGCTTTTAAAAGAAGATGCATGGTTATATGCCATGTCTGCAACAAGAAGCTGACTGCAGGTGTCCTTGCGTCAATTAAAAGATGTCTTCTTATATTATCACATCTTATTTTTATGGTAGGACCTGCATAATCTTATAATTTTGTCCCAGGTACACTTTCATTGCAAGTACAAAGTAGCCTCTAAACACATCTCAAAGATCTAAAAATAACTGTAGACTTGAAAGAGGTTCTTCAGAAATCTGAAACAAAGATTCAATAGGAAAAAAAGCAAACGGTTCTTGCTGTTTCTCCCTGGGTGTTTACAAAAATAAAAAAAACATCAGGTGCCATTTTCATCACCCAGATATTACTTAATCAGATCAATACAGAACTGTTCTGGAGTACACAGTAATCATAATGTTGTAAATTGCCCCATTTTAATTCTTAATCTTATGATTTTCTTATTAAAGCCAAATTATGCCTCAAGAGAGAAATTTCTATAATGTGCCTACGGATGATGGTGAATTTTCAGTATCAAAGATGAACCAGAAGTTTAGGCCTTCCAATCAACCCCACTGCTTCAAAATCCGTACTTGTAAGTGCCCTGTGGTGTTAAATTTTCTCTTGTCAATCTCCAATTTTCTTGACAGCTGCTGTGATTTGCTTTCAGTGGGAGTATGTTAGCATTTAACCAGTAATTTTGTGTCATCTGAGGATTTTCTGATAGGAAAAATATCTTTCCTTTTATACTGTACTAGCAGAAAGGAAAAAGGTGCTGTCTTGGGGTGACTGTATGATACTGTATTCTCTATTGTCTGCCCTATGGCAGACATTAATCTTGTGCCTTTCTGTGTCTTTAAGCTGGGTCTGAGAGAAAGAGAGAAAAAACCCCGCGTGGGTCTGTGTTCAAGGATGTAGATACAAACTCCCCTACGTTCCTGCTGCTGCAGAGGGGAGAAAGCACTTTCCTGGCTTTAGCCAGCTCTTGACTCCTTTTCTCAGGAGAGAGACGGAGAGTTAAACTCCTTTTCTTTTATTCTAGTCTAGTAGCTGAGACAAGAGACCTTTTCCCTGGGACTTTGGCTTCTTCTTCTCTTCTGGACTGTTTGGCAACACCAGAACATCACCGTGAGGTTCTACGCCTTGGCCTGGAGGGGCCTACACCAAAACCCAGCTCCAGAGAGGAGAGAGAGCCACCCACAAAGGACTCTGAAATCGACCCAGGTTCTCTCCACAGTGACAGGTTTTACTACTTAGCATTATTCTTTTTTTCCATGCCTGCATACACTCTGCTTGGTAATAAGTAACTTTTTTTTCCTCCAAGGAATTTCTTTCCGAACCTGTGGAGGAGAGGCAGCTGAAAACCTGCCTTCTTTGGAGAAGACCTTCCTTCTAGATGTTTCCATTAATTTTTCTCAAATCAGGACAAATGCCTAGGAAAATGCCCAAGTTCTAATTCACAAGTGATGGCATTCTGTATTGCTTCCACAGTGTAAGGTGTTTTTCTGTACTGTCAGGTGTGCAGGCTGACTTCGGATTTCTTTTTTATTTGTTGGGTGTGCTGGGGTTGTAACTTGCGTAGCAACATAATATGGAAAATTTCCTCTGTTCAGCAAAGTCAGAAGGCAGCTGGTGTTAAATGCTCACTCTCTCTCTCTCTCTCTCTGTTAATAGAGATGGTAAGGACAGAGTTATAGCTCATGTTACCATCCTTTGTAACATCACACTTGGGTTCTCTGAAGAGCAGAGGTAACCACAAAGGGAGCAGGATGATTGTTTCGTATACTAGTGGCTCACTGGGTGTTCAATTGGATGGCCTCATCTGATTTGGCTTCCCAGAAGAACTACATGATAATAATATGGAAAAAAACAATAACAGTGATAATTACAACAAAACAGCCCCACAAAAACAACTTGAGGCTGTCACAAAAAAACAGAAAACTGTAAAACCTCTCTTCAAGCCTTTGCCTTATTGTTTTTTGTGAAATGTAAATTTATGCACCTGTGTAAGGGCTTATTGAAGACTTTAAACAACCGTATAAAAAACTGTAATTGCGTGAATGGCTCAGTTATTTGGAATCCTGGATTAATAATAGAAAAGTAATTAGTTCTGATCATAAATTAGAAAGGAAAGCATAAACATGAAATCTATTCTTTTTAATTTAATACATGTTGTCAAATTAAGTTAGTTGGCCAATACAACAAAATACAAATTCAAGAGATATTATCATACACCTGAGATATACTACTCCTGTTTAACGTTTTACAAACCATCTTTATTAGCCTCTCATACAACACTAGAACAAATGTGCATCTGTTCAGGTGAATTTTATTTGTCATTCTTGAGTTTAACTACACCTTTGATCTTTTCTTATATTGAAAAAAAACTATTCATTACAGAACATACAGGAAATACTTATTAAGATTTATTTTATTTTTTATTGCCTTTGAAATATTTGCTTTTTTGCTCTGGTTATAAACCCTCAAATCTTCTTTAGTTTGGAACTTGACACAAAAAGACGAAATGAAATACAAGCTACCAAGGAATGAGGTTTATGTTAGCTTGTGTTTTCTGGAAAATCACACAAGAAGTATTCAAAGCACCACGGGACTTCCAGGCTGTGTAATGCACCATTCACTTAAGAGCTGGACCTGATGATCCTTGTGGGTCCCTTCCAATTCAGAATATTCTGTGAAATCTGTGAATAATTCGCTTGTAATCAATCTGAAGTGAAAGACAGACAAAGTGATCTATATGCATTCTGGAAGATACATTCTCTTTTGAAGGAAAGAATGTACATAGAAATGAACATTCTGATTGTAGACAAACAAATGTATGTTAATGTAGGCTTGTGAACACCTCAAAACTTAAATACTTTTGATTTTTGGGACTAATTGCTTCAACTGTAATTTACAGTAGACATGGAAACATTTTATTATGCCTCAGACAAGTATTGACATGATATGCATGCTCATATACTATGGTGTGGGCTAGTTTAAAATGTGCTTTTTAGGAAAAAAAAAAAAAGTTGAGATGTATAAATTCCTTTTATAGTCGATATAGACAGCCAGATAAAATCATTTGCTTCTAAAGAGATTTATCTGGATTAAAGCTACCAAAATTAGAAACAACTTTAAAACATCTATGTTTGTCACTTTATAGTCAGTTTAATATTTTATTTTTTATCAGAAGGTTCACAGAGGTGTTTGTTTGGTGGGTAAATGCACTGTTTGGCATTTACCTGCATACCTAGCACTGCTGGAAGTAATCTATTGTATGTTGACTGTAGTGTTGACTTCATTAGTGTTGCAAAGAGCAAGCCAGACAATAATGTACCTAATTATGCCTGCAAATTATCATGAGTAGAAATGGAAACTGCTTCCCAAAATTCAGCTCTAAATAAAACAGGGAGTATAGTATTTTCATAACTGCATGTCAGTATTCTGTGTTTGTTTTGTTGTTAGTTCACAATGGTCAGAAAGATATCTATGAGAATCAGGATATGCACAACAGAACTTAAACACTGTCACTTAAACAAAGCACTAAATGAAGAAAGAAAAACTATCATTCTACTAGAAACTACAGAACATGTCAAGTATTAGAAAAAGGAGGAATTAAAATTCTGATGCCTCATTCTCTTCTAGGTAGAGCATAATGAGAACAGAAAATAGCACAACATTAATCCATCCTTGTGACAAATCTTGCAAGGTAAAGGGCAATGGGTGCAAACTGATCTGTCCTTGTTACTGTCTCCTTGTAATGCCACAGTCCTCTGTAGTTACTCAAGTACAAAGTCATACAAAGTATTAGTTTTCAAATCAAATTTTACTCTTGGCAGTGGGTCCAGTTAACTGAACCTGCAATTTCTATTTCACTTAAAATAGGTAAATAATGAGATAAAATGTGCTGAGATTTCAGTCAATTGTAATGGATAGTTCATACTTAAGTAAAGGACTGACTTTAACTCTTGGGTATCTTTTGATTTTGGTGTTGATTTTTCCACAGAGGTTATGAGCATGTCACATATACCTGGAAGCTTTGGCTTAATTAGATGCCTCTGTATTTGAGTACAAAGAACCCCTGAATGACAGTATTTATGCTAATTCAGAAGTGTGGGATGTAGTGAACATTTAAAAATAGACTACGTGACTATGTATCATAGGATTGGAGTTTCAAGGTTATTTCAATACATAAAAAGATTTTTTCTGCTTAAACACCACCACAAGACAGGCCACACGAATCAGGTGAAGGCATGTCTCTGAAGTATCCCAGATGATTAGATCTACTGAGGGCTACTTCCTTCCTACAATAGTTTCTAGTGTCTTTGTGATATTATAAAAAAGGTTAAATATTTATCTTTAACTCTTTGAGTCTTTTGAAACAAATGAAATACCATTTTTCAAATTTACCGTATTTTTGAAAAGTCAAGATTACTAAGAAATATTTGTCAAGATTTTAATTTTTACCTTTTCAATGAATGAAGAGGAAATAAAAAAACATACTTGCCAATGGGCAGATTTAAAAAAAAGAACCTCTTGATCTCACAAAGTGATTCAAATGTAGATGAGATTAAATATGATCAACTGCATAAAACGCGTGAAAGACAAGAACGAAGAAGAAAACCAGAAAATAGCATGAGATACTTCAAACAGTTATAGAGCATACTATAATACAAATTACAAATGCATCAAATAAATACTGGTTCTCAGAAAGTAATGAGACAGTTGACATAGGTTTTAGTCAATAAAGGATGAAAAGAAGTGTTAAAGAATTTAAACCACTCTCCATTTTGTAAGGATAGCAACTAGTTAGCTTTATTTAGGGCTTAATGTCTTGGAGTGACTTTTGTCTTGGAGTTTAGTACCTGAGTAGTATTATTTGGAAAGATTATTAATTTGGTTGATGAAGGTAATTATGCTAATCTGAATTCTTTAAGTCAATGAGACATTTTGTTTGAAACAAAATATAAAACTTTACTATCTTAAAATTGAAAGGTTTATGCAAAAATCGGAAGGCCGGTTCTTACTGGCTACATTTGTGTTACTGAATTTAAAAGAATTTTCCTGCTTTTGCTTCAGGTATATGGCTTGTTTTTATCAAGATAATAGAAGGTGTAGCCCCCAGCCCACTGCACACCACAGTCCCCTGCCCCATGCCCTCATCAATGGAAATGACAACCCACAGGCGTTATTTTTGAAAATCGGATCCCTTGGCTGATACTAGTTACATGTCTAATAAGTAAAGCATTTTAACGATTCTGTCATTAAAGTTCAGAGACAGACCTTTTATCAAGCACGCTAGAAATTTCATCATGTTTAGGTAAGGTACCTCTTTGATTACACCAAATATTCTTTTTAACAAGACTCCCATTGCCACATTCATGAATTTCCTGTGATCCACAGAACTGGAGTATTTGAGCTAAACTTACATATTTTAAGATCCATGTATTTAAAATCCACCTATTTCAGTTCCTTTAAGCTTTTCCTTCTTTCATTAAGTGGTGGTGAATTAATGGGAAAGTATGCAGAGCTGCAGATCTTAATGACTCCCTGATAAATCACATAACTTGTTTTTTCAAATTTTGCCATCCTATTTCAAAAAAGACTCCAGTTGGCTTGGCCATTTTTCCTTCAGGTCTGGGTTTTGTCCCTGAAATTTGTAATTCCCTTGCAGCTAAGCTTCAAATACACTCTTGACCTGAAACATAAATAAAATTGTCTGCATTTTTCCAGACACATTTATCCTACTATAGTAATTATGTGTGTGTGAACTGTGAGGGAGGAACTTACAGTCTCATGGACAAAGTGTTTGTTAAAAGGCAAAACGAATCTATCAGGATCTTGGCAAACAATAACACTCATGGGAAATCAAGCCTCTTGAACTGCATGATCTATTGTTGTGTGATGGCAATGGGGGTCTCCACTGCAATAATCACTGCAGTGGCATCTTCAGCAGGGTTGGATAAAATTCCAGCTGCTCCATGTTCCTGTGTGACCACTCCAGCATATGAATAACCCACTGCTATCAATTACCCTAAGTACATATAAAGCATCTCTCAAATATCTCAACTATGTACAAAATTCTGTTCTGCATGACCTTTTTTGTATCTCTATGAGCAGTTCTCTATTGGCTCTTTACAAATATTTGTTCTATGTACAGTTGGATCAGCTCTGCAGCAGGAACTGCCTGGAGGTCCTTAGGGTAATTCACATGGGATATTAATCAGCATATTTAAGGACAAAATGATTTTTGAGCAGTCTTGGAGATCCAGAGAAGTCCCAGCTGACTAGAAGCTGACAAATGTCCCAATTTTCAAGAAGCAGAAGAAGGAGGAGCCTGAAAACTACAGGCCTGTCAGTCTCACTTCAGTGCCTGGTAAAATCATGGGAAAGGTTGTTCTGTGAAGTACTGAAAAACACTTGGAGAACAACATAGTCATTGGTACCAGACAGCACAGCTTCATGAGGGGAAAGTCCTGCTTGTTGAATGTCCTTCTATGACAGGGCAACCCACTTTGCTGATCAAGGAAAGCCAGTAGACTTTGGACTTCAGCAAAGCTTTTGTACTCTTACAGTATCCTACTGAACAAAATGTCCAGCACGCAGCTGGATAACCATGTTATGCAATATGCGAGCAACTGGCTCATGGGTCAGGCACAAGGGGTTATAACGAGTGGGGTTATCATTAGACCTGGTCACTAGTGGGGTTCTTCAGGGCTCCATTCTCACCCCAGTTATCTTTAATATCTTCATTAATGGGTTGGATGCAGGATCCAAAGGAAGACTCTGTAAGTTTGCCAATGACACTAAATTGGGCAGAGCTGTCAACTCCCTTAAGGACAGAGAGGCCCAGCAGAGAGACTGCAAGTACTTAGAGAGAAGGGGAATCCCCAACCACATGAAGTTCACCCAGAGAAAATGTTGGATTATGCACCTGGGACAGGGCAACATTAGTTCTGTATGTGGAGAACAAGAAGCTTGAGAGCAGAGCCATAAAAAGTGACCTGGGAGTCTTGGTTGATGGCAAGTTGAACACGAGTCAGCAGTGCCCTGGCAGGCAGGAGGGCCAACCCTGTCCTGGGGGCATCAGGCACAGCATCGCCAGCCGGGCAAGGGAGGGATTGTCCTGCTCTGCACTGGGGCAGCCTCACCTCCAGTGCTGGGAGCAGTTTTGGGTGCCATAACAATAAACTATTAAAGAGCATCCAAAGGAGGGGATAGTGAAAGGCCTTGAGGTGGAAGCTGTATGAAGAGTGGCTGACATCACTTAGGCTGTTGAGCCTGGAGGAGACTGAGAGGAGATCTCAGTGCAATTATAATTCCCTCATGAGGAGGAGAGGCAGACACTGATCTCTTCTCTGTGGTGACAATGACAGTACCCAAAGCAATGGCCTGAAGTTGTGTAAGGGGAGGTTTAGGTTTGATATCAGAAAATGGTTCTTCACCCAGAGGGTGGTTGGGCACTGGAACAGACTCCCCAGGGAAGTGGTTACAGCACTGAGACTGTCTGAGTTCAAGAAGCATTTGGACAATGCTCTCAGGCACATAGTGTGACTCTTGGGATGGCCTGGACAGGGCCAGGAGTTGAATTTGATGATCCTAATGGGTCTCTTCCAACACAGTAAATTCTTTGATTCTATCATTTGGATAACACAAGCAGGACCTGCCTGGGAGGATTGCTAGAATTGCCCAAAACTCCCAACTGGAAAGTTTCTGTAAAATGAAGTAGCTGCCTGACGATGAAGGCAGCTAGTGGTGCAGTCAGTCAACTGGTTAAAACTTCATTTTTAATTCTCCAATCAATTATCTCACGTATGCAGATGGTTGGCTGGGGAGTTCCTGGGCCACCTGGGAATTAATATCACCACCCTGATGTCCATCCACATCACCGTGGCAGGACTGGAATTTCAGCTTGTAGCTCACTAACAACTAAGATTCTTAGCATTTGCCACATAATAGACCAATGAAATGCTTTGGCATATATAAGGTTAAAAAATAAATATAAATCCAAGGAAAATATGATTGAATAAACCATGATTATGTTGGGGTTTTTTATTCTGTAGAAGAGTAGGATTTCCTTATCACTTGCAAGCAGGGTTAGTATATATATGTAAGTGCAGAAAATCTCAAAACATGCATGCAGATTTGAACAGTACTTTCAGTTCTTTCTATCTTGTATTATAAAACCACACTCCCAGTAAATCTGTTGTGTAGGCTAACATTTTTCTTCACTCTTGTCATGATGGATTTTTTTTGTTGTTGTTCCTGCTTTTTGGCATCTGAGCACACAATACGGCATACATGATGTGTGGCTAAAGACAGTATTTGGGAGGATGGAAATGGACAACTAAGCATTTCTTAGTACTAAAAGTAAGAAAATTTTTCCTTACTTTTTGACTGTCTGTTCTACTGAGATTTGCTGACATACTTTTACATTAATTTCCCCTGTAGCAGATAAAAGAACAAGACTACAGGAGGATTGCATTATTGCATTTATTTATAACATTCTTATGCATGCAATATAGTGAGCACTTAACAATAACTTGTTAGAGATCTAATAAAACTGAGGCCTGTTATACTAGTTCAGTCAAATTTCTTGATTCCCCCCCTCCCCTTCCTTTATTTGCTTTGTTTCTGGCTTCTATTTATTTCCTTGCCATAATCCTTGTCTGCTTAGAGATTCATGTGGATAAAATAAAAACCTTCTTTGCTGTCATTGGTTTATTCTCATTCCATCTTGACAAGAACTGAAGAAAATACAGCTAGAAGGCAAGGGTTTTTAAGCATACAGCGTCTCTTTTCTTTACCTACCACCAGCTATGTAAATTTAAAACAAAACAAAACAAAACAAAACCAACAACAACAAAACAAAATAACAAAAAAAAACCCCACACAAAAAATAAACCAAAAACACCTTAAATGATTTCCTACCTTCTCAGAGCATTGTTTCCGAGGGAAATGGCACTTTCACTCCCTGTGGACTGCCCTTTAATACAACCTTCATGCTGAGTTGTGGGCAATCTTTTTATTCTCCATCCAATACCTCTCCTTTCCTGTTTTCTTGGCTATAATTTCCATCACATAGAAAATGTTTTTGTTGTTGTCCTTAGACCATTTCAACTTTGTCTCTTTTCAGAATTTCCAAAATTTTATCAAGTATTTCCTTTTTTCCCTTACATGATAATTATATAAACATTTTAAGGACGTATTTGCAGTTTATAGCTCTCTGCAGCTGTGTTTCCCCTGGGCCTGTTCACCTCATGGCACCTCTGTAATTCCATTCTCTTAATTATATTTTAGCATGCAAATACAATGGGAGATAAAGTCTCCTCAGGTGTTAGACAAAACCTGCCACAGACCTTACTAAAATTTCCTGCCAATAATGATTTTTCTGATAAGCCTCATAATTGCTAAGACAAAAGCTTGTTTTGTAATGTGTAGAAAATTATAAAAGTCTGATTAAGATACTGACAGTGTTCAATGCTGCTTGCATTCATTATGGAGGCTGGACAAGCCACCTAAGTGACTGATGAGTAAGTCCTTCATCAGGGGACTTCATGTTTTTTCCAGGGGCAAAATTATATGTCGCTCAAAGCTGATGCCTTTCAGGGTGGAATTCCATGCATTTTCATACCTATGAATCCCACACACCAGAGCAGCTCAGTTACAATTTCCTTATTTGGGAAAATGCTTAATCTCATCACCAGAGAGTGATGTTTGTTGTTCTAGAGAAGCACAAGGTTCATAGCTCAACTGATTCTTTTATGTCCACCTCAGAGCACCCAAACAGTTGGGTTCAGCCTACTCATTTCTACATTAAGTACCAAATGTCTTGGAAATACTGCATTGCAGAAGGCAGAGAACTGCCAGAGTGGTTGTTTTTGTAATTAATCCCTATGGTAACACAATGTTGTGATTTGAAATTGTGACCATTTTAAGAAATAAATGGACTTTAAAAAGTAAAAGTTTTGTAATTAATAAAATTTAAGCATGCCACATTATATATAATGCAATTGTCATGAGTTAATTTATAGTGAAGAGATACTTCTTCAATAAAAGGAGTTCCATGCTTTGGTATATAATAGAAAGAAGACTGTACTTAACTTGCTTAATCAAGAAGTCGCATAATCATAGAATCAAAGAACGGTTTGGGTGGGAAGGGACCTTAATTCATGTTCACTTATTCAAATCCCTCCACCCCCTGCCATGGACAGGGACACCTTCCACTAGATCAGGTTGCTCATCAGGTACCCATCCAAACTGGCCTTGAACACTGTCACAGATGGGGCATCCACAACTTCTCTGGGCAAACTGTTCTAGTGCCTCATTGCCCTCTGAATAAAAAATTTCTGCTTAAAATCTAATTTAAATCTATAGTCTTTCCATATAAAATGGTTACCATTTGTTCTATCACTGTCTGCCTGTGTAAAAAGTCACTCTCCCTCTTTTTTTTAAGCCTATTTTAAGTACTTGAAGGCTGCAAAAAGGTTTCCCCGTGCCTTTGCACCTCCAGGATGAGCAACCCCATCTCTCTCTGCCTGTCTGTGTAGGAGAGGTGCTTCAGCCCTCGAATAATTTTTGTGGCCCTCCTCTGGACCCACTCTAACAGGTCCATGTATTTCCTGTGCTGAGGACTCCAGACCTGGACACAGTGCTTTAGGTGGGGTCTCACACTGTCTGTGATTAGGACAGCTGAATTCAAATTTGATCTGTTAAAAACCTCCACTTACGTGATTTCCATCTGGAGAAGCATAAGGAGTGTTTCTGGTCATTTTCACTACAAAAAAAGGAATGCTTTCTGTTTGACAGCTTGTAATATGAAGAGAGTTTTCCAGCTGAGGAAGGATGTTCACTTGTATGGCTCTTGTGTTAAAGCACACCTGAGAATATGTTGTGGTTTAACGCCAGCCAACAAGCAAGTCCCAAGCAGCATCTCTCTCACTCCTTCACCAGAAGTGCTGGGCAGACAACTGAAGAGTAAAAGCTGGAAAACTTGTGAGTTGAGATGAAAACAGTTTACATAGGGAAAGCAAAATCCACACACACAAGCAAAGCAAAACAAGGAATTAATTCACTGTCTCATGTGCAGGCAGGTGTTCAGCCATCCCAAGGAGAGCCGCGGCCCATCACCCATAAATGGTTCTATGGGAATACAAATGCTATCACTCCAAATGTTCCCCACTTCCTCCTTCTTTCCCTCCCTTTAATGCTGAACATGATGTCATATGGTCTGGAAAATCCCTTGGTCACTTGTGTCCAGCTGCCCTGGCTGTGTCTCCTCCCAGTTGCCCATCTAGCCCCAGCTTCCTTGCCAGCGTTGAAGTACAAAAAGCAGAAAAGGCCTTGTCTCTGTATAAGCCCTGCTCAACAATAGCAAAAAAAATATCTGTTGTCATCACTGTGTTCAGCACATATCCAACCAAAACACAGCCACTAGGAAGAAAATTAACTCTATTCCAGCCAAAAACAGCACAAGAATACCTGAATCTGCACCTGAGGCATTTCACAGTTTAAAATACCTTGCATTGAAGGACTTCCTTGATGAACAAAGAGGAGACTTAGCTGCTTTCAAAGACATTGAGGCAAACCAACACTTTCAGAGCAGCCAAGACCGCAGGCTTTTCATTATTTCCCATCAAAGTTAGGAAGGGTAATGAACCCATGTAAGAAGACATTTTCCAGATAGGAGAAGAGCACCCTCTTGGAACAAACCTAGGGAAGACTGATCTTTAACGATATCTACATCCTAAACTACCCTTAATGGTGGTTGAAGGCCTAGATTTAGGTTTCTGAAACAAGCCCTTGTCTCAAGAGAACACGAAATGAACACACACACACACAGCAGATGTGAACATAAAAGGAAGTGCTTTACTTTTTTGACACTGCTTTTTATACATTTTTTGAGACTCCCGTGTATTGGATACTAAGATTTCTTCCTCTCCAATTCCACTGGTCAAACCAGAAGTTCATCAAACTCTCCTCTATCAGGAAAGGAATGAAAAACAAGAGAGACGGTTATCCAAACATATTTTGTTTTGTGAAAACGCATGGGAAAATCTGGCTCCAAGAATGAAAACAATCAGAAGGCTAAAATCCAAGGCGACAAGCCCTTAGGTGCCCAATGACCAGGGCCTGTGGCACCTGTAATTCAAAGCTCACTTCTTTGCAGAATGGCTGTATGACATTCACACAGTTTTATCACAAACACTGTTGCTGAGCTGTGACAGACTACAGAAGGCAAAGCCAGGCAAGATGAGTGAAAACAGAGATATAGAAGTGTTGAGATGGTAATAGCAACACAAGGATCTAGAAGAGAAACACCAGAAACAGCAGAATGCATAAAAAGCCTAAGCAAAAGTATGAGCAGGGAGATGGGAGATCTCAATTTGGCAATATCAGGGATTATGCTATTCAAAGAAGCAATGACAGCCAGCTCTTCCCCAGATGACTGATGAGACCCAAGTTAGCTTTAGATTAGATTAGGGAGAATATTAATGTTTAGCCCTGTATGTCCCAAGTCCTAGTTCTCAGCTGAATCTATCAGATGGTAAATACTTTCTGGGTGCTCATGAGAATGTGCATCTTGCTCTCAAGGTCTCTTTGTGCAGAGCAAAATATGCCTGGAGAAATTGTGGTTCGGTAAGGGAAGGTTGGACCAGGAGACTACTTCAGAATGAGTTGAATCACTCTCCAGAGGTTAGCTTTCAGGCACATAATATAGGAGTTAGGTACCTCTGATCTTTAGAGCAGTCTTAGCAGGGCTGTGAACAGATAAAACAATCAATATAGCCAGCCAGTCAATGTGGCATCTTTTGTACTCTCATATCCACATCTTCTAGTCTGGTAGAAGCGCTTTACTACACAATTCATATCCTTGTGAGAGAGATTTTTACTCTGCTTGCCTGCTCAGGGAAGTAGTGCTTTATTACTTGTTAGACCACATTGTCAATTTGTTTTCAGAGGTTGTGAACAGATTTATACTTTTAAGGGTTTTTTCTTTTTTTCTTAAGAAAGGAAAGATTAAATTCTTATTTTACTGTGTAGCACCAGAAAGACAGAACTAAACAGTCAATACAGTGCTCATACTCTTATGCAATCCTGCTAGTACCTTCCTAATTAACTTGACGTGGGTCTGAATGGTTTTAAGCCTTCTACTGCTTAAAACAGCACAAAATGGATTTATTCAATCTCACTTTAGTCTTCAACCAGATATTTGTGTCTATACTTGTTGGAGAGAAGGAGGCTCTCCACAGGATGATTCAGAACTTATCTCATTTAAACTCCTCTCCTGAGGTGTCATTCTGTTAAGTACAGAAATAGCTTATGCCATTTTTGTGCCTAGGTTAGACTCCTCAGGAAGGTGCCAGAAGCTAAGTGGTGTGAATTTAGATTAAATTTTCTGACAAAGGGTTTAGGTTCAAAGATTAAAAAAAGTCCTTCCAATGATATACATTACGTCTGAAAGCTCCTAACTTACTGAGAAGGAGAATAAACACTAGACTTCCTTTCAAGTTTACTCCCTAATTTCCAGGAGCATATGGCTTGTTAACTCACCTAGCTGCAATTACATTCAACACAAACTTCTGTGCCTGTGTTGCCCTGTCAACCACCAGACTGGTACTTCGTTGCTCGAGAGTTACTCACTGATGTGCTATCAGTGTTCAGATGACAAGGTGTATAATTTTGCTCACTTCTGCTATGAGTTAAAAAGTTTTTCAGGGCCTTGGTTTTGATTCTTCTCCCCTAAGGTCTGAAAAGCTGACACTCTCAGCCATCTAATTCTATGAGTGCAATCAGAACCCAAACTGCCTGAAATAATGGTGTATTTCTTTTGACTCATAAGATGTGCGCTTTTACAGGTATTATTGCAACACTTCCTCACAATTCTACAGTTAAAGCCAGAGTGTCAGAATGCAATACACCTCCAGAGAGCAATAATTTGTAAAATAAAGCAAAAAAAGCAAAATTTTAAAAATTGAAGTCCTTCCAGCTACAGTTTTTGTATGTGTCTAAAGAACTATTGGTCTAGATATTATATAATTCTTTGTCAAAATTGGGGCAGAAATTCTACTTTATTCAGATCTAGGACACAGAACTCACACTGTGTAGTAGCCACAAGAACTAGATGAATTATTGATGAGTAAAAACAGGATATGAATTCACAGAGGAGTAAGATATTTTTTGTTTTTAACTTCTTCTCATGCTGGTGATAAAACATCCTATATCATTTGGTATGAGCCTCATTAAATATATGCACTCTATGCTTTCATAACTCTTTAATGTTTTCTAGCCTCTACTTCAGCTTTAAATACTGGCAGTGAAATCAAGACACATGAATTATTAAGAGCAAAGATTTTGTTTAAATGAAGGAGCATTCAGTCCATGTCTCACATTTTTAAGTCTTTCTATTCACATGTTTTCTGAAATTACAAAAGTAATTAACACAGAGATTTAAAATAATTTTTTTTTCTTCCCTTGTATTTTCGGTTTTTTTTTTTTTTGTTTTTTTTTTTTTTTTTTGTTTTTTTTATTTTAAATCTAGGGTCTTGTAGCAGAAAAAGGCACCCAAAACCACAGCTTTTTGCAGATTGTTTCTCTAAACCACAGGAGATCAAGGTCCTATATCTATGAGAGCTGATACTAATGTATTTCCCAGTTAGCTAGATAATTCCTTAGTCGCCAGAATGTGAAAAGCTCTGATTTCCTTTTTTTTTTCTTTCCAAGCTTCCTCCTAAATTTGCATTAAAAAATGAAGAAAAGAATTGTAAGGCAAGAAAAAACCCAAACAGCAAAAGTCTGATTTTTCAGCCTAGTAAGATATCATTTTTCCTAAAATGGTAAAGTTCTGGATTTTGTTTCAGGGCTGCTTTCTCACTCACTTTGTTAAGCTTAAATGGAAACTGAGAAACCATTATTAAGTATGTGTGTTCTAACGCATACTTTGTGGAACTGCAGTTTTGTCTAAAATCAGACTTATTTATTATCTAAAGATAATCTTCTGTCACTCTCTAGAGCTGTAAAAATAAATCAAGTCCAGGTAGGCTAGTTGGGGAAATGGACTTGGATTTCCTTGCCATTGAGATTATTTCAGTCAAAATAATCAAACGACTACAATTTTCAACAAGTGATAAAGAATTATCATGGGATCACAGAATCAAAAATCATTCAGGCCAGGAGGGGCCTCTTGTAGTTAAGGCCACCTGCTCAAAGCATGACTAATTGAGTCAGGCTGTGCAGGACTATGTCTGCAAGGCTTGAATACCCCCAGGGTTTGTCACTCACTGCACTCCTACCTGGGTAACCTGCTACAAAGTTTGGCTATCTGCACAGTTAAAAAAATCCCAGTATTCCATCAGAATTTTCCATGTTCCAGCTACTGTCCTTTGCTCTCATCCAATCACTGGGCACTTCCATGAGGTTTCTCCATGTCCACTGTATCCTCAGATCAGGTAGCTGCAGACAGCAATATGGTCTCCCTGAGTCTTCTTTTCTCCAGGCTGAGTCCACTCAGTTCTCTCAGCTTTCCCTTGTCTATCATGTGCTCCAGCCCCTTGACAGCCTGTGCTGGACAACCTCCAAGACGTCCATGTCTTTTTGTAAGGGGTAGCCCAGATTCTGTGAAAAAACAAAACACTGCAGTCGTGGTGTCGCCAGTGTTGAATTGAGGACAAGGATCATTTCCCTCAGTCTGCTGGCTGCAGTCCTGCTTCTGTAGCCCAGAAGGCAATTGGCCTCTGCTGCAAGGATGCACTGCTGTCTCATCATCTGCTTAGAGTCTACCAGCTCCTGCAAAGATGCTTTCTAGCTGGTCAACTCCCAGTATGTACTAGTATTTGGCTTTAGTCCTCTAAGCATTTGCTCTTATTGAACTTCCTGATGTTCCTACTAGCCGATTTCTCCCGCCTGTCCAGGTCCCTCTCAGTAACAGTCCTGCCCTCTACATGCCCTTCACACTCTGGGGTTGTTCATAAATTTGCTGAAAGCACACTCTGTCCTACCACCTAGATTATTATAAAGACATTAAGATGCATTTGTTCCAGTACTGATTCCTGAAAGGTACCACAACATCAGCACACACCAGACCAGCATCTGCGCTTTCCAGCATTAACCACCAGTCTTGAGTCCAGCAGTTCAGTCAATTTTCTGTGCGCCTTACTGTCTACTTGTCCTCACCACATCTCAAAATTTCAGTACTAAGGAGACTATGAGAGACCGTGTCAAAAACCTTCCTGATGTCAAAGTGTGAGGCATGAGCAATAATCACTTTGTTGCAGAAAGCAGTTTGGTTGCCCAAGTATGAGTCACCCTTGGTCCCTTGGTACGTGCATGCTAGCCACTTCCACTTACCTAAATTATCTATCGTGTCTTGAGAAGTAGCTTCTGATTAGATCTGCCCCAAAACAGATAAGGTGAGACTTGGATCCTTCTCCTGGAAGAGGGATGTGATGTTTGCCGTCTTACAGTCATCAGAAATCTTTCCCATTTACTTTTGAAAATTACAAGGTTGGCCCCCCAGCAACATCAGCCAGCTCCTCTGGTAGCCTTGGATATATTGCATTTGAACAAGCTTGTCTACATCTAACTGTCTAATATCTAAAAGCTAGAAATGTAAAGTATACATTGCTGATCTTTCCACATCCATTTTTTAGTCCTCCCAAGTAAAGATGGAAGTTCTATCCAAATGGGTGGGAAGAACAATGCCCCACGGTGTAGAATTCTAAAGATTCATTAACAAAAAATAACAACTGGGGATGCCCACAGTACAAAGACACACCTCTGGGTGGGGGGCTGGCCTGGCCAGAGCCATGCCCCCCGGGCTTGAGCAGCTGCTTTTATACCCTCCAAGTGTCAGTCAGGGACTCAGATACATTTATGCAATCACAGACCTGAGGTTCCTAGCCCACCTCTATCTCTGCCCATTTGGGCTGGCACGACCTGGTTCCACCCACTTGGAGCATGCTCAGTTGTGAGGTCGGGCGGGAATCTCGTCTTGACTGGCATCCTGATTGACACTCTGCATGGAACTTTCTGGAAAGTCCCACTCAGCCTTCGTTGGCCATTTTGTCCATAGTCCCCAATACTGGGAATTATAATAATTGAACATTATTAGCTAATTATAAAAATGGGAACATTTGTCAACTATTAAAAGGGCATTATAACAATAATGGGCAGGTTACAAAGAAAGGGAACATTATAACCAGAATATTTTTAACATGCAACTTGATCTTACTGTAACCTCATTAAATATAACATGAACAATTAACCACTCAACTCATTAACACATAACAATTAATTTCTTAAGCTCATTAACCACTTTAACCATAAATTAATATACGAAAGCCAACTCTACCTTTTGCTGTTTAAAGCAATGGGAATTTCTTACCTGTCAAAATTTGGACAATGGCAGAAAATATATTTTTCAGTTCAGCTTTAAACCATTCCCAACCCTTTGAAGAGCTCAGCTTTTATGTCATGCTACTATTCCATTCCTTCCTCCATAATTTTTTTTCTATGACATTCCCAAGTATATCAACCTCTCAGCACATTCTTCAGCCTTTGTATGTATTGATTTGAAAACTCTGGTTTTAAATCTTTTTCTTTCAGTCATTCATATAAATTACTACATGCTTTCACTAGGTCTTAGATTAATCGAACATATTTTCTAAACTTTTTTATGCAAACCAAATAAACAATAAACTCTATAATAAACTCCTGTTTAAAGCAGTAGCAAGATGTATTGGAATAATATTTATATTGCATGAACAGACATTGAAAATGAGAGAGACGTCTTTTTAACTCATGTCATTGCCATCAAAAACATTCCAAGCAAGTGACTTAATTCTATTATTCCAGTTTTGTGGCCAAATTTGGTTCATTCAGTCAGGGGAAAATAAAGCTGTTTGTTTTGCTGATTTATTTTGTACAGACCAGTTTAATTAAAAAGGCGTACTCAGTGGAAAGTAAAGAGCTATTAGACTGCATGCAGTGAAAGGAAGAGTAAAGCATATTCTGCTCCCTGATCAGCTGTTGGGAAAGGACATAAATTTTGGCTTTCAGTTATCAAGTAAAAGTTTGGAATTAAGTGTGAAAGAGGAGACAAACACCAGTTTATTTACAGTTGATTGCATTGATTGTTTTCTATGAGAACATAGCTGTGAATGATTACCTAGTTGACAGAAAAGCACGAATTAGCAGTGTGGAGACACATGTATGTATTTAACATGATTAAATTCCCATATGTTTCTTCTGTAGCCCAATAAATATGCTGTCTGCCCATAGA
Source organism: Vireo altiloquus (assembly GCA_013396875.1). Taxonomy (NCBI): domain Eukaryota; kingdom Metazoa; phylum Chordata; class Aves; order Passeriformes; family Vireonidae; genus Vireo; species Vireo altiloquus. The sequence continues at coordinate 91,363 of VZRF01007125.1, forward strand.
GAGCATGGCCCTGCTGTGTGTTAACCTGGCAGTTTGGGAGCTCAGCGTTGCCATGGCCTGATCAGGGTGTCACTGGTGTAACCCCTGTGCTGGGGCCAGTGGCTGCTGCCTTCCCTGCTCCAGCTTCAGCTCTGGAGAGGCCCCAGTGAGGAAGGGGTGACATCCCCCTGCCTGTCACTGCCTAACAATGCATAGCCCTTTGTGTGCATGAGGCCAGAAGAACTTCAGCTGGCAGACCAGAAGAAGGATGTGAAATGGATGAGAAAATTTATAAAGATAAACCTAAAAATAACCAAGGCCAGAGGCGAAGGTTCCACCCATCATCATGCCCCTCCCATTGAAGAAGGCAGGATGCTGGCAGCTCCATGTACCACCCTCACCTCTATTTCTGATGTCTGACATTGTCCTCAGAATCACACAGAATCACAGAATTTACTATGTTGGAAAAGACCTTTGAGATCATCAAGTCCAACGACCTTAAACCCAAAAGGATCCCGATGTCATCGTATTGCTGTAACTGAACTATAAAACAGTCTGTATTTTCCTTGAGTTGTTAAGATTATAATTAGGTTAATAAATTATTTGTTCCACATATATACACCATCCTCTATTGTTGCATATAACAAGGTTTGGAGCATGAAATGTCATACCTAGTCGCACAGAAGGAAGTGTTTTTCAGCAGTATCATTCACAGCTATATTTCATACAGTTCATCATCCCATGAGCAATCTTTAAATTCATATTTCACAATTCATTCCTTGTTCTTTTTTGAGAGTAAGTGGGAGCAGTCTACCTGCAGAATAGAGGTAGGTTTATATGAAACCTGAGATAGATTTATATGAATATCTACATGAATACATCCTGAGTTGATTCTGGGTTTTTTTCTGCACCAGAAGTGACGATTTCCACACATGAAGTGAAATGAAGACAAGTTATTAGGTGTGGTCAAACCATGTCTCTTTTTCCCTACTTTCAACCTGTTTATTTTAAGACTTTAGAAAGAATTTACTGACATAATTAAAAGTGAAATTAAAGAATCTCAAAAGCTCCTGATGATTTCCTCTTTCTTTTAGAAATAATATTTTGGTTTTCTTCTCAGAGATTCTACTTAGAGTCATTGGGGAATATTTAGCTGTAAAACAAATGTTACACAGCTCACAGCCCACACTGAGATGTGGGTTTTATTAGATTTGTTATTAGGCACTCAATAAACCACATCTAGGCTAGTGTTTCCAATAAAATTGGAAATATTCTATTTCCCCCAACACAAGGCAGATATTGATACACTTGAGTGACTTTAGCAGAGGCCACCAGGGTGCTCGTGCATGGGAGCACTTGACCTGTGAGGGAATAGTGAGGAAGCTGAGTTTGTTTGGTCTGGCAAAGAAAAAGACTTTGGGGGTATGTTAGAGAAGCACCTGATGTATATGGGACAAGGTAGACAGGCTGTTAATAGCATTACATAGCAGAAAGATGAGAAGAGTTTTAAAATGAAACAGGAACTATTCAGAGTGGGTATGAAAAAACCTTTTTTCCCTATGAGCATGGTCGAACAGTGGAGGAAGTTGCTCAGAGATGCTATGCAGCATCCATCTCTGTGTTTTTTCTACATTCAGTTGGATAAAGCCCTGAGCTGCTTGGTTTGACCCCATAGCTGACACTGTTTTGAGCAGGAGGTTGGGCTGGAGACCTCCTGAATTCCCTTCTCACATTAATTACTCTGTGCTTCTATGGTCAGAATGTTTACCCCAACCTGGAAAGTTCTCACAATTCTGTAAGGGCAGACAGAGTCAGGATTCACAGTTATATGTCATTGTAGTCTTATGTCATATCTATGGTGTTCCTTTATTGACTCTGGGAAACTATATAAAATTAATTGAATATAAAGAAACGTGACAAAAACCCCATTTCAATGGAGACAAATCCTTTTTCCTCTAGTATTAATAGGACCATATGCACAATAATAAATACAAGATGCTTCATGTATAAGTCCTTCTTTTAGACAGAGAGACAACAAATCACCAGATGATAGAGAGGCAGTTGAAAATGAATCATTGGAACCATGGATTGATCAGGAAATATTATTAGTTAAATTTGAAAATCAGTATCTTTTTATATATTGCTAGGTATACCATCATTATGATACTATATTATAGTTGAATAATAAAGAATACCTAGTTATTGGCAACTTTAATATCATTATATTTGCTTTTTAAACAGATACTGTGATATTGAATTACTGCATATCTCTTAAAATCCTTTATGGTGATTTCTGTATAGACACACACATCAATTGCCCATTTCTTCATTGACACGAAAATTTCTGTTACTGTACTGTTTTATGATAGTTTGGAAATCCTGGCTATACTTAGGTATGCATCTGTGAAAAGAAGTGATGACAACAGAGAACATTAATTAAATAAACTTTTCAAATAAATATCAAATAGAATTTTAAGAATGTTCTGAACTTTTACAGAATCCTTCTGAAGCTCAAACATTAATATTCAGTAGATTTAAAGCAAAACAATCTATGGAAAGATCATTTCTCACTGACTTAAAAAAAGAGCATTCTTTAAATGTTTTATTTGTATTCATTCTTAGACTAAACCACATTCTTATCCTCTCTTTTTTGCTTCTTTTCTTTTCCAGTTGGATGTGTTTGGTAGGTATAAAGAAATTGTATATTTATAACAAAAGAGTGCTGTTTCAGTCTTATTTGGTGATATGTAATTTCAAAATGTCTGTATTTCTCTGCCATTTCTCCAATTAAAATGCTTTTTTCTCCCCTAAAAACTAATGAAAGATTTTCATATGTGTTTTTCTTTTCAAAAATTTCTTTTTATTCTACAGTATTCCTAGTCTTTAATTGGTAAATCAATAGCAATCATTCAGTAAGGAGGATGATTTAGTGATATTGATGCCTTAAATGGCCACTTAAAAACAGAGACTAAACAGGAATAAGGAAATAAATGTAGGTATTTATTTGAAAGGCCTTCAGAGGTTACGCCCTGAGGGTCCAGAGGCTCCTGCCTCAGTGGATCTCAAGATGGAGGACAGATCACTATGGTGGCCGGTAGGCCTATTAACCAAGGAGCCATTGAAGTCCCCTGGAGGGGAAGACCCTGAGAGGCATCCCCCAGGCTAGGGTGACAGAAAGAGGCTTCTCCCAGAGATCTTTGTTGTATTATGCTAATGTACCCCAGTTCTGTTTCCCTGGTTGGCCCGTTAGCCCTTGTTCCTCGGCCGCTCCCTCCCTGTTCCCCTGTAGGTTCCCATACCCTAACCCCGCCTGTGCATTGTCCCTGTGCCCTCTGACCTGATCCTCTCTCTATCCCTACCCTCCTCGTACTTAAACCTGGACCCTTCCCTGATGCTCATTCTCGTCCATGGCTCCTTGCACGTGTGTGTGGCTGCAGTAAGTCACCACGTGGAACACCACGCAAAGATCCTTCCTGCTTCTTTGCTGTTGACTCATACTAGGAGCTATCCAACCCATTACGGACCACGAGTTCTTCACACTTTTATAGGTTTGGTCTATTTGCATATCAGCTTAAATTCGCCAATTAAAACTTTAGCTAATGATGTAATTTCCCCAAGCTTTCCCCCCCTCTAAGATGAAAGTTTACACTTTTGGGTCTAGGACAGTCTGGGTGTCCTTGGAGAGCAAGCTGGAGAGGCTTTGTTATGTCTATCTTAGCACAGGAGAGCAGCAGCTAACGAGCTACAGGGAACTTCAGAGTTACACCAGGCAGTACAGAAATTGAAATAATATAAAAGTTAAAACCTAAGGCATTATTGTAAGATCTCATTGGAATTTATTTTTATCTTCCTAAACAAAATTTCAAATTATAAAATAAATGTATGCTTAAGGCATCAGAACGTCATTCATATTTGTATTTTTCAAGTGTACTCAAAGTAGATAAACTTATTTGATGAAAATTTCTTTGTATGGGGCATGTTGGATTTATCAAAATCTATATGCTGCATCTGTACCCTGTAAAAGGACTAGCAGAAAATTGTGATTAATGTGGATGGATAACTGTAACGCCCCAGCTCTTCCTCAACAAGGGTCTTAAAAAGGCTTGAAATTCTTTTATGTACCCAACAAAATATTCCTTAAGAGGTCAAAAAAACAAAAACTTTACTGGCAAACTTCAGAAAATCAGAGATCTTTGGCAAAAGTTTAAAGCACCATTCAATGAAAAGCAAGCATTTCGCAATGCATTAACTTAGCAAAGGCCAATTCATCAGATTTTTAGTTACTCAAATTTTAAGGAGAATGAGAGAAGAGATATAGAAAAGAGCAAATACAGCTACCACTCAGGGCTTCAGTAGTGTTCCAGCTGATTTAAAACCCAAGAGGAGGTAGGGTCAAGATTGGTGTGTGCCTCGTGCTCTGGCTTAAAGTACCCTTCGGCTTTCCTGGGCCCTTCCCTTAGGTGGGACTTCTGGTCAGTTGGCCACTCAGGATCTGGGTTAGGGGCTCCAAGGTCAGGGTGTGGAGCATGGCCTCCCTCATGCCAGGATCCGGGCCCTGGGGGTGTGGGGTGTGTGGAGCAGGGCATCACCTTGCCAGGACAAGACTTGACTTGACCTTTTCCCCACACATGAGCCTGAAATGTTTTGAGCCAGGATCCTCCTCCATTGTCTCACAATAACCTAACTCTGAAGTTCAGGTTGTATGGTTTCAATATGAACAAGTAAATTGTAAGTGGATGCAATGCCAAAGAATTCATGGTTCTAGTAATTGAAATGTATATACAATGGAAAATAATTTTTTTTAGTTTGTGGCAATAATGTTTGCAAAGGAAAAATTGCCTACCTGAAATGTAATGATGTTACAAAAAAGAAACCATGAATTCTATTGTGTAGTCAGCAACAGCTTGTATTCATCTGCAAATGTTCTGAATTGTACCAATAATTCTGTGGTTGAATAATTTTAGTTATGGAAAGTCGAACAAGATTCAAATATTGCCAAATCGATGTTTTTAGATGTTGAATAATACCCAAATGAGAAAAGAAAGAGGAAAAAGTTACTTGTTAATGATTTCAAAGAGATGAACTGTTTCAGAGCAATACTTTTGTTTATTATCGAAGTAGAGTGAGAATTCTGTGGATTATAGGCATGAAGATGTTTAAAGTATAGACTAGCAATTAAGGATCTTTTCCATGTACCTGTTTGCATCAAGCGTTGATACAACTTTATTCCCCTCAGTCTATACCCGGGATGTCATTAATTTTTTTGTCTATGTGTTGTAGTAATATTTCAGACTGCTAAAAGATTTTTCTTCGTATTTCAAAATAAGAAATCCACCCTACACACAGCTCACAGAGTCCTTCACATGAGGAATGGTGTTCTATCTTGCGAGTCTAGCCTGTTTTTCGTTTGTTTTCTGTTTTCTTCTGTATTTGTATGTAGTAGATATACCATCTAAAAGCACAAGTTGTTTGTGCCTCAGGTAATTCAGATAATTGTGTATCAAACATCCAGTTTCCAAATTATCACTCTTCCAAGATTAGAGAAACGTTCTTATAAACCATTGCATGTTTGCTTTCAGATTACTCCACCAAAATGCTTTCCTGATAACTATAATATAGTTAATATTCCTGCAATATAGTTTTTTTTTTTCATTAAGCTATACCTAGTTACATAAGTATAAGCTTCAGTATTTGTAGGAAAAAATGTACAGATCTGATTTTATTATATTCCTCAAATTATTTGCAAGTTATTTGCAAAATTAAAATTTATGTAGAAAGATGATACAGAATCAATTGATCAGAGGATTATTCTGGTTAGAAGAAAAATCATTCAGGTTATTCAAAACAGGACAATTTTGGTCCAGTTGTGCAGAGCTGTGTCCAGTCAAGACTTGAATTACCTCCAGGGTTTGACACTCACTCAACTCTCTGTCCAGTTCTTTCTTCTTCCCCTTGTCTGTCATGTGCACCCGCCCTAGGACAGTCATGGTGTCCTGTGCTGGACAACCTCCAGGATGTCCATGTCTTTTTGTAAGGGGCAGCCCAGGTTCTGGGAAAGCACAACACTGCAATCAGGGTCTCACTGGTGTTGAATCGAGGACAAGGTAAACTTTCTTTGATCTGTTTGCAGAACTCCTCCCAGTGCAGCATGCAATCCGCCAGTGCACATTGGTGGCTTTTGGTCACCCTGGAGTCTGTCAGGACCTCTAGGTTCTGTTCTACAAAGCTGCCTTCCAGATGCTCACCTGTACATGGGTTTAATCCTTCTCAGGTTCCTTATTTTTTTTTTTTTTTTGCTTTTGTTAGACTTCCTGAAGATTCTGTCAGTCAATTTCCGCAAGGCTGGTGCCTCTCAGTAGTTCTCCTGCCCTCCAATGCACCAGTGATGCCCTTCATGAACACATTTCATGGTGTTCTCTGAAAATCTGTTGAGTGAACAACTTGTCCTGATATCCAGGTCATTGTTTATTTTTCCTATTTCCTCATCAGTAGTCTTTTCTCCTCTGGATATTTTACAGTGTTTCCAGACATAATAAAAATTTACCAAAGTGACCCAAAATTTTCCTTCTGCAATATTTTTGTCATTGACATTTAAATCTCTACCATTTACCTCTTCTAAAAGACCAATGAATGTTTTAAGATTGGGATTTTTTTGATATTTATTAAATTCTGCTTTTGATTTTTCACTGGCTCTGGCTGGGATAGAGTTATTTTTTCCTAGTAGTCCATATACTGCTGGTTTTGGATTTGTGTCTAAAAGAGTGTTGGTAACAGACCAGTGTTTTGGCTGTTTCTGAGCAGTATTTGCACGGTGTCAAGGTTTTCTCTGTTTCTCACACCGCCACCCCAGCGAGTAGGCTGGAGTCAATAAGAGGCTGGGAGGGGACCAGGACAGGAGAGGTGATCTGAGTTGACCAAAGAGGTATTCCATGACATATAACATGTTCAGCAATAAAAATAAGTAAGTTTTTTGGAGGACTTTAGCCATTTTTTGGAGACTGACTAGGTGTCAGTCTTTTGTGGATGGTTTTGAGTGATTGTCCTTGCATCACTTGGGTCTTTTTTTTGTTTTTCTTTATTTTAACTTATGAAACTATCCTTACAACCCCTGCATTTTCTCTCATTTGCTCTTCCTAGTCTCTCCCCCATCCTGGCGGGGTGAGGGAGCACACCAGCAGTTGTGTGGAGCTTAGCTGCTGGCCAGCATCCAGGCACTACTTGCAGTCTTTAAATATACTGTGGAAGTATTTCAGTTATGTTGGTTTCCCTTGAATGGTAAAGATCTTTACTTTTTTGTTTGTTTGTTTTTACTACTCATTATCAATTTTCCTTTTTTGGTATATTACATCAGTCTATCATAAACATTTTTTTCATGTCAGCATAGATAAAATTATAATATAACAATGCTTCATCATTCCAGTCATATTAATTTTAGTTTCAAATTTTAGTTAGGCTGATGTTTATAAAAGGGCTTTGTTTGATAATCCTTGCTTAACACCTTAGGTCAACAAATAATTAAATGATTTCTTCTATAATGTGTGTCCTAATTAATTTTGATATCTTGATTTTATGTCAAATTCCTTTACTCATGTTTTTCACTTTTCTTTTGTCAACTCAACTCATCTACCATGAAGATTTGTTCAGCCTTTATGTAGGAGTCCATCTGAAGTCATCCATTTTTCTGGAGAAGTTGGGACACTAAGGGGGAAGGAGGGAAAAACAATCCAACCAAACAATACTTATGAAAGAAAAACACACACACAAACACCCCTTTTTTATCTCTCTTATCCAACTCAAACAATTATTCATGATAACATGAAAAAAGAAAACGACAACAAAGCAGGCACAGGCTCTGTTGTAATCAAAAAAAGGAAAATGCTTTTTTAAAATTTCCATTCCATTACTTCTGTGATTATGGGACTTTAAGACACTTATTGCATACATAAAACCCTAAAAACAACTCACACTGACAGCACTGGAGATGTCTTAAATCTTACAATTTACTGGAATGCCAATAGCAACCTGAGAATATTTAGGCACTGGGAAATTCAATTATTTAAAATAAACCATAGTGTAACGCAATGAAAACTCAAACTGTGTGTATGTGTTTTTGCCAAACAGAAGAAATAATTTTTAAATATTTATCAAAATCTCTGGTTTTGTATCAATATTTTAAGCTTTTTGTAAAATGTCCATGTTACATTGTGTAAGTGATGGCTATGTTTTGGATTAGTCTCATAAACCTAAATTAATATCCCAATGATCAAAATCAAAGGCTTGTTGAATTCTTTGGGAAATTCTGAATTGATTTAATGCTTCATAAAATATGCCTGTAATAGTCATGTAGGACTGTCCCTCATGTTTAATAAAACTGATTAAAAAGTCAGTATTTCTTTATCTGTTGCTCAGATACCAATGTAGTTGACAGCAAAAGCTGTGTCCCTGTTTCAATAAGATTGTCTATAGTCCTCGGAACATGCTTTAAAAATCAATCATACACTTCTACTAAGGCTTTTTTTTTGTGCTGGTTTAAGTTCTCAGCCTAAAATAGACTTCAGTCTTTGGTTTAAACAATTCCAAAGTTCAGAATTTTATTAGCTCTTTTTGGTTTTTTTTCTTGTTTGTTCTCAAAAAAGCCCCATCATAACTTAAATATTTGGGTTTTTTGGTTTTTTGGGTTTTTTTTTTGTTTGGTTTTTTTTGTTTGTTTTGTTTTGGTTTTTTGAAATTTTTAAAACTGCTTTACAGCAGAGCTGTTATTCAGAACAGGTTATTACACTGCTTCCAGCTGAGCCAGAATACCCAATCTTGTTCTACCCAGTGAAAATACAGCAATGCACAAAGATTTCCCCAGTGTACTGCACGAGTGTGCCTAACCTGTATGGACAGTATCACATCCTCAGAAAACTTCGTAATGATTCCCTCCACAGCCAGACTGGAAACCTAAGCTTCTTTAATATTACAGTTTTCTTATTCTTATTTTCTATAATTTAACAACTTCTCTTATTATACTTAATGGAAAAGTCATGCAATATTGAGCAGTAACTGCTGTTAATTTCCTGCTGTATATAATTTGCATTTTTTGTTGCTAGTGGAGAGTAATTAACATGCTCTAATTATCATACTGATTGTCTTCTTTAGCTTATGAGAATATAGTCATCTCAAACCTCGTTGATCTTACAATAGTACATTTTATTGCCCTCAGTAATTTTATACAGGGATATACAAGGCTTAGTTTTTTACTGAAAAAAATAGTGTGATCTAGCTGTAACAAGTTCCCTAAACGTTTCAATTTGGAACAGAGTAATGTAAGATTTTATATCGCCTATCAAAAAAAAATAGAGCCCTGCTTCTGCAGTAGTGCAATGTCACCTTTTTAATAACAGAATTGTGGTAGTATTACCATTATCACACACAAAAAAATATTTTCTTGTGTTCCATTCAGGTTGTGTTTGACTCCATCTGTGGACAATTGTCACATTCAACTTGGAATATGCTTACAAGTCATAGTGAGAGATTTTTCTTCTTGCAAGGGTGCTCTTCAGGAGAATAGACATTTATCTGTAGGAAAAATGTTTTCCTTAATCTAATTTTTTTACCTAATTAAACTCCTTAGTAAATTTTATGTCTGTCTACAACTACTTTATAAAATAGTACTGCAGATAGGAATATCTAAGTGAAATCAAAGAATCTGTTGGAATGCTGTATACAGGAACACTTAAAAAGAGAAGGAAAATCATGTACAATGAATTACAACTGTATATGTAAATAGATTGCATTGTTTTCCCACGATCGAGTCAAACAACTGGTGAAATTCAAAGGGGAGATTTTGTATGATCCTATTCAGCATTTATTTAAGCATAAGCATTTAGTCTAGGAGACACAGAATTCAGCAGTTTTCATTGTATCTAAAGACTTCTTGGGAATCAGATTTTGTTTGCAACAGATTCTTCTAGGGGATCAATAACTACTGTGAAGATTTATGACTACTTTGTAAATGTTCTCCATTAATTCTGAAATTAATATTTTCTCTGAGAGTGCTATATTTGGATTTTTTTTCTCCTTCTCAAAACTATCCACAGTATTCACAACTTTTAGAATGCCTGTATGAATCTGCAGATGTATATGGACAGGGAATGCTAGTGTAGGAGTAAGATAAGCTGTGTGCTCTTTTTATTTGTGTGTGGTTAAGTCTGTTTTGTATTATAGATCACTTTTTCAGTGTAGTTTCAAGGTAGCTGTACTCAAAAGTACCTAAAATAATGTTTGTAAATGATACTCAAAACTAATAGCTGTTAACAGTGAAATAAAGTAAAACAATCCGAGACTTCCAAAGGAAAAGTTTCTGAGTTTTCTGTACTAAAGGTATGAAATAATACAGCTTAGAGAAAAGCCCCAGAGTGCTCTTAAGAGCACAAGAAGCTGAAATAATTTGCAGCAAAATCAGAGGAAACTTATACTATATTGCATCAGTGACAGAAATTGAATTGGCATCACACACGTCTAGAAAATATCTGACCATGAGCATGAAAATAACCATCCTGTGTTTTTATTTTAATTTATTGCAGGATTACATATAGGGGTCAAATATTATTCAACCATATTGCACTGGATTCTATCAAAATAAGTAGAAAGACATGGTACCTACTAATTGATGAAGTGCACAGTGAAGAACTAACTAGACTAGCTAATTTACTGAGAACCTCATCACTTCAATGAATGAGAAATTCAGGATCAGATAATGACTCGAAAAGAAGAGTGCATATTAACACTTAGAATTCTGGAAGCAAGGCATAATCTTTGCTTGATTTATTTTCTTTTTTTTTTCCTCCTTTTTTTCTTTGTATTTCCTTCCTCATGTCCTTACAGTCCTGTTTTCTCCTACAATATTATAATTGGGTTTAAGAAAGAAACAGGGGTTCATTCAATGTAAGCATCTACTCCAGGACTCTGTCAAGGAGCACAATATGGTCTTTCTAGATTTGACGATTCATAGAAATATTCACTTTTTTATATTTTCCTTTTGGATTCTAAATACACATTAATAAAGCAAAGAATAGGTACAATGTTCTTTGGACAAATAGGAAAAAAGTGACATCCAAAAATAACCCCAGTTATTAATTCTGAGAAAAATAGGATTTTTAAAATTCTAAGTTGAAAGCAATACATTTGGGCTTTTATTCTGAGTCAAAGTGTTTAGCTGATAGCTGGCATATCAAAGCAGGAAATCACTCACTCCAAGTAGGTTTATTAGTCAGTGTACTATGTTCTCACTCACTCATTTCATTGAGGCTAACATTTTTAAATGATATTACAAAATAAGAATATACTTGTTAAAATAATAAAATATGTTATTTATTCCTATATTTTGCAAAATTTTGTCTGTTTTGGTAGAGTCAAAGTAGTTTTTAGTTGAGATAAATTAGGATTGGTGTGTATGTTGTGAAGAGTTTATTCTCAAGAGTGGTATGTTTTGTTTTTTAATCTTGACTAGTCAGTTAAAAAATGGGTGGATGGCCAGGACCAGAGGGTGGTGGTGAATGGAGTTAGATCCAGGGGAGGCCAGTCAAACTGGTGTTCTCTAGGGCTCACTATAGAGACCATGCTTGTTTAATATTTTTGCTGATAATCTGTATAAATGGATTGAGTGCACTCTCATTCAGTTTTCAGATGACTCTGAGCTAGGCAGGAGTGTGATGCTGGATGTCAGGAAGGCTCTACAGAGGCATCTGGACAGGCTGGGTTGATGGGCCAAGGCCTACTGTGTGAGGTTTAACAACACCAGGTGCTGGGTGCAGCACTTGGGTCACAACTCCCTGCAGTGTTACAGGCTGGGGGCAGAGTGGGTGGAAAGGGACCCAGCAGAAAAGCCCTAGGGGTGCTGGGCAACAGCAGCTGAACATGATCCAGGGTGTGCCCAGGTGGCCAAGAAGGCCAATGGCATCCTGGCCTGTATCAGCAATAGTGTGGCCAGTAGGACCAGGGCAGTGATTGTTGCTCTGCACTCCGGGGACTTAAGCGTTAAGAAAATATTTTTTTAAGGGCTGCTTGCTGAACAATATGTATACCCCTCGATGCTTATTTCGCTTGCCAGGGAGGATGCAGGGCCATTGATGACGGGAAGAAACTGTGACTGGATATCCTGGGAAGGCAGGACAAACTGGCCTTAGGGTTTGGACTTAAACCAGAAGCTCAGAGAGTATGCACAGAGAGGAGTTCAGCCGATGAAGACTTTACTTCATCCCAGAGACCCCTGCCCATGACCACCAGGAGGCACTGCGCATGCGTGACTGTATGGGAATGACTTTTGAGCTTGTTTTAATACCAAGCCGAGATAGGCTATGAATATGTATTAGGTGTATTGGGAAATCTAATGCACGTGTAACTTGTAACTCAATGTATACCATGCTGGGCACTGCTGCCGGTGTACATGTCTTTTGAAGGAGTGATCCTACATGCGCCCGGCGCTGAGATAAACATACCTACTTTACAACTTTAACAAGTTGTAAGGGTCTTTCTGCACATCAGCTCTGTACTCAGCACTGGTAAGGTCACACCTCAAATCCTGTGTCCTGTTCCCTCACAAAGAAAGACATTGATGGGCTGGAGCATGTCTAGAGATGGACAACAGAGTTGGGGAAGGGTCTGGAGCACAAGACCTATGAGGAGCATCTAAGGAAGCTGACATTGGAGTGACAGCTAAGGAAGGTGACAGCCTGGAGAAAAGCAGGCTCAGGAGTAGCATTATCACTGTCTCCAACTGCTTGAAAGGAGGTGTAGCAAGGTGGGGATCAGCCTTTTCTACAAGGCAGCTAGTGAGAGGTGAGAGGACATAGCCTCAAGCAGTGCCAGGGAAGATTCAGGCTGGACGTCAGGAGGAATTTCTTGAAAAGGGTTGTTAAACATTGGAATGGACTGCCCAGGGAGGTTGTGGAGTCAGCATCCCTGGAAGTGTTCAAGAAATTGCTAGATGTGGCACTTAGAGCCATTGTCTAGGTGACAAGGTGATGGGCAGTCAAAGATTGGACTTGATGGTCCCAGAGGTCATTCCCTTCCTAAATGATTCTTTGACTGTAAAACCTCTTTGATTTTAGACCTTCTGGGCCCTGACACAGAGAGGGCATCAGGGACTCTTACGGAGCTATTTTTTTCTCCTTCATCTTAAACAAGCAAAATCAGGCAAAAGCCCCCCAAAACTTATATATTGCCTAAAAAATAGAGTTGAAGATGTTATGGCCATCCAGATTCTTCATGAATGTCTTTAACATTAGTTGTAAGATTTACCTCCCTTGAATTTATATGTTTGAAAGCTTATTATGTAAGGTGAATTTATTCGTTTAAATCAACTGTACAGTTAATACAGACAGTTGTCTTCGAAGTTTGACTATTCTAGAAATTGGCCTCATCTCCTATCTTGTAGCTGGTTTGGGTTTTTTTTTTAAGGTAATTATTGAAATTTCTAGTTACTTCATTATTTATTTTTAAGTCATTGCTCATCATGCTTTATTCAGTAGTTAACCTCAGTAACTTTGTGTCTCAGTGCTCCCACCTCTAAATTCCATCACCGTCCTCACAAATTAATTACTGAATACTGAATAGCTAATAAGCAGTGTAGCCACTGCTAGCTATAGGAACAGCTGTAGAAGGCCTGAACTAACTTCCTGCATGCTCATTCTGATTCCAGTGGAGGCTAGAATTTTTCCATAGGTCTCAAGAACTATAGCTGAATAAACTTATTTCTCATGTGAATAGAGAAAGGCACCAATTTCCCTTTTATTATCTGTTAGGGTCCAGGGAGAGCAATATGGAGCAGAAGTTCCTGTGTTTGTAGGTCAGAGGCTCTGAATTAGCTGCATAGGCTGTCCTTCATCCTCTGCTGTCTTGTGACCTATGTAGTGACTTGTCAAGGACTAATTTAATTACATAAACTTAGCCAACTATCAGTTACGTCCAATGTCCCTCATTTCTATTACACTCCAGATGTTTTGCCAATAATACTATAATTGCTGTTTCTTGTCTGTAAAGAAAATTTCAGCATACTGAATTTTGTACAAAAAATCTGTCTCAGTAGCATAGAATGTTCTACAGTTAATATCTTTTAAGATTATGAAATACCAGGTCCCTGGTATAGACTATGGGCCAAATTAATTTCCTAGAGGACTACAGATTAAACATAAATCATAGTTTGAAATGTGAAAGGTCATGTTATTCAACCACAAAGCTACAGTTCAAAATGTGACTTTATGACTTCCACCACTTCTTTTCACTCTGAATTATTCATCAAGTTAATATTTTACTATCATAAGTTTTAAAACCCTTTAAATTTAGAAAACAAATTTTGTGAGCTTATGTTAAGAAAAGCAATTTCAAAGTGTAATAGAATAAACCGAGCATACCCAGACTACAAGAGAGAATAAAATATTAATTTTTAGGTTGAGTACAAATTCTCTCAATCCAAATATTTTTGAAAGTTAATAAAGCTTCAGAATTATTTGCACAGATTTCACAGAATCACAGAATAAATGATTTTTATCAAGGAACCTAGGGAGATGTCCAACCACTTGCTGGAGCAAGGTCAGCTGGAGCAAGTTGCTCAGGGCTGAGTCCAGTCAAATTCCAAATTTCTTCAGGGATGCAAATGCCATGATCACTCTGGACAACACAATCTGTTCCACTGTTTCACTACCTTCACTGAAGAAAAAAAAGGAAGGATTTCCCATACAGGAAACCTGTTCCAGAGATATCTGGATCTGGCACTGGGTGATGTGGTTTAGTGGTTATGTGGTTACAGTAGCTGGATGATCTTAAGGGTATTTTCCAAACTTGAGGATTCTATGAAATGGATTTCCCATTGGAAATCGTATTTTTGGCCTGGAGAAAAGGAGGCTCAAGGGGCACCTTATTGCTCCGTGAATGAAAGGAGGTTCAGCAAGGTGGGAGTTGATCCCTCCTCCCAGGATTTGCTCCCAGGATACTCCCCATTTGCTCCCAGGATAGGGGCAAATGGCCAAAAGCTGTGCCAGGAGAACTTCAGTTTAGACATCAGGAAGACTTTCTTCACTGAAAGAGTTGTTAACATTGGATTGGGCTGCCTCGGGAAGTGGTAGAGTTGCCATCCCTGAAAATGTTCAAGAAATGACTGGATGGGGCACTTAGTGCCATTGTCTAGTTGACAAGGTGGTGTTTGGCCAAAGGTTGGATTGGATGATCTTGAAGGTCTTTTCTAACTGTAATGAATCTATGATTCTGTATTTCAGACTCTGCGCATTGCTTCTTGCCCTTTTACTGAACACCCCTATGAAGAGTCTGGCTTCCTATTGTATTCTCACCTCATGTCAGGTATTTGTATATACTGATTTAAACTGCACGTACATATGTGGGTGTATATATATATATATATATATACACTAAATCACACATTTTTAAAATATTAGCGATATAATAATTTGTTTGGTGCCTGTGGACTGTTTTAACATTTAATTTCCTACAAGTTACTGGAGAAAGTTTGTGTATTTCTAACATTAATTAACTTCATAGAATAACAAGACAGAAAATGCAGTTGAGATTCACAGATTAATTAGACCAGTTTGGGGCTTTTTTATTGCTTGCTGTACTTGATAATCCTGAAGGTCTTTTCTAATCTAGATGGCTCTATGATTCTATGATTATTCTTCCTAAAGAACGTGTTTCCTTAAGAAGCTGAGAGGAAAAACTATTTTTTTTTCAAAATTGCTATTATAGATAAAACAGAACAAATAGAAATGGTTGCTTTGAATATAAAACTATTTCTTCCAAGTAAGGATGCAATGATGCAATAATTTATGATTTTAAACCTCTGTTAAGCTGAAGGTAGATAATTGTAATGGATATTGCAACAGAACTTTACCAATATAGATAAGTAAAAAAGAATTTATTTTGAAAAATTAAAACATAGGTAAGTAAACTTAAGTCAATATGTCCAACATAAGATTTTTGAAAGCATTAGGAAATTAACTCACTGTAAAAATGTCCATAATTTTAAAAAATGAACATTTAACACATATAGCCAGTGCTATTAATGCTGCTGTGGAAGCTTCTAAGTGACCTTCCAACAATGACGAAACCAATGTCCAATTACTATTGATGACCATAGGATGAAAATTTCACCTCTAACTCTTCTAACGACTAAATGAGTTATAAATAGCACTCCTATTAAATGAGCAACCCAATATTCAATTAACGGTTAATGATGCATAGGGAAATAGTTTCAAACACTCTAAAATGGACTTGAGATGATTTTCAAATTTAACACAAGACTTCTGAATATTGAATTTTGACTAATGCCTAGTGATAGTACTTATACTTTTTCATCATGTACTCTATTATATACAAAATGTACTGTGGAAAGAATCAGTTAAGTAACTCCTTGGATCAACCCAGAATCCCCATAGATATTAAAATAAGGAAGTGGTCCAAGTGTTTTGATTTCTCATGGAGTTTTCTACTTTCTTAGAATCACAAGTCTCTTAAAAATTTTTATTACATTTTTTCCTAATTAATTCCATTCCTGAAGCCTACTCTGATTATTTAAAAAACAGTTTTTATGATGACTATTTGAGTGTATATTTAATGAAGTATTATTTTGAGGTGGAAAGAAATCATAAATTTATAAAAATGGATGTTGAAAGGTCATTTGTTCCCTTCCTAATCCATGTCTTAATCTAATAAATCTCATTCTTAAGAGATAATGTGTAGGATTTTGCACAGTAGTCACTGATGGACACATCACAACTTCTTTAAACCATTTCAGTGTTTCACTTTTATGAGGCTCACACAAAATCCATAAAGTGTTTTCATTTCCATTTTTCCTAATCTTCCTTATTACAAACATAACTTTTTGCATATTTGAATGCTTAATGAGTCTTCTCCCAGTCTTCTCTTCCATATACTAGATTAATCTTTTCTTCTGGATCTTTATGATTCTTGATCCTCTTAGGCTGGTTTGCATCTTCTGTAATATTTATGGAAGTTCTTCCACAAGAGGATCCAGTTGAGACATTGCTAGTACTAGCAAGAGTGGAAAAATTAATTCACCTAACATGGAAGATATATTCTTCTTTATTCATACTGATGTTGTGACCCTTTTTTTTGGAATGTAACGATATTGTTCAAGTTCAATTTAGGATCTGAAGTAATAACCCTAAGAATCTTCTTGACAGAACTGTTGTCTAGTTGTTTCCCTTCTCTTATAAATGCTACAAAGAATTTTAATTTTTTAAAATTATATTGAGGTTTTTTCACATCATTCACATTTCAGATCATGTTGTGATCTGGTTTAAACCCAGAAGAGCAAAGAAAACTAAGTCTCTGTGCAGAAACTGGAAAGAATATAGAAAGTTAAAGATATTCCCAAAAACAAGATTAAAACCGAATGAGATTAAATGTTGATGCCAAAAAATTGATGTATTTTATTTAATGGTAAAGAGGCAAAGAGAAGGAGAGAGAAAAGAAAGACAAAGAGAAAGAAGTGTGCATGGAGGGTGGAGGGACAGGGAGAGGTGACAGGAGTCAGGTGGGAGCACATCACCCATCCAGGGGTCCCAGTGATGTCTCGTTGCTTGCCTCCATCCACTCTGCTGGTGCTGAGGGTTCCTCATAGCCACACACCCCAACACTCCCCGACACACTGCCACATGCTGCCAGACACCGCCAGACGCTGAAGGATACAGAATCCCATGGATTAATGCATGCTTCAGGCAGGTGAGAATGCCCACGTGTCTCCCTTGCAGGGGCCAGCACTAAGGGTCTGTGGCACCATCTCTGGAGCTCTGTGCAGGGCCTGGGGACCCCTCTGAGGGCCTTTGCTGGGCCGTGTCACCCCTTCTGCTGCAGATCAGCTTCTCCCTCCCCTGGGTGAAGGCCCCTCAGCCAGGCCCCTCTGCACAGGGGAGGCTGGGCAGTCACTGCGCTTCTGGCCAGGCTTTTCTAACACACCCAAAGCCTCTCTCCCCCACCTTATGGTGTGAGGTTTTGTGCCAGCCTGGCAGCTGATAGCCCCGGGGCAGTGGCCTACACCTTGGAGATGTTAAGCTTGTGCTTTGTGAATCTCCCCAGACCTGAGTCTTTATTTTATCTTATCTTCATCAACCAGTGGGTCCAAGGCCTCTCAGGGCCCCATTCAGGGTGTAGTGATCTTCTCTGTAGCTTGTGTAATACAGTCTTAAAAGTCCTTAATGAAAATATTTAAGTCATAAACTATAATATTTCAGTCTCTGACACTATCCTACAGTTTCTGGGTGCTATTTTAATTTTTAATCCTACTACTTATTGGTATATTTAGCAATAATATTTTCTATGTGATCATAAAAGTCCTATGAAATATTCAGTAGTCTTATAGGCAGGACACACCTTAAAGGAAGATTTCCTGTAGTATAGATAAAAAGTAGATAGTATAAAAAGTTCACTTTCATCCCTCTATTACTTCTTTTACATGTATACTTCAGTATTATAGATCTTGTTCATGACTCTTTCCCTTGTGGCTATATCACTCAACAGGTTTGCATATAACACAAAGCTGACCAGTGCAGTTGATGTGATAGAAGGAAGGGGTGCCATTCAGAGACACATGGACAAGGTTGAGAGTGATCACAAGAGAACCTCTTGAAGTTTGTCTAAGGGCAAGGTGCTGCACCTGGGTCCAGTCAATCCCTTACATGAGTGGGAGATGAACTCATCAAGAAGGACTTGCTAGTTCTGGTGAATGGAGACCTTTACATGACCAATAGAAGTGATTGAAGCACAAGGAAGATGTAGATGTGTTAGAATGGGTTCAAACAGGCCACAAAGGTGATCTGAGGGTTAGAGCACCTCCCTTACGAGCACCTTCCCTCTCTCTCTGAGAGAGCTTAAATTGTTCAGCATGGAACAGACTCGACTCTGTGAAAACCTTATTGCATCCTTCCAGTGTTTAAAGGGGGCTTATAAAAAAGAGGGACTTTTCACATGGGCAGATAGTGATAGGCAAGAGGGAGTGGTTTTAAACTAAAAGTGGAGAGCTGTATATTAGATATTAGGAAACAATTCTTTACTATGAGGACAGTGAGGCACTGGAACAGTTTACTCAGAGAAGTGGAAGCCACATCCTTGGAAGTGTTCAAGGCTAGGCTGGATGAGGCTCTGGGCAACATGATCTAGTGGAAGATGTCCCTGCCCTTGGCAGGGTGATTGAAACTAGATGATCCTATGATCTCAGCTGTGAAACATGTTATCCTTTCCCCTACCATTCCTCCATCTGGTGTAATATGTGAATTTTATGTTTAATTTTAGAATGCTAATGGCTCAACAGTACATGTTTTTCTGTAGGTAGTAAAAATGATAGGATAATTTCAGTCACAGTACAAACAATTAGTACAAATTAATACATACCAATATATAGTTTTAACAAGTATTAGCACTTTTTGAATTAAATAAAAAGTCATCTATATTAGAAAATAGATCTATCCCTGAGCATAATTTATGATTGTCCAATTAGACTATAGATTAAGGATAATTGCTATAGAAGATCTTTAAGATTCTGAATCCATTAATCTAATGTTTCATATTTAATGAAATTGTCAGCAATTTTTGCTTAAAAATGTAAGATCATTTAAGAGTATGTGAGTCATCACTTCCCTTCTACTGATTTGGTATATAAATATTCCTTTTCCTTCATAAGCAAGCCTGCAATTTTCTTTTTAAATTTTACTCACCATACTGTCATGAAATTCTTACTTAGGATAAAAACAAGTTAAAATCAGTGTAATAAGTATCAGCAGGAAAAAGTGCATTATTATTGTATTCCTAAAACTTCTGAGTTTATTATGAAAGGGTAAACATTTTTACAACGTCGTTATAATGCTTAATTTGGCAGAACATTTTAAATGTTAAATCTAGGACTGGGAATTTTTAAAAATCCTTTTGGGAATGTCACTGTATGTAAAAAAATTTTTATTTTCTTTAAAAGGTAAATGAATGCATCTGTACCCAATAACATCATGGGCTTAGGTTAATACATTCTAAAAAGGGGAAATATGCAACCTTTGGTATTGTACGGCAAAGAGCTACACAATCTGCTGATATATACCACTCCCTGTAGCCTTGATTCATGGCCCCTGCTCTGGAGCCAGCAACGAGTTTAGAAGCAGTCACTGGATTATTCTCAGAAGCATATTCAAATTATTTTTTTCATGCTAGTATGCAATAAGGGCAGGATTCTTTGATTTCCTTTCTCATGTCCTTTGTATTCTTGACATTATAGCATACAATATACTGTATCTATGGTTGTTAGACATAAGTTTCCAATGACCTATATAATCAGATTTTCCTGTTTCTGTTCTTCAGATATCCCTTTTTTTTATGCATATTACAGGTTTAATCAGAAAAGCTCTTTGGAGAACAGTTCACACTCAGATATCAATTGTGGCCTTACATGCATGGCAATTGATGCTGGGAAATATTTCACAAAAATGTGAAATTATTGTGGTGCTGTTTCCTCTCAAAACATTTTCTAGAGCCACATGTTTTCCCACATTGCATATGACCAGACCAGAGCAGCTGCACAGCATCTGAAACTGGGCGTACAAAAGCACCTTGATCCAAAAGGCAAAAGACCATAGGTAGCTCACATTAACTGGAAGTTTAAAGGAACTTCTATTTCCAGAATATCAAAACACACAAGTAATTGACTAGCTAAACTATTCTGATATAAGTACTAGACCTGAGGTTTTCATCTAAAGTTGCAGAGCACAGGTTAGTGACTGCGTAAAAATAAAACAAATCGGCCTCTCTTTGTAGAGGCAATTAGTGAAGGGGTAACAAAACTCCAGGCGTAAGTGACAGAGATGTTCTCTTCATGGCTATATTCTTGTCCTTCTGCAATGGCAAAGGTTTCTCCAACCACTGTCATTTCAGGGAGACCAAGGACAATATGATCCGTTCAGGTTTGGAAAGTGTGTGCATGCCTCACTGCCTAACTTTGTTGAATCCTAATTCTGCGTGCACAGTGATCTCCTCGGGGCAGCTGAGAAGGAAGTGAAAGAACAGGAAGCAAGGGATGTTCTTGACATCTCCCTGTAGCTTTGCATGCTGTGTGGCTGCATGTTGTGTTTTACTCTACCAAGTAAAGGAAAGCACCCAGAAAGCCACCACAGCTCATTTGCAGGACTGCGGGGTTGCCTGATCTCTGTTCCCTGAGTTGTCAAGGGAGGACAGCACTTGGGGAGAACAGCATTTTGCCATCAAAGAATGAACATAATAGAAATTAATTCAACAAATTTATGTTTTATGTCTGTCTTATGACATGCTTTGGGTTAGTCTTTTTTTCAAGTTGATGGATGACTAAAGTTGCTACTGAAAAGTCAGGTTTCCAGAATTGAATTTATTAGGTTTCCCCTAAAATGCCACTGACTTAAATGTGGCTTATCTTTAACAAACCTGAGAACACTGAGAGATTTGTCCAGGATCAAATTTCAAGCTGACTACAGCCAACTGTTTTGAAAATTTTTGGCTTAAAGTCAAAGCAGTCCTTATTCCTATGATGCAGTCCTTATTCTTTATGTGAGTTAACTGAGGATCTGATATCCCAGCACTACAGTTGCAGAAGTTTTAACCATGGACATTCATGGAATGTGTCCCATTTTCTAGCAGCCAATGGCAGACAGTGAAATAGGTCAGATAGGTCTGTCTAATGATTGCCATCTGCATAATCAGCAATCTATTAAGATTAATGAGGCTCCCATACGATGTGCTGTACTTCATCTAGCCCACATTAAAATCATATTAATCAGAAAGGTCTATATATCTTCTGTCATATTTTGAAAGATGAAGTTCAATCCTTACCTATCTAACTAATAAGTCAAATGATTCTATAATATGCAGATCAGGGGAGTTTGTTTTGATCATAGATTATTATGGGCTGAAAAAGAATTGCATAAAGAGAAATTAAATTCTGAAAAAGCAATCCTAATTCGCTTTACGTATGCCAAAATTCCCCGTCCAGTATTTCTGATTATGATGTTATGCATTTTGCATTCCCTTTTACTATATAAAATTGTTACATGATATGTCTTTGGATTGTATCCACTGTAAGAAATCCTTTCACTTTATATGAAACAGAATACCTTCTTACTCTATTAGTTTTATTTTTGTGTGATTTCTAAAGAAAGCTTTGAGCTATAAGTGTAAAGTACTGGCTTCCCTGCCATCATAGGAGTTTTTCTCCATTTCGCTTCTACTCTGACATTTTTTCTGTCTTAGTAAGCCTTCAAGCAGGAGGCTTTGTGAGACAGGAGCATCTCTTTCATGCTGTTGCTTACTCTTCAAATCTTTTCCTAGTATGCCTTTTGTGCATGTCCTAAAGAGGTGCTCATCCTCTCCCAAATCCTCATCCTCCCCCAAAACTTACCTATTCCGCGGACTCAAAAAGGCATTTTTCCTAATTAGAAGTTTGCCCCCTGAATCGTAGAATAATATAATTATATAGGTTGAAAAAGATGTTTAAGATCATCAAGTCCAAACATAAATGAGTATTTCTGGACTCTGAGCCAATAAAATATTGACAGGTCTTTGTAATTTTATTTCAGTGGGCATCTTTAGTAGCTCTAAGCTTATATCACAAGTAATAATTTGTTAGGCTGAAACTCTGCATAAGTTCAGCATTATTGGAGATAAAAAATAGAGTAAAATTATTTACTTCCATTCCTTGAACTCCTTTACCCATTTTTTCACCTGCACTGATCTGTTACTATGAAACATATTTCAGGAAGCTACACCATAATTTTCTTTTTTATGTGTGCAGCGTTTGTGATCTTGGAGGTTGAGTTCTTTAAGATAAGATTCAGTACAGGAATTGCAGAGCTTGCACAATTTTATATTTTACACTCATACTTCTTGCTGACACGTACCGTAATTCAAATGCATAGTCAAGTCCATCCATAAACAATAAATAAAGGATATTAAAAATAAAGCCTGTATAGTGACCACATATCTTTTAGCGTAATGAAAAGAAAAAGAAATCATAAAAAAGGCAGAAAACCTGATAAAGATATCTAGTGGGGTCATTCTGTACTTAGAGAAAAGCAAGTGACACAATTTGTTTAGTAATATTTTATATTCAATGAAGCTATCTTCAAAGGCTTAACCCAGGTCCCTAAAATACCCTCTGCTATTTTTAGCTTTTATTCATCATGCTGATAAGCTTTAAGCTTCTCTAGCATAAATTAAGCTCTTCTTTACTTTGTAGGTCACCTGACTCTGAATGGCGCAATATGCTTCCAGTCCAACTACTTCAGTTATGCTGGATAAAGAAAATACTGTGTATTATAATTTCAGGGAATTTGTGGGCCATATGTAAAGAGGGAAATTCTATCCTGACATATTTTTCCAGGAGAAGTTGCATAACTGGAGCAGAGGCAGCAAATACTGATCACAGAGGTGATCTTTAAGACACTTCTCTCTTCTAATTTCCTACACTGATTTAACTCAGGCAACCTGTGAAATGGTTTTCTAATATTTCTGTATATTCTATATATTCTTGAGTGTAAAAGCCAAACTATCCTACAGCATTCTGTATATGTCCCCGTGTGTCTTTGACATATTTCTTTTGCTACTTGGTCATTATTGTTCCCTCTATGCCAAGATTAGCAGAGCATTAATGTAATACAACAGTCTGGCGTAGCCTATCCCAGAGTAATTATCTTACATTTTTCAGCCCATTTGTGCCAGTATATGTCATGGTGAGGATAGACCTCTAACTATATTTTTCTGCTGCTGCTTGTCCACTCAGTGTGCATGTGTGAAACACAGTGAAAATCTGCTGGAATTGAAATACCATTCAGAATGGTGTAATGGTACACCAGGATGTGTAAGATGGCAGTGAAAGATGACACAAATAGATTTCTTTTTCTTTATCTTCAATTGATCAGTGAATCCTAGTTTTGAATTTCTAAGGGAATACTATATGCCAGATGTCTTTAGCACCTGAATTTCCTTTGTGGTAAGATTAAAAATGGATGTGAGAAGTCTTTAAAGTCATCCAGCAAGTGAGCGATATCAAACTTTAAAAATTGCATTACACTCTCTTTAACAATAAAACTACATAAGGTGAAACAAAAATAACATCTATAGAACTACTTAAAATTTATCTAAATTTATCTTTTCCTAGAGAATGTATTTTCTTCTTTTGTTGGGTTTGTGGATTTTTTTTTTCCACTTTAGGGGGAGAGGGGGTGAGCTGCATTTTTATTATTTTCTATTTTAGAATTCCAAATGAGAGTTTAAACTTTATTGAAGTTATTGTTGTTCAAGGGTAGAAAACATGCAAAAAGGTTGTAAGATTTTCAACACCTTCCAAAAGAGGGCTTGCTCAGAAAATTAGCAGAGTTACCACATTTGCCTTCTCCTGACTGGGGAGGCTTGTTCTTGACCTCCTCTTTTGAATACCTCTTTTGGGCTGCTCAGCAACAGAAAAAACACCAATAAACTGAAGGAAGTCTGTCGAAGGGAAACCAGAATGAAGAGGATCAGGAGCATTTGCCTTGTGGGGAGAGCCTGTGGAAGAGACCCCTCTGGGAGGACCTGACAGGAGCTCCTGATGGTCACAGGCAGGGTTTTGAAGAGGTGGACCAAGGTGTTCATGGCAGTGCAGGACATTTCTAGCACCCCATGAACCTGAGTGGTATGTTTAGTATGATGCAGCACATCAGGCTGGCATACACAGCCAGGTCAACATGTGTAAAGGTGCTTTTAATGATAATATGAGGAAAATAATAATATCTTCTGAAATGTCAATTTGAAAACCTGTTGTCAAATTTCTTGGCCAAGTCCAGTCCAGTTACTATTGCAAACACACGGTAAAACCTATATGCATGTATAAATATGATTATATGATTAATGTTCCAAAACCATGCTGCTGTTTTTATGCCTGTTCATGCTGATCAAAGCCATATAATTTTTTCCCAAGGACTAGTAACTATTTAGCTTCCTGAATGATTTTCTTCCTTGTTTTGCCTTTTTTTCCCCCCAATTTATTTTATTTTAGCTAGTGTCATAGAATTAATACTCAGCTCTATTAACTAAATGAATTAAGGTTAAGTAAGTTTAGGTTTCTTATCTACTATGAAAATTATTTAGATAGAAGCAGCTACTAGCTTATTCAAACTCAGAAATTACTAGTCTGGAAAAAGAAGTAAGATACAAAATTTCTCCAGAGGCTCTTCATTATTTGTGAATATTATCTATATAAGGTAAAAGACAGGCTGAAGTAGGTGTCATTTAAAACCTCTGTGACACAAAGTCTAGCAAGCAGTCAAATATTCAAACAGGTCCATGGAAGGATTGACAATTTTAAGTGCGTGCTTTATGACCTTGACAAAAGAAAAGACAAGACAAAACTAAAACCAACACCACAACCTTATGCTTTTCCTTTTCCATTATGAAGGAAGTGAAGAAATGTAATTTGAGAAATTCAATCCATTCAACTTTTTTGTTTACTGTGGACTGCTTCATACAGATGCTTCTGAAGAGATATTTTATCACCACATTATTGTATATTGTAGGGGTGAAAATTATAATTAGCTACTTAACATCTTTGGCAGATGTGTATGAGAACATTTTAAATGACTATATAAAATTTTCAGCATTAAAACCATATTCTGTCTCCAGTATAATTTGTTTCATTTTTCTGTTTAATGAAGTGTAAAACACTGATAAATTGTGGAATTCTTTGTAAAGAATGTTCATATTATTTGTATAATACAGTTGGTGAACTAACTGTGTTTCTAAAAGCAAATGAGTTGATGGGACGGAAATGTAATTTGCAGCTTAAAGATCAAAAAGCAAAGCGATAATATGACACCATTGATACTTAATTAAATTAGAGTGCATTTTACTTAAAGTGGCAGCTTCAGTGCTTCAGCATGAGTAACCCACTTAGCAAGCCCAGTACAATGGACATGTACTGAGGCACTTTAAAAGTGGAGATGGCAAGCTCATTTCCACAGGAATTATGGGTGCACACACAGAGCTCCACTGCCATTAACAGAGTCTGGGACTCAAAAGGAGAAACACAGGCAAATGGAAATTCAGTTAAAGGATTGTGACTTGGCTGCTTCAAACTGGTCGCTGTTTTAACAGAGACAAATACAGTACCTGAGGAAGAAAACACATCAACTGGACTTTGCGAGACAAATTGTGAGGGTTAATTATGACTAGCATTATAGGAAACAAAAAGTGAACTGGTGAAACTGCGTGAATTCTGGGTGATTTTAATGAACAGTTGTCTTCTCATGTGCTTTCACATATTATGAAACTTGAAATTGTTTCATGTAAGCTTACAGATTTCATTAGCAACATACAACAGCAGCAATTTAGGATTTGTTACTAAAAGGGTCCCCACTCAATGCAAAAAAATAAATTAAACATAGGAGATGATTTTTTTTTTCTCCATGTGCTAGAGAGGGGACTGGGGCTACAGAAAATCCCTAGCATGAAGTGCAAATAAATTAGAAATTTATATTAAAATGGAACTTCTCGTTGATATGAAGCATTCTTGACAGCTGAAACAACAGAAAGATGCTTATTGTAGACATCAGGGGAAGAGGAGAATGAGTCATGAATATGAAAACAGGAAGACAAAGTGGGTTCCTTGAAAGCAGTTAAATCACATAGAAGAAAAATAGAATATGTAACAAGTTAATATTAATTTCTCAGATGAATGACAATTTTGTTTTTTAACAACAGCAACAAAATTTTTCCAGTTATCCTAATATAATATTTTAGGATATATATCCAGATATCTAATTTAATAAATAAGCTATTTTGAAAAAAAGAAATTATGTTTTTCTATAAGCATCATGGAAGGTGTATTAGTAAGAATTTTCTAGAACTGAATAGTCATTCAGGCAAGATGATAGCAACCTGGCTTTATTGTGAACAGACCAATAACTTTCTAAATAAATATTTTTGCTGTAACTGCACTTTCATGACTTTCACTGCCTTTTTTTGGAGTTTTTGGAAAAATAAAGCTTCTGATCCCATGTGTAGGCCTTGATTTTGCAGTGCTTTTACGAGCCTGCTAAAAGTTTAACTTCCTTGAGTGGTTATAACGCTAATTCTTTGGGGTAATGTTTCAGCTTGCCTGCTTAGGAAGGTAACTTTAATGTATGGGATAATGTTTCCAGTGATGGCCTGCAGCCTATGTCTGTGATGCAGCGCTCAAGATGCAGTTTGTAAGCCTTTGAGAGAGGCTGCTGAAAAGCATGCAGTCTCTCAAGCATGTAACTAAATATGAGGAGACCATTTCCTTTTAAAGCTCTTCCTACCTCAGAAATTATTATGGCAACATACACTGTGTTAATGTTGCTTAGCCAACACACACTCACTATCTAAACTCCCAAGGGTGAATTAGAATCAAATGTATTTAAATTAGAGACAGAAACATTATCCATTTAGAAATGCATTTTCTCCCAGGCTTTATTAGAGAAAGATGCAAAGATACTCCTTATGCCTTTAAAAATGCTGTTAGTATTAACAACATGACTAGATAAAAGAGTCATAAAAATGTAATGACAGTCTCATTTCCAATATATAGAACAAACAAGCTTAGTTACTAAGGACAAAATATATGGCCCAGAGGAAAGCTGTTTGGAAATGGTACAGTAATTTAATAATTGTAAAAAGGCTGAACATTGATTCCTTGAGAGTTCATGCTTTGTGTGTTGCTGCACAGATGATAGCAACAGATTCCTTCATTCACAGCCAGTAAATGAAAAGGCCCATCTATCAGCTCATGTGTATTTAACTCAGATGTTTGTCCCAGTTTGTCCTTTTCTCTCTGTT
Source organism: Vireo altiloquus (assembly GCA_013396875.1). NCBI lineage: Eukaryota > Metazoa > Chordata > Aves > Passeriformes > Vireonidae > Vireo > Vireo altiloquus. The sequence continues at coordinate 119,194 of VZRF01007125.1, forward strand.
GCTATCAGTTAAGACTGATCCTTCATAACAGAGGAAGATGCTACTGTGGCTTCAGGGCAAATGATTACAGAATGTCTTTTAACCTCTGCGCTGTGATCAAAATTTACAAAATAACATGAATAAAATTGAAACTGCTTTAATGCAGCCTATCATTATTTTCTTCTGTGAGACAAAAAATTCACTCAAATACTCCTTTGGAGCCATACTGTCTGCTTCAAGATACTCCCTATTCTTACTGAAAACCATTCTCTGCTCTGTGCCACAGGAATACCATGTGAGTAAAGAGATTATGTGTCCATTTTTTTTTTTTAATAAAAAATCATTAATTTGAACAAGAAACATTTGGATCAATATTGTTTTCATATTTTGTTAATATTTTGCCTTCCACCTATTTTCATACTTTATCTTGTATATTTTTAACTACATGGAGTATATGCATTATATTTAATTTAGACTTTAAGTCCCTATGCTGAAAACTGCTTGTTTTTGTGAGAGAGGAAGTATATCATTTGTCACAGAAAGTGCAGAAACAAAATTGTAGTAATAATAGCATTCAAATACCAACAGTCTGAATACTTGCAGTAAATAAGTCAAAAAAATTATATTTCTATTTCTCTTGTTCTTTCATTTGCTGAAGAAAAAGGAGACCATCTGCTAAAGAAGTGTTGGCAAAGTGAAATTGGGAACTTTGTGAAGTATAGAAATGTTAGAATGTCAATCTGCTTTATGCTAATGTGCAGGACACATTTCACATAAGCTTACCTTAGTTTTGTCTTAAAGTTCATTCACTTTACACTCAGTTCCTGCTGTCTCTTAACCACTCCTGTATCCTTCTTGTCTCTCTTAGAATTACAAGCAGCCATAGTAACAGGGCTGGAAGGAGAAAGTTTAAATAGGAATAAAAATAGACATCTGCAGTGTTTTGAGAAAGTAAATTCTAACTTATAAAAGTAGTGTTATAATTACAGAATGATCTAAACAAACATAACACACCTAAGTGTCTATTTACACCTAGCTTTATTCAGAGAATTTGCTTTTTACTCTGCATACTAGTCTCTGCAGTGTATTTCCAACTTCTGTGAATGCATTTGTTTAGCAAATAATGTTCAAAGGCTTAGAATTGTATAAATGAGATCACTAATATGATGAAAATAATTTCCATACTAATAAATATGTTTGATTAGGAGGCTAAGTGAAGAATGAAAATTACTTATCTACATGAAAGATGATACCTATTTCTCCTTTTTATTTAACAGATTAAAAATTTTCATCTGATTTCAAAAGCTCTATCTCCTCGTATGGCTGCTTCCAGGAACTGCTAATGGTCTATAAAGTTTTTTTGCAGAACATTAGCACTATCCATTGACCTCTTCACTAGCAGACATGAAGTTATTTGGAATTCCACTTCCTGCTGGGAAGTTGTCCGCATTACAATGTTCATGTCTGTGGCAGTCTTATCAGCCAGATCAGATACTAAATGGGCCATAAAATATACCAACATATCTTAAATGGGTCTTTTGCAGAAAAAGATGAATAAAAAGAAGTAGCCAAGGCACTTTCAAGATTCATAAATAGAAGATATGAAGATTTGCCCATCCTGTAGTGTTTCAAAGCCTTTACTACACATAAACATTTTGGCAATAACTCTACTGTTAAAAACTTTTACCAACGATAAGGAATATAGGCTCTTGGTAACTAATTAAAGTTTTCTATTTAAAACTAAGAAAATTACTTGGCATCAATAATTTAGTTTTTAAAAATATTAGTTTGTATTGGGTTTGCATGGCCTTGTTCTTGGTAGCAGAGGGGGCACAGAGGTGGCTTCTGTGAGAAGCTGCTGGAAGCTTCCACCATGTCCAGCAGAGCCAGTCCTTCATGAGTCCAAAGATGTACATGCCACTAGCCAAGGCTAGGCCAATCAGAAATGGTGGTAATGCCTCTGTGATAACATATTTAAGAAGAAATCAAAACAAAAGTGGTGGCACAGTTTTAATTCCAGTCAGACAAGAGTGGGATGAGAACATGTGAAGGAACAAAACATGGTGACACCAAGGTTAGTGGAGAAGGAGGAGGAGAAGGTGCTCCAGGTGCTGGAGCTGAGGTTCCTTTGCAGGCCGCGGTGCAGACCATGGTGAAGGGTCTGTGCCCCTGGAGCCCATGGGGATCCACGGGGGATGCAGAGATCCACCCACAGCATGTGGGGATCCACGGGGGATGCAGAGATCCACCCAGAGCCCATGGGGATCCATGGGAATGCAGAGATCCACCCAGAGCCCATGGGGATCCAGGGGGATGCAGAGATCCACCCACAGCCCGTGGGGATCCATGGGAATGCAGAGATCCACCCACAGCCCATGGGGATCCAGGGGGATGCAGAGATCCACCCACAGCCCTTGGGGATCCACGGGGGATGCAGAGATCCACCCACAGCCCGTGGGGATCCACGGGGGATGCAGAGATCCACCCACAGCCCATGGGGATCCATGGGGATGCAGAGATCCACCCACAGCCCATGGGGATCCATGGGAGATGCAGAGATCCACCCACAGCCCATGGGGATCCATGGGGATGCAGAGATCCACCTGCAGCCCATGGGGATCCACGGGGGATGCAGAGATCCACCCTGTGCTGGAGCAGGTGGATGCCTGGAGGAGGCTGTGATGCAGTGGGAGACCCAGTGGAGAGAGAGGGCCCTGCTTCCAGGCTGGAGCAGCCTGTCCTTGGAGGAGTGGACCCCGTGGAAGAGTGACCTGTGCAGCAGAAGTTTGAGAGGTAATGTTGCCCATGGGATGGAGCCACGCTGGAGAAGTTAATGGAGAACTGTCTCCTGTGCGAGGGACCCCACAGTGCAGTTTCTCCCTGAACAGTGGGAGAAGCCTTGGGTGACAAACTGACCAAAACCACCATTCCCTGTCTCCTTGTGCTGCTGGGAAGGAGGGAGTGGTGGGGGGAAGATGTTTTTAAGGGCTTATTTTATTTCTCATTATCCTGCTCTGATTTTGTTAGTAATAAATTCACATTATATCTCCAAATTGAGCCTGTTTTCCCCTTGTCCTGGTCCTTATCTCAACTCATGAACCTTTGTTAAATTTTTTCTCCACTACCCAGCTTCAGAGAGGAGTGAGTGAGTGGCTTTTGTGGGTGTCTGGCATCTGGCCAGCATCACCCCATGACAGTGTTTCATAAAAGTATGATTTTGGACTGAAAATCTTGCCATGCTGACACTCTAGTCAATTGTTGCGGTCAGTATGTTTGAGAAATGCTTTCATCCCTTAATTTTTACTTTGTCTATTATTTATGTTCCTAGGAGTCTTTTTCTGTGGGTTTGTTTTTTGTTGAGGTTGACATTACCTAAGTCTGGAGTTTTGGGTTTTTTTTTTAACACAATCCTTATTAGATACCATTTTAGAAAAGAATATTAATATTCACTCTTATAATTTATAAAAATGAATCAGAATTTCAAAACATGACAGAGATATAGCCATTAAAGCCAAAAAGGGAAAGTTAAGAAGTTTTTTATGAGTTTAATTACTTCGTACAAGGCTAATTACTTCCAAATAAGAAAAATTTCGCATAACACTTCATAATTAATGAAGCACACAAAGTAGTAGTAATTGTTGAAAGCACTCGCCACACTTTGGAAGAAGAGAAACAATAGTTATACTGTCCAAATACTGAAGTTCTACAAGAAAAATATCCTTCAGTTTATTCTTGTTTGCATGCCTACATGAGACCCAGCTGATGCTCAAAATGACAAGAAAGAAGCCCCCTGGCCTAGAATGCTAGTAGTTAACTAAATATTTTTGAGAGAACCTCAAAGATAAATAGAGCTGTGAAGTACTAAAATTTTTTCACTGAACACATCAGAATGGCAGCTTTCCTTATCATTTCTTGGTTTCAGAAAGATAGATACATTGAAACAATCCCTGTCAATATCTGAATATAGTAAGGAGTTTTAGGCTTCCAAGAAAACTTTCAAGGACATCAGTTTTCACTTTCTAGGGTCTGAAATGACAGCTGTACAAATGGGGTTACAGCAACCTTATATATATTTTACAGATGTCCATCTTTCACTGGCACTTGACTCAGAAGAAATGACCTGTGATTCATTAACTGTAATAGAAATTTTGCTCTTGAAGCTAGGCCAAAAGAATGGCTTATAATCAAGACATTAAAATATTAAAGATGCAACAAGTTCATTCCAAAAAATTAGCGTCATTTGTTACTAATTTTCACTAGATAGTTTTAATCTACAGGTAGCTAACATCATGTCATGCTTTATGAAAAGCTTTAGAATCAGGTAAGAAAAGAAACCTAAATTTTATTTATTCAGATGTCTCTTAGACTGCCAGTTTTTCTTGAGTCTCTCCTTATATTCATGTGACACTTGGCAAAATATAGCCATGGCATTGCTTAGTTCTCTTAGATACAGTTATGATAATGAAAATCTGCCTGTAGACTTAGTAATGAAGTGTATAATATGTTCTCCAAAGCCTACAACATCTGTATTTTTCTCTTCTTTTTTTAATGATTTTTTGTAGTATATTTTAATTGACATATCAAAAGTGCATAGTCCTAATATTAAATCTGAGAATTGATTTTCTGGAGAAAAAAAACTGCTGAAATGCAGGAGAATATTCAGTGTAGATAAAGCTGCCAGAGCATTCATTCAAAAAGAATACTACAGTTAAGGACATTGAATATTTACCAATAACTATCAGTTGTATAAGGTGTTAAAAATACACTCGTTCTATGGTAGTTTCTGCAAAAGTCAGAGTTGTTCCCACAGATGATGCTAGTAAAAATGACAATCAAAGATATTAACAAAAATAAAAGGTGCACGCTGGATCACATGATGGCAAATTCGCCTCCACAGATGCAGAGAAGGGTCAATGTCTCAAAGCAACCTGCCAAAGTCAGTTTTATTTGTGCTTGCCTAATGTACAAGTTTGATTCAGACATCCTCCGTTTAAGGTCAAGTGTCTGGGTTAAGCTGCACAGTGGACCATAAATAGTCTGCAATGCTTCATTCACTTACCATACACAAAAATGGATCTCCTACAGGGACATGCTCTTATGAGCCAATTATTAAGAGATGCCTCTGCCTGAATTAAGGTGCAAACGAGACCATATGCCAAAGTATATAGTATGGATTTTATTTAACAGTAAATGTGAGGTAGAGACAGATAGAAATAGGAAAGAGAGTGGGAGGGCGAAAAAGAGAGTGAGGAGATACAGATTAAGTAGAATTCTATCACCACCCCATGGATCCAGGGGGCATACTGATGGTCCTTCTTCTGGTCTTGTCAGTGGTGGGGATCCCCAAGTCATTCCTCTTGGGTGTAACCCTTATACAGTCCAAGTTCTGGGAATACACGGGGCACAGATGCTTTTCTCACAATTTGGGATTGCACATGTTTAAGCTGTTGCTTCCTTTTCCACAGTTTGCCACAGCAGGAATTTTTGTCTGGGTGCATTAACCAGGGGTGCTACCCAGATCTGCCTCACCAGACCTGGAACTGATGGCTTCCCGCGGCAAATTCCTCCCTTCAGTTCTTATCTCAAGTTCCGACTGTGGTGGTTCATCTTACAAGTTCCTTCTGTGGCCTTGACAAATGTTTAAGGTAATTGTGATGTTTGAGTCTCTTACATATGTGCAGTGGGGGATGGACAGATCTGCTTGGTTTTGGATGCCAGTCTTAGCAAGAGCACAGAGAGAAGGTATTACAGCCTCTTCAGCAAATTTAGCATCATTCTTTAAGAAACAACAGATTGATTTGAGAGAGGCAAATTAAAGACACAAGAGAAAAAAAGTTACAATTTGCTAAAAGCTTATATACATTCTCCTCATTCTGAGCTCAGCTCTACTGCTGCCTTGGGTAAAGAATGCCCCTGTTGTGAGCAGGAGGTATGCTTAAACATTACAGTCCCTCTAGTCTGAAAATTTAGGAGTGCAAGAATTACATTGATTTAGAGACCAATCAAATCTTAAATAGTGAATTGCAAATAATATACTAGTGACTGAATATTCTGCTAAAGTTCATAAAAATCCCAAAGCTCAAATATATTTGCAGTAACTAGTGGAGCAGTCCTGAGAAACAAAAGTATACAAATTTCCATCTGTTCAGAGAGACAGAATAAAGGGCTGCAGTCAGCAAATACAAGACTTGTGATGAATACTTCAATCAGCCAAGAATAATAATGGAGCTTCAAATGCCTCATAAGCTTTCCTGCAGGCTCCTCTCTCAACAAGCTGTGGGCTCTCACATGATCTGAGATTCCTGAGATGAGGCTGGCTTTATTTGTGTACATGTGTCTAAATGTAACTGAGTAATTACACAACTGTAGGCGCAAAAGACAGTCCAAATTAGTCAAAGAAGTTTTTAAAATATATGGAAGTATATATATATAAGGAAGTGGATTATAATAATGGTAATCCATTGCAAATCAAATTTATCTGACTTCTATTTGACACCAGAGTCACTATAATGAAGAATTTGTGTGCAGGGTCTTTGAGGGAAGATTAAATAATTAAAAAATAAATACATCCAAACTGGTGCTCTAAATATTGCCTTCAGACATTGAACATAACTGCCAAGCACTTTTAAAGCCATACAAAATTCTTAGGTATTGTGGACAAAAAAAGATATAATTACACAAAGTAAAAGATTTAAAAAAGATTTTTCTAACTGACCCATAGGAGTAGATTGCTGCAGAGTAACATCTAACTTTTGTCCCTTAGGCAAAGTAGAAATGGTGTAATAATAATTAACATTCTTTTGAAGTAGTTTTGGTAAGTCCTGTTTTCACTCCCTTATATAACTGCCTGGTGGCTGTCAGTATGTGTGAAGCTATTATTACTTCAATACTTCACTGGCTTGACACGCACTTTAAAACTACTGTGAACAGACACAAAGCAGAAAGGAAGGCACATGTAAATAGCAAGATTCACTTGTAATCGTATTTCATGGAGAGAATCCTTATACCTCTATGTGATAACACTAAGCTCTTTTGTGGCATTTCAAAACAATGGCTCTTCCACTGTTTCGAGTTATTTTAAGCAAGTGTTGAGAATCTTCTTGCACTAAGAACCACAAGTATTCACTTTGAGATTCACATGCAGCTGTGTTAAAGAGAGTGTAGATATTTTTATGTATAGATTTATTGAATGTTCCTTCAAAAGTTTTGATAGACTTGACCCCAGAACTTTCCCTTTATCTTTATATTAAGACTTTTGATTTATATTTCAAAAAATATTAGCAGGATTGAGGAATCTCAGGCTTCTTTTTCAAATGTATTTTTCTTCCCAGTGGGAAGTGATAATTTAAGGGTGAAAATCATCTAATTTTCTTTGGTTAAATTAGACATCTGATGTGATTTCGGCCTCTGGGATTACAGAACAGTTTAAGTGCTTTGATAAGTCTTCAGGGTCTCTCCCTATGAAATGGTTACAAAAAAGCACCTGCAGAGAGATTTATTCTCGATGTCCCAGACGCTGGTGCAGGTAGAGTGATTCATCACTGCGGGCATCTGTTCTCTTCAGACTGGGAGAGAATGAGAGACATAACTGTGGCATGGCATTTATCTGTTAGATGGCCAGAGGTACATGAAGTAAGTACCACCCTGATCCTGGATCCCTTTGCTGAGTTGCTTCCCTCCAGATGAATGTGCTCACAGTTTTTTTGGAGGCTTTTTTTGGTTTTCCATGCACATGAAATGAAAATTCAAAGGCAGCTGTGCTAAAGACAAAGGACCACAGTGATACAGAAAGCTATTCCTTCCACCTACATAAAAATCTACATGGCATTGTATTCTTAAAGCCAATGGAATAAAAGACAGGATATTTTAGGAAATTCTCTTCTCTAACATTTCCCCTTCATTATTGCTTATAATATCACCAATTGAGGTGATATTTTCCAGAAATGAAATAGGAAACACCTCTCTACATCGGAACTGTAGGAGCAATTGTTTGTCACATTGCTTTAAATAATAGCTATTCAAACTGACAATTTTATTTGCTAGCAAAGAATTATGTGTGTGTCACAGACCTTATGCCCATTACAAAAATTATATTTGACAACACCATGAAACATGACCACTTCCAGGAGAGGCTTCATATGAATTCTTCATATAATTTTCCTTCTCTAATTTATTATTAAATTGATATTACATTTTTTTCAAATGTAAGTAGTCATTTAGATATATGACTTTAAATATAAATAAATATTTTTTTCTTAGTTTATTGATATATCATTGTTTTCTAGACACTGCATTTATTTAACTTATTATAAAATCAAATTCTAAATAAAATACTTAGAAGGTGTTAATAATAAATAGCTACTAATTGAAAGAGACAACAATTTATGTCCACAGTGGGTATCTAAAGTTTTAGGACATTTATGTCAAGTTAATTCAATGTCAGCAGTGTATTTTCTTCACTTTACATTCTAAATGAACTGAACATGGAAGTCGTAATATAATTTGAAACTAAAGTGTGCAGAAAAGAATCCACCAGTAAATCTAATAAAATAATAATCATGTGACTACAATTTTAATTTTGCTCATATTTTGTTGTTCTAGTTTAAAACAGAATAAAGTGAACCTGCACTGCTTCCAGGGTTTAAGAAAGAAGGAAAGATACATGAAAGCAAACATATATATGGCAGCTCAAATTAACTGTATCGTTAAAATGCTTAAGTCTTAATGATTCCTTAGAGGTAAGAACATAATGAAATTATTACTGGAATTTATACTTATCAAGATAGAGACATTACATCTTACATGGTGAAAAAGAAATATTAATTTCAAAATAATTTGTATTTATATTTGAGAAACCTGTATGTGAGGACAATAGCAAGCCCCTAGAGATGAAACACTCAACAGAGGTAGTGCCACCTGATTTCAAGGCTGCAGCTGCATAAGTATATATATATAAGTATATATATATATACATATAAGTATATATATGACTGTTTTTCACACAACTGGAATCTGCAGCATGCGGTCACAATAATTATTTACAGCCAGAAGATTTTTGTTAATTTTTTTTTTTCCCTAAGATTTTTTTAAATACCCTAATCTGTCTTTTCACAGGTTTTTGGAGTGATTAACGTAGCCCTCAGACCATCTAATTTACTGTATTCTCAAATTTTGTTTAATGCAAATATGTAGACCCTCTCCATGGAAAAAAAAAACCAAAAAACAACAGCCCGAAACAATGACAAAAAACCCAAATGAGAACAAAACAGGAAACCAAACCAAATCAAAACAAAGAAACCCAAACAACCCAAGAAAATAATCTTCACATGTTTGGATAAGATTTTAGATAATATTTAGAAAATGTTCTAGTGTATTTTTACACAATAAATGCTGAAGCCTATATTCACCATTGTAGCTCAAGGTCCTTAGCTTCCTTTACAACCAGAGGCAGAGAAGAATAACTTCTGAGGAAGATTTTAAATNTCATTGTTTTCTAGACACTGCATTTATTTAACTTATTATAAAATCAAATTCTAAATAAAATACTTAGAAGGTGTTAATAATAAATAGCTACTAATTGAAAGAGACAACAATTTATGTCCACAGTGGGTATCTAAAGTTTTAGGACATTTATGTCAAGTTAATTCAATGTCAGCAGTGTATTTTCTTCACTTTACATTCTAAATGAACTGAACATGGAAGTCGTAATATAATTTGAAACTAAAGTGTGCAGAAAAGAATCCACCAGTAAATCTAATAAAATAATAATCATGTGACTACAATTTTAATTTTGCTCATATTTTGTTGTTCTAGTTTAAAACAGAATAAAGTGAACCTGCACTGCTTCCAGGGTTTAAGAAAGAAGGAAAGATACATGAAAGCAAACATATATATGGCAGCTCAAATTAACTGTATCGTTAAAATGCTTAAGTCTTAATGATTCCTTAGAGGTAAGAACATAATGAAATTATTACTGGAATTTATACTTATCAAGATAGAGACATTACATCTTACATGGTGAAAAAGAAATATTAATTTCAAAATAATTTGTATTTATATTTGAGAAACCTGTATGTGAGGACAATAGCAAGCCCCTAGAGATGAAACACTCAACAGAGGTAGTGCCACCTGATTTCAAGGCTGCAGCTGCATAAGTATATATATATAAGTATATATATATATACATATAAGTATATATATGACTGTTTTTCACACAACTGGAATCTGCAGCAAGCGGTCACAATAATTATTTACAGCCAGAAGATTTTTGTTATTTTTTTTTTTTTTCCCCTAAGATTTTTTTAAATACCCTAATCTGTCTTTTCACAGGTTTTTGGAGTGATTAACGTAGCCCTCAGACCATCTAATTTACTGTATTCTCAAATTTTGTTTAATGCAAATATGTAGACCCTCTCCATGGAAAAAAAAAACCAAAAAACAACAGCCCGAAACAATGACAAAAAACCCAAATGAGAACAAAACAGGAAACCAAACCAAATCAAAACAAAGAAACCCAAACAACCCAAGAAAATAATCTTCACATGTTTGGATAAGATTTTAGATAATATTTAGAAAATGTTCTAGTGTATTTTTACACAATAAATGCTGAAGCCTATATTCACCATTGTAGCTCAAGGTCCTTAGCTTCCTTTACAACCAGAGGCAGAGAAGAATAACTTCTGAGGAAGATTTTAAATTATTTGAATACCTCTCTGGAGATAACATAGAGCCACCTACTCTTATCTCGTCTCAGCTTGTTCTTTTTCAGCTTCTCATAGTTATCACTACAGCACTGGAAAGTGAATTTCTTCCTCTTTTTCAGAGATTTGAGATTATTTCTGATGAGAAAAAACTCTTACCTCAAGCAAGAACTAAGTATGAAAAATCTGTCTCACACATTCCAATTAATCTGATAAACATATCTATAGTACTTGTCCTTTAATCCTTTCCCTGGTTTTTTGCATCTCACTGCCCGTAAATTGTGATTTAAGCAATTCAAAACATCATATATGTATTCGTCTTGCACATATTCTAAAAATCAGATTAAAACATGTGTGCTATTACATAGGAAATTTATCAATACAAAAATGTGTGTTTATCTATGTACACTGAAAAACAAAATTATAAAGAATAGGATTTTTGTAGATATATTTCTATAGCCACTTTTACAGGTGAAATGTGGAATATTTATAATCCCACAAAATTAAATGGTCATCCTCAGCTAGACTCAGAACACTCAAAATAAAAAAAAACAGATAATATACCCTGAAGCTAAACTCTGAAGAAGAAATACACACCAATATGCCAATAATTTTCCATAATTTTGCTATAAATTTTGAAATAATTAATATCTAATTCTTTGTAGCATTATTTTTCTGTTGAAGCAGTAGCCAGTAATTTCTGTTTTGTGTTAGATCCTTTGGTAAGATGAAGACTCTTACTACAGCAGCTGGATTGCAGTCTCCAAAGGCCAATTTCCACATTCCTTGTCACTGTGGATTTATTATCTGCAGAAGTGCTTGGAGGGCCCATAATTATGCCAATCCCCACTTGACATTTTAGACCCTTCTGCCACTATCTCAAGCCATCCTAAGATTCAGCATCACACTGCATCATCAAAATACTGTTAGACAGCTATCAAGTAGCATCATGAGGATTAGAGATGTGCAATACCCAGCTATAAATGACTATTACAGCTCTTACATCTTGTGCTTTGGACCATAGGCCTGAAAGCAGAACTACTGAATCTGGGTGATAAAAGCTCAAATTCAGAGCTCACATTTTTCTTGCTTTTTAGTTTTCTTCCTGTTCTTTGACAAAGGTATAATTTTGCTGCTTATTAACAGATAAACATTCCATTATACTAATTGATTTGTTTTATAGGTTTGGTGGAATGCTTCGCTCAAGTGTTCAACAAAAACAGTCCAACAGATATAATTTTAATTCCATATGGAGAAACAGTACTTTTGCATTTTTCCAAGACTAATTACTACTGTATGTAATACATGAACTACAATAAGTAGAAGCAAGAACCTATAGGCATGAATTCTGATTTTTATGTATGTACTTTATTGGTAGCAAGCTTGAGACAGACATGGTAAAAGTTTTAAGAATGATGGGTTCAGTATGTCTATGTACAGGTGAGTCATTTCACTAGAAGTGAAAATCCCAAACACTCAGAATCTTTGCAGGTGTCAAGTTTTGGCGGCAAAACCTGGAAAGAATGGAATTACTATATTCTAATCCTGAAACTGTCAGTTAAGAAAAGCTGGTTTTGTTAGTTTCTTGAGACATGAGCAACTGAGAGAACTTAACTGTCAAAGTTCCCTTTTTATTTCCCCTCGCAGTGGAAGCACAAATGCTGATCAGGAATAATTTTAGACTTTTTTAGTGTAGAAAATAAACTTTATAAAAACTAAGCACTATTCAAATGGAAACTCCTGAACCCTTTACATAATTGCTTACGGTAAATGAAATACTTTAATAATTCCTGCTATATATTTGCACTAAAAATTAGGGAAAACAATGCCCAACTGCTAGGACAAATGCAAAATATTGACAACTTCAGGGTAAAAAAAAAAAAAAAAAAAAAA
>VZRF01007125.1:131778-189165 GCA_013396875.1 Vireo altiloquus
AAAAAAAAAAAAAAAAAAAAAAAGAAAAAATCCTAACATATTTCTGCTCAATGCATTTCAACCAGCTGCAGTATGTTTTTTTCCTGAACCGGATGGGCCATATTCTCAAAGTTGTCCAGCTCACAGGTGAATCAGTAACAGTGAATCCCAGCTTTAATAGGAGACAGATCAGACCCAATGGGAAGAGCTATTGATGCAGTTCTAGGACTCATACAATCCAGCAGAACAAAAACTAATGCAGGAAATATGACTGAACACAATGAGATAGATGTAAGTTCAGCCATATCCTTTGTGTTTTCTCCCCTATGACCTACCAGTGGTTCTTCGTGCACTGTTAGCTTCACAGCATGTCAAATTAGGTAAAGTTAAGGTCTCAACTTTACCACTTTTTTTTTTTTTTTTTTTTCACTTTTCCTGTCCATAAGTGGAGTGAAGGTGAAGTTTCTGGGACCTTTGGGATAATGCACTTGAAACAGCTTCATTTTTTTCTGCTTTCCTCTAACATAAATAACAAGTATCAGATACACTTTGTAATGAACATAAAGAAATGTTGGAGGGAAGAACCAGAAAACTTGTCTTTTATATGTTAGTTCAGCGTAGTTTTCCTACTTTGTCATTGTCTTTAATTTCCCCTCTAGCTCTATAAAAACTTCTAGCTGTCTCTTAAATTCATTTATAGTATGTGCTTCAGTGGGCTTACCTGACAACTTATTCCTCACGTTTATTACTTTTAGAATGAAATAGTTGTGCTTGAATAGTGCTGCTGTTTCCACTTAAAGGGATATTGTCTACTTATCAGGTTTTGTTTTGGTTTAAATTGACTAATTTTTAAAATAGACTTTTTTACTGACATATCCCTCTTTAAACCTTATACCCCGATCTTGTTATCTGTAATTGTATCTCTGCTCCACCAGTGATGTATGGTACAGTCCTATGGACAGGTCAGAGAGATTCAACTACCTCTCCTGAGTCAGTGCAGTAGGTGCTCCTCAGTAGCTCAGCCTTGTGGGCCCTCCTGTAACTGTGCCTCATCTTTCAAAGAGCAAGTCAAAGAGACAACTGCACTTTTGCCGTGGTACTGTGAGTGTGTGTCTTGGCGTCACTTTATGATGTATCCCATATCGCCTCCTCTATGCCCAAAAAATAAATCTTATGCCTTTCTCTGACTTTAAACTGAGCCCAAGAGGGGAGAGAAGGAAAAAAACCAGCCAGAAGAACTTTTTCAACTAGTTCTGTGCTTCAAGGTTGCTACTCCTCTCTGTTCTTCTGCCGTGGGGAATGATAGCTGCTGCGGCAGAGAGGGCAGGAAGCACCTTCCTTGCTCTTCCAGCCCGCTCTCGGCTCTGTTTTCTTCGAAAGGAGAGAGACGGAGTTTTCCTGGGACTTTGGTTTCTTCTTCTTCTCTTCTGGACTTGTTCAGAACACCAGAACATCAAAACCTCACTGGGAGACCTTCCACTGGCCTGCAGGGGGGTCCCCCACGCCAACCCAGCTGCAAAGAAGAGAGAGAGAGAGGGACCACACCCACAGAAGGACTCTCAATTCTTCCAGGTTTCTCTCCACAGCGAGAGATTTTATTATTTAGCATTATTATTCTTTTCCTGTGTGTGTTAAATAAATTGTTTGGTTTCTTCTTTACTTTCCTCCGAGGAAATATTTCTTTTCCTGCACCTGGTGGGAGAGGGGTAACTACAACCTGCTTTCTATCAGGGGATATTTTTCCTCTGAATTTGTCTCAAACCAGGACAGTGTGGCTACATGTCAGCGGAACAGCAGTGCTGTCCAGTCACCCTTTCAGCTGTCTAAAAGAAACTGACATACTGACCCCAAAAGTCTTTCAGCACTGGAAATGTTCACGGGTATTTGCAACACTCATTGAATTTCTCCCCTGTCACGCTTTCCTAAAGTAATAACAGCAATTGTGGATATTTTTTTTTTCGATAATCCACATTCACAACTTGGAATGTTGTGAATGTCAAAAACTGTGGCAAAACCGTCTTAGAAATTTCTGTTAAGAACTTCTAGCTACATTTTTCCCTAAGCATCTTTGAGAAAACAGGAAGTTATTTGTTAGTTTATTTATTCATGCTGAAAACACCAATGAAAAAAACCTTCTTGGCTGAACGCCAGATGGGAACACTCACGCTGTCAAAAAGATGTTCTCAATTAGTCAGGTGCATTTTGAAATGATGTAATCCCATGTACATATTTTTACAATCCTGACAGGAAGCTGGGGATGCACATAGGAAAACTCTTTTTAATATTTTTAATTATTTTTAATTTATTAAAAATAAATGGAAGATCTCCAGTGTATCTTCTTCATCAAAATCTATCATTTAGACTAGCCAATTGCATGACATACAACCAGCTGACATAAGAGAAAGGTGTAAAAGTGATAATAATTTCATCAAAAAGTATTCCTTCTAGGTTCACGAGGATGGCTGATATGGCCAAATACAGTAATAATTTTAAGTTTTTTTAAGAGATCTACATCATAAATGGACATCTGCTTTTAGCAGAGGACATAATACTGATTCTCTTTAATGTTATCTGGTTCTTGATCAGAAGACATGATGATCAGCCTCTCACTTCCAGAGTTTGTTACTATTCCATGTTTTCATTTACTGCAGGTAAGGTAATGATATGGAAATAGCTTAACCTTGTTAAAATAAACTGGTTTCTCACTTAAGACGTGATTTATTTCTGGCATTCTAGCAAGGGACATGAGATTAACTTCCTGGTCCATATTCCAAATTCTTTCTCTTTTTTGGAAATAATATTTTCCAGTCCAACTCAGGTCGTCACATAAAAGAGGGACTGGGTTGGTGGACAGATATGCTGCTGCTGATATATAGAGGTGAGAGACTCAAAAGGGCAGAAGGAGGTATTAAATTCTTCCTAATATCTTTTTATCTTAATTTTTGTCTTTCCAAGCTAGAGCTGGTATGCATGGTAAATAATCTATTAATAATAAAGGGTAAGGGAAGACAACATATCTGTGGTGTAACTGTTGAAAATATGTCTGAAATATTCTTTATAACCTACATATTTCACAGAAAGAAAGAGAAGCTCTTCCAAAAATACACTGTATTTACATGTTCTGCATTTCCCTGAAGGAGCTATTTCTTTTCATTGACTTCATCTCCTCTCTTAGTCTGAAGTAGCTGGGATGAACAGAGTGAATCTGCCCACCAGAGCTCCTCCACAAAATTCTTCTTGGTTGCTACAGAGAACTAACAGCTTTCAAAAGGAACCAGCTTTGAAGTTTATTCCATGGTATTTAAATTCAAGATGCAAATATTTTAACAAAAAATGCAAATTTTTTTTTTTAAAAGGCTATTATTAAAAAATAACCATTTCTACAAGACAACAGTCAATTCTCAACCTACTACTGCAAAATCCTAGAGCTCCATTTTCTTATTATATTTATATGATTCCAACCTTTTTGAAAAATGAGAAAACAGCTTAGACAAGTGTGAGGAGAACAGTCTTTCACCATTGGGAAATGCATCTTTTAAAACACTGCTTTCTGGGGAAACTGTGAAGAAGTAAATTTCTCAAATTATTAAATGAGATTTATCTATTCATCCCAGTTAATGAGCTCTGGGCTAGATCCTAAATTTGGCTGACATTATACTGCACAAGGAGCCATGTTTTCCTCTACTGATGAGGGTTAAGCATGTTATAATCTTAAAATGGATGTCCTCAGGCACCATCTCTGCAGTGTGGGTTTCATCATCTTTTAGATGTTGTTGCCATGGAAAACTTTTATATTGCTCTAAGGACTCTTTCAAATATTCCTATGCTGTGTGTCATTCTGTCTTTGAACATATGGAGGGAAAACAACACTCTCTTGGTTAATTATGATATTTATCCAAATTTTAGTGTCTAGTGTGAACCTCAAATGTACAGTTTTCACACAATAATAGGATATTTAGTTTTGGAGCTAATGCTTTCGCTAAAAAAGCAAGTATTACTGCTGGATCTCAGGGTGGAATGTTTTGAATACGCCCATTCCATGTATGTTACTACCTGATAAAACGTGATACTAGTTTGATTTATAACACACATATCTGTGTGTTAGCCATGAATATAACATTTTTATGTGCTTATAAGACATAATTATTTTGATTTCCTGTTTTCCATCTAGCTGTGTCATACATTCATGAGTTTTCTTTTTCTTTCTTTGGGGTTTTTGCTTCTTTATTTTTTTATATCTCAAATAGCTCATGAATTGGCAATGTCACAAGTAAGGAGATTCAGTTAGGTTGTAACAAAAATGAACCCTGATTATTTTTTCCTTTTCTGCTACCTTTTTTCTGAAGCAAAAGAGAAGCATTACTGGTTTATTTAAGTCTGTTATGTTGGCTTTTTACTATTTACAGTTTTATGAGGCAATTGCAATCTAAAAATAATTGTACAAAGAACTTTGAAATCACTTTTTTATTTAACTGTCAATACAAAAGAGCATTTTGCCCCAGAATTAAGAGTATTAAATCCAGTAAGTATAATCTTTTCTCACTGAGTTTTTCTCAATGTTTGGAGGACCCATAAAAGAAAAATACAGCATCATTTTATTTCAGCTTATGAATCTACCAAGAGAACTTAGCTGTGATGAGCAACATACTTTTGATCATAAATACTCTGTGATTCTGGTTTTTAATCATCTTTATTCTCGATTGTTGCATCAGCCTCAGTGCTGACATTACTGATTTGCTGGGCTGTTAGGACTCAATTCAGCAAAGTGCTTGAGAAGTGCTCATTTTAAACAGGGGAATAGATCAATCAAGTTACTTATATCTTTAGAATTTAAGTACAATAAAGTGCTTTTATGAATTCCCATTCAAAAGGAAGATCAAAGGTCTTTTCACATCCTTCATAATTCACCTGCACAGATGGTGTGTTTGTAAGCGATTGTCAAAATTTTATTATTATTTTTTTCTCTCCACATAAGACTGAAGACGTAAAAAAAATACAGTTTGAAAAGCAGGATTTTAAAAAAATGTATAGTTTTAGAAGATATCTATTTTGGCAACCAAAACATGCAAGATTATATCATCAGAAACATCAGTTCAGAAGAAAATTCAGAAGGCTTCCTTGAGTATTTAAATAAAAAGGACTTGATTGTATTCTCTATAATATTATCTTCTAATAATATATATAGAGTGAAAAGAAACTGGGAAGCTGAGGTTACGGAAAAAAAAGTCTTGCATTTTGTTTATTTGTTATCTTTTGAGGTTGATTCCTTATCAGCATTTCTGTAGTAATATGTTTTCCATAAAAATAAATGAACATTCAATAAAGTCTAAGAAGCTTTTACAAGATTAGTTTGGATCCTGGCAGTTTCTAACAATGCAGCCACATCTCATTCAGGAAATTGCAGCTACCACAGGCATTGAGCATCCAGTCATTCTGAGAATTATCTTTTGACATAAATAGGGAAACATCCTGGTGGGGCACTACTATGATCCTTACAACCACAACCAAATTGTTCATATTTGATGAATAATGGAAGAAAATTTATCTCCAAACACAATGCAGGTATGATTAAAACAGATAAAGCCAAAATTAATTTTACCGCTGCCATGGTTTCTAATGTTTCTAAAATTTCAAATCTTCCTGTAGCAGAACAGATCACTATTACTCTATCCATCATTTAAAGGGAGGATGGCAGATACTGTGTACATCGATTGCATTTCGCAATCAACCTACATGTTGAAACAACATGAGGAAGGATACATTGCCATGAAGTTGTGAGCTTCTGATATCACTCAATTTTTGCTGATTTTATTACTTAATCATACTGCAGTGAATCTCTGGAGAAAGTGTAAAACATTATTTTTAACCCTGCTGTTTGCAGCATGTCTTTCAAAAACTCCAAACCAACAGCTCCATGTTATTGTATTGCTAGATAGAAGGTTTTGGAAGTCGGTAATCTGAAGCCTAAAGTCATTCCAAAACAATATAATACTGCTATAACATTTATAATAATGAGCTGTAAACTTTTTTATTAAATTACTTGTACCAGGTTCACTCATTAATCTGTTAATCAACAAAAAATACACAGTTTAATGGAGGGAAACACTACACTTAAACTTCTAGCAAAAGAGAAATCATTGAATCAATTATAACTGGATAGGCAATTTTTATTTTTACAATTGTGATTTATGTTCTTCCAAAGATGTGAGAAAATCTTTATTTTGGTTATAGGAGTACAGATCATCTAACTTGAATTCATGTGAAGGAAACACAGCTTTACCTTTTATTACTATTACTATTATTATTACTATTATCATTTTCTTTTCATGAGGAGAGAGAGAAAAGGTTTAATTTGCAAGGATTTCCTAGAGAAATCCAGACAGAAAATGAAACATAATTTTTTTCCAAAAGGACCAGTTATCTTGATAATTAAACTCAAAATTCAACACATGCAGAAACACAGTTGGACGAGATAATTGCTATCATTAGCGTCCAACTGGATCTACTCTATTCTAGAGAGAGAAAGTTCCTGAAAAGGCCACTTCAAGAAAATATTTACAGTAACTTAATTGTTTTTAAAAAAATGAGTTTCAGGCTGATTTTTTAAATGAAGAAACTTAAAAAACCTTTCATTTCTTTTTGAGTATGAATAACAGCTTGAATTTACAGTTTTCCTAATTTTCCATAAATTTAAGGATGATTTTAACTTGGCAATAAAGCATTTTCCATCTCTAAGTATACCAAATCTGTGGAATGAAGAACTGGGCCTCTTCACTGGGGGAATTCATCTAAATAGAAGAATATCTTGCTCGAACAAATATTGAACATGCTGTCTTCATAGAAAGTATGAAGGTGAAAAAAGAGTATTTTGTCATGAATGTGGCTCAATAAAAAATTTTTGCAGCATGCAGCAAGACAGAGAGGAGCATATCTGCGTCTGAGAGTTCCTCAGAAGATTTGTTATAGGGCTAAGCCTAAATTAATAAAGAGAAAAAAAGCAAGCTACTCACATTGAAAAACCCAATCTCATGGGCATTTTTTTCCTTATTATAAATTATAGC
This sequence comes from Vireo altiloquus, assembly GCA_013396875.1. Taxonomy (NCBI): domain Eukaryota; kingdom Metazoa; phylum Chordata; class Aves; order Passeriformes; family Vireonidae; genus Vireo; species Vireo altiloquus. The sequence continues at coordinate 138,819 of VZRF01007125.1, forward strand.
TTTCAAATTGACTTAATGAAGGACTTTCATCATTTAGTCAGCCATACAATGCACAAGAACTTTGCCACAAGATGAGTGCCAAATAACTAAATTTTCTCCTGTAGGTTGAATGAGGTTTAAATGCCTGCAGGAAATAATATTTCAATAAGTCATGCTTACACATAACCTATGATACTATAAAGTAAATGAATACATGAATATCTCGATAGCTAGTGTATTCAATCCACTGTAGTTCCTACATTCAACTTTCCACACAACAATTGCATAATTCTTTACCCTGACATGAGGAGACTGATCAAAAGACTCCAGTATGTTCGCTTTGAATTGAGCACTGATTTCATTCAGATACTATCTCACCTGCTTGTTTTCTTTTCCATGTTGATCACAAACAGGTCCTAGTATTATATTTCCACAGATTTTATTGCAGCAGAGAGCAAAAGAATTTGCATTTGTTTAGCTCTACTCAGGTGGTTTTATGAAAATATTAAATGTCATTAAATTTATTTTCATCAGGTTAATTTGGAATGCTTTTATTTTATAGATTACTAATATTCAGAATTTTCCTTATACCATTTATTTAATCAAAGAATCATCGAATGGTCTCAGTTGGAAGGGACTTTAAAGATCATCTAGTTCTAACCATCCCTGCCATGGACAGGGACACTTTTCACTAGACCAGGTTGCTCCATCCAACTTGGTCTTAAGCACTTTCAGGGATGGAGCACAACTTTCCTGGACAACCTGTTCCAGAGCCTCACTACCTCCACAGTAAAGAGGAGATTATAATATTAGATATTTTCCTAATGTCTAATCTAAACCTATTCTCTTTCAGTAGATAAAGAGGAGATTAAAATATTAGATATTTTCCTAATATCTAATCTAAACCTATTCTCTTTCAGTTTGAATCCATTCCCCCTAGTCCTGTCACTACATGCTCTTATAAATGTCCCTCTCCACCTTCCTTGTAGGCTCCCTGCAGGTACTGGACAGCTGCAATTGAGTGATTCCAAAGCCTTTTCTTCTTCAGGCTGAAAAATCCCAATTCTTCCAGGCTTTCCTCATAGGAGAGGTGCTCCATCCATCTACAGAATAATCTGAGCAAGGGACCCAGAAGGATGCTGAAGTCCAACTCTTAAGTGAATGGCCAATACAGGGGCCATTAACCTTGTCATTATTAGCACCATGCTCTAACCAGCTGAGCTAATCTAATGCACTTGGTGGCCCTCCTCTGGTCTTGCTCCAACAGGTCAATATTCTTCCCCTGCTGGGAACTCCAGAGCTGGATGCAGCGCTCCAGATGGGGTCTCACCAGAGCAAAGCAGAGAGGCAGGACCACCTTCCTCATCCTGCTGCCCACGCTGCTTTTGATGCAGCCCAGGAGTGCCCATTGCTGAGTCACGTCCAGCCTCTCATCCACCAGCACCCCAAGTCCTTCTCAGCAGGATCCTGCTCTTGATCTGTTCATCCACCAGCCTGAATTGATACCTGATGTTGCCCTGATCCAGGTGCAGCACCTTGCACTTGGTCTTTTTAAGGTACATGAGATTCCCACTGGCCCGCTTCTCAAGCTTGTCCAGATCCCTCTGGATGCCATCCTGTCCTTCAGGTGTGTCCACCACACCACTCAGCTTGAAGTCATCTGTAAATGTGCTGAGGGTGCACTCAGTGCCTTCACCAATGTTATTAATGCAGGTATTAAATAACTCCGGTCCCATTATGGACCTCAAGGGATCCCACATGTCGCTGTTGTCCATTGGGATTCTGACCCATTGACCATTATCCTCTGGATACAACTGTCTAGCCACTTTCTTTTCCATATGTTATTTATTCATGTCCACTCATGTTATTTATTCATTTCTTTGCAGAAGCTTCAGTGCAGAATTTTCACACTTGTTCTGACCTGGTTTATATTATTCCCATATTTCCAGAAAAATACACATTTTGCATAAATCTAAATGTATTTGTTCAAGTCACTGTGAGTTGGACGTTTACTCATTACCCAGCTCAAACAAAGTGTATGGAATACTCTCAGAATAATATGATAAGCTTTTTTTTTTTTAGTAATATTTGATGAATAAGTTTGCCAGTGTTCAACCTTATCTGATGTGACTTGTTAAAAAATCAAGAGTGTTGGATTTTAGGTTACACATTGAAGGAGGAAAGGTTTTCTTGTAACAACACTGCAATTACACTTTAGGTTGCAAATGTAATCTGAAACATTTGAATTGCTCAGTAATGAAGCAGACTAAAGAAAGAAATGAATAAAATATTTACTTGCAAATTCAGGAAAGTTTCTGGGATTGTCCACACTCCAGTGTCTGCTCTCACATCTCTTGGGCTCATCCTTTCCAGGTTCTGAGCTTGGTATTTGGAGACCACAACAAACATGATTAAACTTCTTTCATTATATTGCATAAGTAAAGGAGTGCAGGAAATGTCTAACAGGAGGCAACTCCCTTCCTGAGTAAATGGCCATGTGAAGGATCTAAGATCTGATAAGTCTCTATCTTCTCTACTGGATTTCTTCTGTCTTCCCTTTTCTCTGTCCCCCATCAACTGCCCCAAAGAAAATCTCCCTAATAGCCACATGGGAAAGAGGAGAGCATGGCTGAAGTTTGTTAACATAACCAGTGTAGTAACTCTGAACATCCACTCTCCTCCAGATCAGGCAATACCTTCTCATGCTTATGACCCAAGATAATTCTCTGCAGATGTATGCAAGTTACTTCTGGTCCTAGAGAAAATGGTAGTACTGTACTTGGTTTTATATGCTGAAGTTAATTTAGACATGCCTTTATGGGGCTGAATTACATTAAAGAAAAGCATCCTTAATTTTAGATCCAAAATGATAGAGAGGCCACTGATTTACTGACACCTGAGCTTGGGAAAGAAAAGTTATGCAGCTCAAAGAACATTGACAAAAAACAGCCTTTTAATCAATGAGCCACTTCTGCATAGATAGTGGCCTTGTTGGATTTTTCAGGCCAGATGACGAAATACTGAAACTATAAGAATACTGAAATCATAAGAAGCCTGTATTCCTGGACTTTCCATTAAAACATAACCAGAAGAAAAAGAAAAAAAAAAGAAAAAGAAAAAAAAAAAAAGAGAGAAAGAGGAGAAAAAAAAGGTGAAAATAACTTTTGATATTAGAAATAGCCTACCTTCCACCTGTTCTTCATAAGTCTCTGCTTTCATGCTTTAGAATTTCAGTAGGAAAGGAAAAAATATATTCATGAAAATCACTTCTTTGATCTGTGTGTGAAAGAAAAGTTCTCATCCCACTTAAGGCTGAGGATAGCTGAGAATTTAACCATTTAATTTCTAGGAGGAACTCTAGTATACTTTAAGAAGTCAGAAACCAATACTTCAGAGTTAGTTGAGTCTCAACAATTCACCTTTAAGGTCAAAGGATAGTGCTTAACATTTAATCATGCACAGCCATCAGCTGCTGCTCTGTAAGGTATCACAGTAATATTTAAAAAAATATTTACTAATTTTTATGGAAGCATAACATGAATGAGATTTTGGGACTAATGATTTACAGATGTAAGTTGGAAAAAAAAACCCACAAATAATAATTTTGAAGCTCAATAAATCTAACTGGAAGTGCTGGACACAGCTGTCTATCACGTAAAGGTCTCAATGTAGATGCCTATATTAGAATGTATTTCAGTAGGTTTTCAGTAGTATTTCGGTATTTCACTAAACAGAAAAGTATAAAACATTATTAGATCTGTTCTGACATTGCCAGCATTAATGGAGCACCAATAAATCCTCTTTTGAAATCTTCAGATCAGTGTATCCTCAAGTTATAGCTGACTTTGAAATACTTCAACTTCTTTTTGTAGTCAAGAGTATTTTCCAGACCTGAGCTAAAATTAGAGAGCAGAGGAGGACAGGAACAGGCATGATTTCCTGATCCAAGGTTTCCCTGATTCCAGTTACTGTCTATTTAGGGAAAATGAAGGTAGACAGGTGTACAGGGTGAAGGTGCCCTGATGCTAACCTCAGCAGGGGTTGTGGGGAGTCTCTGTGAGGAGAGGCTGGGGCTGCCACGTGTAGGACACAGATGGTTCCAGCTGGCTCCAATCCCCCCATCACAGGGCGCAGCTGAGGTGGGGACACCTCAGGGGAAAACGTATTTAAGGAGGAAAAGAATAAAAACACCACCAAAATATTGGAGTTGTGAGAGAGCAGAATGAGAATCTGTGACAGCAACCACTCTGCAGACACCAAGGTCATTGAAGAAGGAGGGGGAGGAGGTGCTTCAGGAGCCAGAGCAGAGACTGCCCTGCAGCCTCTGGAGAAGATCATGGTGGAGCAGTCTATTCCTCTGTAGCCCTTGGAGGTCTGTGTGGAGCAGATATCCACCTGCAGCAACTGAGGACCTCTTGTTGGAGCAGGTGCCCTGAAGGAAGCTGAAGACCATGAGAAGGAGCTCACGCTGGAGCAGGGGAAAGGTATGAGAGGAGCAGTGGCTGAGAGCAGCTGTAGTGGACTGATCCCAACTCCCCCTTCCATCTCCCTGCACACCTCAGGGCAGGGGAAGTAGAGGAGTCAAGAATGAAGGAGGGAATTTGAGGCTGGGATGTTTCTCACCATCCCACTGTAGTTTTAGTTGGCAACAGATTAAAATAATCTTCCCATAGTCAAGTCTGTTTTGCTCATGATGGCAGTTGGTGAGTGATCTTCCTGTCATTATTTTGACCCATACAGATTTTCCATCTTTTTTTTCCCAATGTTCTGTTGAGAAGGGGGAGTGAGAGAGTGGCTATGTGACAGTCAGGCAGCCATTTCAACTCACCTTGAGAAATGGCTTAGCATATCTTAGTCTACAAAAATGTTCTTGCTATTATCTCAGAAGTCTTTCTTACATAACTGTACATATTTCCACTCAAAATAGCCAACAACTTTTGGCAAGACATTTTTTTTCTCTAGGAAAAAAAATAATTTTGAAAAATCTCTATCCCATTTAAATAAAAAATATTATTTATTTCTTATATATTATCCTAGGTAGTAGTTATTCCTGCACTCTTCTCTCTTATGTAATATTGAATGTAAATTCTGTCAAGGACTTCAACAATAGCTTCTTTCATAATGTGAATGCTGGCAAGAGTTACCCATTTTGTTTCTTTTGGCTCATCTTCTAGAGTCTTCCATCTTTAATTGTGTTATGAAATTTTAATCAGACCAATGGATTATGTCATATGAACTGACTTTGTAGTTTTGCAAGATTATAGTGCTTGCTAAAGACATTAAAGATAAGGGGCCAGCGTCCTCTCCCCTTTATGTGTTATAACTTCGGACAAAGGACTGAAAAAATTCCAACTATAGGATCATGACAGAAATAATGAAGTCTTACCATTGTTTTGGCTGATGGGCTGATAGTTGCGTGAATCAAGCTGTGAGGAGAATTGATTGTGACACGTTCACATGTTAAGCAAGCACTTACCCAGTGTTGCCGGGCATACAGGTGGCTATGTTTGCAATAACTCCATATTTGTCCTGAATTGTATGTGTGAAGGGGAAATTTTTGAATGGTCAGCCTGATAAGCATTGAAAGAGAAATACAACGTTGTGAAACACTGATAGGGAATGCAGGCAAAGGGGAATGAACTTGATTTCAGAAGATAGTTAGCTATCTAAGGATGCAGACAAGCATCCAGTGGCATTTTTAGTATGCCACTGGCCTTTCGTTAGCCTTACTGCTCTTGAAAGAAAGGCTATGAGTTACTGAAAATCTTACTTATGTGCCTATCTAGGCAACTAAGTATTTAAATCTAGGTCAGATGCTGTAATTGTAAAAATGGCATGATCTCTAGTTGCACATCATTAGTAAAAAGACTGCACAGCAGTAAATTAAAATAGAATTGGATAACTTTAGACTTATCTGTTTGTGTACAAATAACAGAAGCTACAATGTATATGGGAGGAGCAGTGCACTTCTTAATCAGTCTTCTTGATGGTAAAATACAGCCAAAAAAACCCCAACATTTCCTTCAAACCACACTCTATATCATCTCTACAATGTTTATTCATTCTTGTGGGAGAACAAAAGGGAGGTGAAAAGAAATGTTAAAAGCTACAATCTGTTCATTCATTAGTGCAAAATATTTTGAGTTCCTGTTAAAACACATTTTTCAGTATGTTGAAATGTGTCCAGTTTTGAATCTAGGAATTCAGTATTGTAGTTTTAATCACTCATTAATGGAGCAGATTATAAGGCTTAGGAAAATGAGTAACAGGGTTAAAAGAAGAAATAACAAAAAGTCAAAGTGTTTTGGATGCAGCTCTATAATCTGTTAAGGATCCATGTTCATGTTTTAAGTTTTAGAAAATTCACTAACCACAAATTTTGTCTATGTTTATAGGAGACATAAGAAAAAAAAAAAAGAGATCAGCAGAAAGACAAAGAAAACTACCAAAATTTTCAAATTATCCTATGTGGAACTTTATCTTAAATACCTGTAAGAGCTTATTTTTCACTTATTTCAAGTTATAATTTGGAGTTTTAGTTTATGACACTGGAAAGTTTATAAACTAAATCAATAGTTACTATCAATAAAGATTTCTTTCTGCAAGCCAAAAGCTTCACTTTCAGCAAGAATATAAAGTCATTCAATGAAAGATTTTTAACAGGTATCTCATTATTTATATAACAAAGAAGTTTCATTACTATTAAATGCATTTTAATTATTCAGTGATCTATAGCAACCACTAGAGAAGCTGTCTAACACATATAAAATCAGATGTGGTTCATGGCTACAATCACCTGTTACCTAATGTCCTGAAAGTTCAACAGATACTTATCCCATTTTCTTCTTAGTTTATGACTTCTTGTAACAGGCAGTGTGCACCCAAGAATCCAATGATTTCCATAGAAACTAGTTCTCAGCAGAACTGGGAACAATTAAAACACTCTTACTACAATGCCTGATATTTAGAGATTTAAAATATCATTGACTAATTCAGTTCAACATAGTGTTTAGTTTTTGTGACTTCAGTGCAGAAAGAAATAGTTCAGCTTCTTTATTACAATTCAAAGTTGCCAAAAATAGAGTTTTGTCCACACTATGCCATCTTTTCTCTGGAGATATTTATAATTCTTGTTTTCTCTAAGGACTTTATTGTGACCAGTATATATTCACCATCACTGCATTGCTTGTATTTTGTGATTCTTTTTCCTTGCCAGTTCATGCTGCAAGGGAATGAAAACCATTAATGCAGTTTCATTTTTTTTTTCCCCAGCAAGAAACCTTAGATTTTCAACTGCATTTTATTTGGTAGAAGAAGATTAAAAAAGTGATGAACAGTAGGTTTTCCATGGCATTCAGTGTCATAGCTGAAATGACTTTGTAAGGCTAGCAGCCTGTATTGGTAGTATTCTTTTTCACAGGCCATGTTTTGACAGATAATATTCCTCAATACAGTAAAAAACCGCAACCCCTGTCAAATTTAGATTTACTTCTTACACTAAGAACTCATGGTTTTTATATAAGTAGAGCACATAGGAATTTCTAGCATCAGCTTTTTTATGTGTAACTTTGTTTTTTTCATTATGTTTGACATAGTGAGACAGATGATTGCTATTGATGGCCAGCCATATTCTTAGGAGAGTAGAACTTCAATGAAATATAAAATATGCAACAAGTTCATAGAAACTTGAAATGAACTTGGCTGTGTTGGTAGGTTATCCCAGAGATAATTTACTATCTCCAATCAAGTGCAGAATATATGTAATATATCTGCAGAAAACTTTCAGAACAATGAAGATTCTTCTTCCCTATAACAGACTTTAACTGAAAAAAAACCTCACATAATTTAAAACATTTGAGATGACTTGTTAAAGATGATTTCATGACTCAAAAATTGCAGCATGGTTTGAATAAAATTCAAACCTTGCACTTGGGTTAGAATAAGGCAGCAAAAGGAGAAGGTGGAAATTGAAAAGAGCAGAAAGAAGATTTGGAGCAAAGGACTCAGTTTCTTGGTGGGCATCATGTTGACCATGAGTCACGAGTGCACTCATGCAGGGGCAAAGATAAAACATGTGTGATCTGCATAGATAAAAACTAAGCTGACGGATAGAATGATGGGGTTCCTCAAATCTGTCCAGTGTGTATGAGACCAAATCTACAGTTCTGTGTCTAGTTTGGGGCTTTGAAGTGCTAGAAAGATTTTGGAAGACTGGAAAAAGTTCCAAGGACTGCTGCCAAGATGAGTGACAGGCTGGAGCTCAGAGGAATGACATGAGATGGTGAGGCTACAGAACAGACTTTCTTCAGCCTGAAGGAGATGATGATCAGGAGAGAAGAAATTTCAATATTCCGTTACCATAGAATCATTGAATGGTCTAGGTTGGGAGGGACCTTAAAGACTGTCTGGTTCCAATCCCCCTGCTGTGGGTAGGCACATCTTTCATTAGACCAGACTGCTCAGAACTCCATCCAGCATGACCTTAAACACTTCCAGGGATGGAGCATCCACAACTTCTCTAGGCAACCTGTTCCAATGCCTCACTACCCCCACAGTAAAGTTTTTTTTTCCTAATCTCTAAACGTGCCTTCTTTCAGTTTGAATCCATTCTTCCTTGTCCTGTCACTACATGCTCTTGTAAGAAGTATCTCTCTGTCTTCTTTGTAGGCCCCCTTCAGGTGCTGGAAGTCTGCAATTGGATGACCCCAAAGCCTTCTCTTCTTCAGGCTCAAAAATCTCAATTCTTCCAGCCTTTCCTCCTAGGAGAGGTGCTCCATCCCTCTAATCATCTTTGTGGTTCTCCTCTGGACTCACTACAACAGCTCCATGTCCTTCTTGCATTGGGATCCCCAGCGCTGGATGCAATACTCAAGGTGGGGTCTAACCAGAGCATGGCTGGGTGTGCAGAAAACAGACTGAGGCTTTTTTTAAAGGTGAACACTGTGAGTTTCAGCAAGAAAAAAATCTAATTAGAGCTGAAGAAAGACATTTTCAACAGGGATGTGAGCAAGCATGGGAACAGTTTTCAGAGAAAAGCAGTGTATTTTCTGTCTCTACAGATGTATGAAACCAAAATGGCCTTGAACAAAATGGCATTAATTCAAATTTAATCTTGCTTTGTACAAGACATTGCACTAGGTTATATAGAACTTCTAACTTGCATCCTTCTATGAGTCTGCAATATCTAGCCAGGGCTATGAAGGTTTGATAAAGGAAATTATCTTTGCTGAAACATTTATTCACTGGTATCTTATATAGGCTCTTGTAGCTTCTTTAAGATGAAGTTGGAGGTCTATGTACATGAGGATGCATACACAATTAAGTGATGTATTTTATGGACAATATGTACACTGAAGAAACATGAAACTAAAACTGGAATAAATATTGTAATCATATCATAAGTTGGAAAATATTTTTATTTTATCTTATGATCTATGCTCAGTATTCTACTCAATCCATACTGTGTTCAAGCATCTGACCTCCATCTATCTTTAAACACTCACAGAAGAAAGGTAAATAATCAATTTACAGTAGATGTTTTACCTGTTAAAGCATCAGTGGTGGTCACAGATTTCTGGAGTTCAGGACTCCCTAATGTGTAAGACAGGGGGCACTGCTCACAGTAACCAGGAATGTTTTGGCTTTTTGTTTGTTATGTACCTAACAACAACATGAAGAACTGCATGTAACAAAATAACACAAGTTTTTTAGTGATACTACTGGAAGTGATCCAGAAAAAGATCTTCAGTTTTGAAGTGTTATTCCTGCTTGATTTAATTTAAATATTTATGATCTGGGAAGATATGTAGTAGATGAAATTATCTGAAGGCATGTTCTTACACTCCAAGTCATGTTATAGGCCATAGTCTCATTAATAATGCAGTTAAATTGTGGGAGGTTGTTTTTTAAAGCCTTCCTAGTATCTATGCATTTTCTCTGATGTTACGATTATCTTTGCAATGTCCCTCTGGGTCCTAAGGTTGATGCTTCAGCCCTTCTCAAGACATGTGGGAGACAGGGGGTCACAGTTACTTGTCAGCATGTGCAGGTGTCTGCCAAGACAAGTGTGACATTGATGTTTTCTTTCTCCTCAGGCTTGGGCTCTGGCTGGTGCTATATTTATAGGTTTCCCTGTCACATTCCAGTTACTTCTCCTGCACTGCCAGCTGCAGCCTGGCAGGGGCCTTGATCATCCCAAGGGGACTCCAGGCACGCAAAGCACTGTGGTTTTTCAGACAGTGACTACAGTGGAGTGTCACCTCTCTGTTAACCTCAGAGCTGAAGCTGGAACAGGGGAAGCAGAAGTAACTGGCCTTGGTGCAGGGCTTAAAACAGTGACACCCAGCTCAGTCTTGGCGATTTTCAACCTCTCTGCTTGCTGAGAGGATGTATGAAGTTGGTATGTGTTAGATACTGTAAGAATCACATGCTTGGCTTTAATACCATGCAAAAATATGACCTGAAGGATGAAATAAAGAATTTCTTATATCAGTGAGCCAGGCAAATTAGTAAGAAGTCTGGAATATAGGATTACAAATACACAATGCTGTTGACAAGTTAAAGGAATACTTTGAAGTAATCTACAAAAGAGGGAAGTACAAAATACTTGATTTGTGTAGGAATACTAATCAGTGTATTATTAAAAAAGGTAAATAGTGGGCTAAATCAAATTTCTTTGCAGAATGTGACTGAAGAATTGCAGTGGATCACAAAAGATGTTAACCCAAAGAATAAGGTATGAATAGCCTCAGGTGTCTTTTCTATCTCTGATTCATTACAAAGAATATTCTGTGTCATCCTTGACCAGTGTTTTTCTAGTTTGTTCTCAAGGACTGTGAGTAGTAAAGGCTGGCTAAGGTCTCCAGGGAATCTACTCTTAGGCTTTATTCTTCTGCTTTATATGGCAGCTTATCTAATGTTTGAACTTTTTTTTTTTTTTTTTACTGCAGTATAATCTCATTTTTCCTTTTCTATTGTGTGCGTAGAGAACATGTTTTTCTTTTTTTATTTTGCAACCTGTTATGAACATAGAGAAAAATCATACCTTTCCTCTTTAGGTATGAGGCCTATAGCCATGAGATATGTGGTGAAGGGATTACTGTGATAGACTGCTAAAGGGTGTTACAGCCTGCTGATAGGGATAGTAGGTTATCAAGCAGAGGATGACCCTCCTTGTTACAATCAGCCCTGTGGTAGGGAGAGTGATACCGAGGTGCCAGATGCATGACCCACAGTGTTTGTGATCTTGCTCTTTAGTTACAAAGAGAGATAGTAACTCAAAAGCCCTCATTTACATACAAAGTGGCTGCCTTTCCCTCTTCCCCTCCCCCTCTTTATGAGGGCTGCAGGAGGTTATTTGACTACAGTCTTACCTCCACTTCTCCCAAAACTATAATTTTGTCATTGAAATACTTCATGGAAGAATACAGGGACTGTATGATTGGTAAGATTTTTACCTCTGACTGCAGGTGAAATTGATGGTAAAATTAGCCTGACTGAATTACCACACTTATGAACAGTAATTCTGAATTTGTATCTCTGTAGTTTCAACAAACTGTGAATCTGTGATTGTAAAAGTTCTTGTTGAACATGTGCAGTCTTACAATGCCAAACTGGCTACAATCAGAAATTAAGCCCAGCTACACGTGGTATCTCAAGAATCAGAGACAGTTAATAATGAACCCAGGGAGCTACAAGGAAAGTGAAGTGGGTTCTGAAACAGGGTCTTGCCTTATCAGTGAATTGAAAAAAAAGCCTCACAGCTTCAAAGATGGGGAACAATCACTGTTTTGCTGTGTTAGGCCTACAGTTTTACAGCAGAACTTGGGAAAAAGGATTTGCTACTGGAAGTGGACAGACCTCAAGGACATTTGGCAGAGATAAGAAATTAACAAAGCCAGCTCAGCAACTGTGTTGAAACCAGCTAGGTACAAGGTAATTCCAGCAGAATGCGATTGCAACACACAACCCACCAACTCAAGAAATCATCCAGCTCAAAAGAGTAGAAAGACTATGTGGACTAGTTTGTTTAAGAAGCAAGAGAATCGTTTAACCAACAGAGGGCAGAACACCAATTAAGAAGAGAACTAGGTAACTTGTTACAAAGGAACCATAATTGTTTTGTTTATTAAAATGCATAAATAGTGCAAATTTTTGAGAATCGGTGTGCTGGCTTTGTGGATTTACTACCTAGCACCAATCTTTGGCTGGGCAGTAAACTGACCTCGGCTCTGTGTTTGAGATTGGCTTATTGCACACTGGGTGACAAATCCTGTTTTTAAGGACAACACACCTAGCCCTTCTGGTCTCAGAGGTCTAGCTAGAAAGCAAGGGTGTTTATATCCTTCCCAATTTCTGTACTCAAGGCTGGAAAGTCTTCTCTGCAAGATAGCAAATAAGTTTTTTTGGTCCTGCTGGGCTACTAAAGATGTTGTATGATGCTGTCTAACAGTTTGAGCTGCTTCTTTACCAAAGCGGTCTTGGTCTTGAGATCACTGGTTTCTGTGAAGAAGCTAGGGGCTAATAAAATCAGCTTTAGTCAGGTAATGCTACAACTTGAGTGTTGGTACATCCAAGGCTGGTTCTGCAATGTAGTCTTATAGAGACTTTTCCAACTCCCATCTGCAAGCTCCCATGTTGGAATCCTGCCCATGGCTTTGCAAGGTGAATGGTACATATCTTTACTGTAGAAAGGTATGATATGTACCTCGCTGGAAGCAAACTGGTGTTACAATAAAGTGTTGTATAATCCTGGGCATAGCCAAAAACCCCAAATTTCTCTGTCAACTGATCAGGTCACAGATCTGACCACTGTAAGTCAATAACCTCTAATGTTAAATTAATACCGCCATCCCTAGCTTTCTTTGAGATGGTTCAACTTGTCTTTATCCAGGAAATTTCCAGCCACAATTCAATGGCTAGCATGAGGCAGGTACCATTCCCAATAGGCAATCTGGATATAACATCCTTGCTATGAAACCTTAGGGAATTAAATAGTGTGGATATTTAGACTATTGCTTGTTTACTTCAGGGTCATGGAGTAAACTCTGGTTCTTATTTGACTATTTATAATGCAATTCTGTCTTTTTACCCTGCCCACATCTGGACACCACACTTAAAAACATATGTTGGATTAGTTAGAGCAGAAAATTGAGTTCTAGAAATTGTGTCCTAAACAAAATCTTGAAAGAGCTTGTATTATTTGACAGTAAGTAGAAAATATTTCAGAAGCATACAGTAATAGCATTCTATGAAAGGTCGTGGCAAAGAAGCAAATAAATAATTACACTCTACACTATGAACAAGACAAGAAATAATAGGCCTATTTTGCAGCAAAGATGAAGCCTGAGCATAAAGAAAGGCTTCCTGATGGGGAGAGAGCTAAGCACCCAAGTGAGTCACTTAGACAGTCTATGAAAATAGGATAGCTAAAGATTTTTAGATATACATTAGAAAAAGAATATTTGGTTCCTTTTAAGTAGAATTAAAACAGAATATCCTGGGTTGGAGGAGACTTATTAAGAATCATCAAGTCCAATTTCTGACTGCACATAGGGCAACATAAAAGTTCAACTATGTAGATAAGAACATTGTCTTAACACTTGTTGAAAATGGAGATGTCATTACCACAGAACTGGATTAGTAAAATAAAGAAAGTGAAAGAGAGGAAGAAGAGACAGAGTGGGGCCAATCTGCTTCATTTTATAGTTAACTGGTGCACGCCTCTTATGTAAACAAGATTTTTTGGGTCATTTCATTCATGCATGTGCAGCCAGCTGTTTTGAGCACTTCTCCGGGAAGTGAGTCTGAGGTGGACTGGCTCAAAACAGCATTGCTCCACCTTTGTGGGACCCTCTCTTCTGTGTCTGAGACAAAACATGGTTACACCTGGTCCTCTACAGACCAACCTCCGAGCTGAGCCTGTGCATTGCACGAGAGGTCACTGGTTAGATGGAACAAAAACAGTGCTGGGGGTCATGCTCACAATTCAGTGCTATGCTGTTCCAGTACTCCAGTTGTGCTCTGGATCTGACACTATCCTTAGTGCAGATTTAGGCCTGTATGGGATGATCAGGTTATATCTGTGTGATAAACCAGTTTTACAGCAGAATTTAAAAGACAAAGGGATTTGCTGGATGATAGCGGGGCAGATATTTAACAAACGTATAGAACCAAGAGAGAAGGTTTGGAGGACTGACAAACTTGTAATTAATGTAGCTGAACTGGAACAGTGAGAGCCATGGTAATCCAGCATTTTATGTAAGGTTCGAGTCAGGATAGAACTTGAAAACCTGGAACAGAAACATAAAGTAAATGTATGTCAAAGATTAATTTGGGGGAATTTTTGAGTATTTTTGAGAGAAAAATATTTCTTAGATTGTTATGTAGGTGGCAGTCTAGGCTAGTGGTTCTTAAAATTGCAAAGAGTAGCTTGTTTATATGTGGGTCTACATTTTAAAAAATGTTTTAAATCATTCCTCCATACCTCTTTTTTTTTTTTTTTTTTTTTTTTTTTTTTTTTTTTTTTTTTTATTTCCCCAGTATAGGGAACAGCCTGTCACTATCTGGCACTAAACTAAAAAAATAGGAAAGTGGATTTTTCCCAGCTTCCTGAAAAACTAAATATACACCCCCATTTTTAGGCAATGACTAATCCTGAGGCAAGCAAGGCAGTCTTAACCTATTTAAGGTTTTCATCTGAAAACCAGGGATTTTTAATGAAGATTCTTAAATTAAAAATAAAGTGGAGTTTTAACATTCAGAACAAATATATACATCTGACTTTCTTTGTCTAAAAGGTTTTTACTGAGTTGGTGAAGTCACTGAAGATACTTATAAATGATGTATGAAATGAAAGCTCACTGTCCAAAGCACAGAGAGAATACAGACACCACTTTTCAATCACTGCTTCCAGAAGCTTTATAATTTACTATACTGTAGGGGATTTAGTTTTTGTTTGTTTATTTTTTCTCTATTCAGAAAAGGAGCCACAAAATAACACTGAGAAAAGTCAGGAAAAAATATACGAGGAAAACAAATTTTTAAAGACTGCTTTAATTTAGGTTCTTACATAATTTTTCCATTATTTTTCTGAGGAGCTAGATCCATTTAAAACCATTTCTTCTGTTTCTGTTACTAGGAGGAGTTACACCAAATCATACATGTACTTCTTCCATTGTCTCTAAGAATAATGCCTATCAGTTAAATCCCATAAAAATGTTAGAAAATGGAAGCTCTACAAGGTAGTTTGAAATAATATTCACAATTCATTTTAACAACAAAATACATGAGTTTAAGTGCAATCAGAGGTTTTGACTTGGGGGTAACAGAAATGCACCCTTTTTGATCAAGAGTAATGTCCAATTCCCATTTTTAATAATATAAAGAACATGGTTAAATTAATTTCTAGAAAAGTTGATATTTTACAAGTCTTTACACAAGTTGCTGAAGTATGTCCATAATCCAGATTCAGAGAACATTATCCATATCACTGAAATATATGCAGTAATATCTGAAGTTGACAATACTTGATACAGTTTTTTATGTTTTCTTGTTACTGACTGCATATGTCATGGTTTAACCCCTGCCAGCAGCCAAGTTCCGCACAGCTGTGCACTCCCACACCAGCAGGACTGGGGAGAGAATCAAAAGGGTAAAACCTGGGAAACTCCTGGGTTGAGACAAAGACAGTTTACTGGGGAAAGCAAAAGCTGTTTACATAAGCAAAGCAAAACTGAGAATTAATTCAGTGCTGCCCATGGGCAGGCAGGTGTTCAGCCATCTCTAGGACAGCAGGGCCCCATCACAGGTACCAGTGACTTGGGAAGGCATGTGCCATCACTCCAAACATCCCCCCTTTCTCCTTCTAACCCCCCCTTTATGTATGGAGCATGATGACATATCATCTGGAATATCCCTTTGGTCAGTTGGGGTCACCTGTCCTGGCTGTGTCCCCTCCCCACCTCCCATGAAGCCCCAAATTCCTCACCAGCATGGTTGTTCAAAGAGCAGAGAAGGCCTTGGCTCTGTGTAAGCTCTGCTCGGCAATAATAACAACATCTCTGTATTATCAGTTTTGTGTTCAGCGCAAATCCAAAACACAGCTCCATGCCAGACACAGGGGAAAATATTAACTCTACCAGCCTAAGCCTAGCACACTAAACTATTTTGGGTAATTGTACATACTGATGAAAAGACTGTGTATTCAGATAATATAAGGCTGCACTGCTGTTACTAAAATACATTCCCTTTGCAAGACTGAAATTTTTGCACAAAAGTCAGTCAGAGGTCAATTAAGACCTCTATTTTCTTTCTCCTCTGAAGGTTGATTCCAATATGTGCTTCAATATAAAATATTAATATATACTGATGAAGTTGATGCCTTAAAAATGCATTATTATATGAAAATATTTAAGAAAAAAATTCAAAATACTTGTGGCATTTATTTTGTGTAGAAGACAAATTCTGTTATACTGTATTGTTGGTTTTTCTCAGCTAAACAAGAACAAATCCAAAGTAAATTCACCCAACCTCAATTTATAGCAGGTATTTACCTGTTGTAGGGTATTTGTTGCAGCTGAATCAAGTCCTAGGAAGAGTTAAGCTAAGTATCTCTCCCTTATATCTTAAATTACAACACTAGATTATTTTAGCATTGGATTCTCTTTTATTCATTTACTCTTTCTTCCTAACAAAAGAGTTGAGAATGTTCAGAAAGCAAAAATAAGTGTTTCCTTCCAGGTTCCTTTTGAATGCATTATTTAACAACCATGTTATGATTGCTTTGTCACATTTAAGAGATTAATTCTTATTTATAGTGTAAATTAGTTTCTCATCTCAGGATAATTAAATAAAAAAAAAATATATATGAAATGCTCACATTATCTTTAGTGGTTAAAATACCAAGCAGGAACTTGAAGAAGATAATAAAATACATATAAAACTCTTGAATCTGTATCTTATAGTGTACAAACATAGTCAATATTTAATTCCTGAATGTGAAAATGTATTTTGAAAAACAAAACCAAAAAAATTTAGCTGTAGAAAGCTTTCTAGAAATGTGTCTTTCTCTCCACTACACGAGGAATTGCGATATGTGAATTTCAGAATCTTCACTGAAGTGTCTAAATACAGGTAGAACGGATATAGATCTTTCTTGAATTTTTGGATGATAAGTGATTTTAAGCACTATGCTGTCTTTTAAAATGTATTAAGGTAGGCTCTTTGTAGAAACTAGGATTTTTTTGCAGATTTCTTTGTTCTGTGATGAATCTGTATCTTTTTCCTTGTAAGTACTTTATCTGGCAGACAGCTCTTTTAAGTAATACAAATCTTGCCCATCTCATTTACTGTTTATAATGCTTCTAGAATAATATGAAAATTAATATTAAGCAATGACATGTGATAAAACTGAAAACTAAAGTGAACAGAAATCCGGGTTGTCCATATTTCTCCCTTCATCATCAATCTGAAAAGGAATGTATCTTGCTGCTGAAACTGGTGAAAAGACAGGATAATAAAACTCTTGATGTCCATGGTTTAAATACAGAATTACAAAGATGAACTTGGATAAGAAAATGAGTAACAATTGTCACATACATGGAAACAGGAGTGTTGGGCCCCTTATTAGCAAGAAAAGAGAGAAATTGCAAAAACGAGAGCTGCAAGAGTAGCCTGTTTCACCAATTTGGATATGACATTTAGAAAACCTAGTGTTTGAATGGAAATCAGTAAAGGATAACAAACAGGCATGTAAGGCAAACTAACAAGAGGATTTTTTTTTTCTTTTAAGCCTGGATTTTAACAGGCTCTGTGTTCATCAGTGGTGCTCATCATGCATGAGTGGAGAGAAAAAGACAATGAACTACCAGGAGAGACTAACAAAGCTTTTAAAATAATATTATGAAAGCCAGAAGTCAACAACCAGCCTACACAGCTGCCTACCTGCCAAAAAAGTGCAAATAATTGGAATGCTTCTATCTAAATTGACTGAGTGGTTCAGTTGTTGAATGTTCCTTTATTAGCTGTTAGGAAATTATATCACTAAACAACCAAAGAATTTGCTACACAACAGCTGAGCATTCTGTAAAAAGTGCAAATGTAATTGAGTGTTTTACATAACAAAAGCACTTCTGAAAGGGATAAAATGTACTCGGTAATTAATTTCTTGTTTATGATACTTGTGCTGCATTCCAGTGCTCGATTAACAAATGCAAAATAAAACACTTCCAGAGCAGCCCGTATGGAACGAAGGGAAGATACCAAAAGAAGAAAAGGAAAAATAAACAAGGGGTACAGTGTAATATTGGTCATTCTGCTTTTATTTTAAAATATTAGCCTTCTAAGAAAGACAGAAAGATTTCATTGCTAAACATCAGGAGGGCAATACAAAGTCAAAATACAGTTCTTCAAGGTTCAATGTAAAAGCTATTCATTTATTCCAGGAATTAAATTTGTCAGAGCAATGAGTGATAGCCATTGTCTGGCACATCTCCCTCTTTTATTCCTTCAAACCATTAAATGAAAATCTGACATGAATCAAATCAAGGATCTTCAACATGGAAAGAATCAAACCAAGGGATTAATTTGGCTTTCATGCTGATTAATTTCAGAAGCTCTGTGGATTTGGGTTTGAGGAAGTGAGCGCTACACTGTTTTAATACTGGCAGAGAACACTTTTCTATGAATTCCCAAGACAGACAATCATAGCTTTACCTAACTTTGATTATGTTTTAGTTTGGATACACTGAATGAATAACTTCATGATGTTTATGGAATGTGCAAGGGCACAGGAGGGAAGAGCATGTGGTCAGCCATCCTTTGTGTTACTGGACCCGTGGCTATTAAGATATTTGAAGAGTGTTTCTTTTTCTTAGCTGCTCAATCATACCATGTTTAATTATTTTAAGAAACAGCAGACTCTGAAAATTAAATTGTTTACTCAAAAATAGGTATGACCACGTACTACTGTCAATGTTCACATGCATGTATATATTTTTAAAATTTATTTACATGTGCTTGAAACATTCCCTAAAAAAATTAAAGGTTCTAATATTTGTCATAATTTATCTAGGAAGTATGATATAGATTTTTGTCACTTTAAACTACTTTAGTGACGGAAGAGTTAAAATGGAATGATTAAACTATTTTCTTCTAAACTTATCTACCTTCTAATGGTGAGATACAGCTGAGTACCAAAACATTTAGCATCTTGAATGGACCACTACTAAGCATAATGTATCCTCTGTTTACTATCATTAATGCCATTCCCATTGATCACAATAGATACATTATTTTTCAGATGGCTGATCTCCATATATCAGCATTCAGTACTAAGAACACATTGTCAGTAAATCAGTATCAACTTGGAACAGCAGAGCAATTGAATTGTAGCTCCTTTATCATAAACTTACAAATGAATAATTCTTTCTGCTTATTGCCTCTTCTAGTTTCCCCTCACTCCACAATAAATTATCTATTAACTCTTTTACAACTCACAAAGTTTAATAGCAAAATATCAATGGGCTGTATTTGCAGCGGTTTTTTCTTCAGATTAATTTCCATGGTTAGAGTCAATATTTTATTCATGACCTGTACAAAACTGGCAGAAAGAAATTTGAGGAAAAAAAGATCAGGAAACCATGCTAGATTAGTACTTTCTGAAGTGTTTCTTTATAAATCAGGCTGAGGATTTTGGGACAAAATTGTTTCTGATGAATAAAACTCCACTAACAACACAAGGTTGGAAGACAGTCCATCCAAAAATAAAGATTGGAATTTATAGAAAAGAAAAAAAAAAAAGCTCAAAATTTTACTGCATCATATATGTAGGGCTTATTCCAATAATCTTGATATTAGAAGAATCTCTGATATTTCTAAGGTCCAAATTTTTTAGATGAGCTATTCTTGTGTAGCTTGCCTGACATTTTCTGACAGATATTGACTTGATGCTGAGTGAAACTGTAAAATGACTCTGCTTAAAATCATCATTCCTAGCTACTAGCTAATTTAACTATTTTATTTTACTTTCCTCCTCCCTGTATAGGTTTAGTAACTACATCATCTAATACATTTCCAGTTAAATTAATACAAAACTTTGACAAGAGTGATTGTGCTTCACAGATTTAAACAACAAATATTCCTTTTTAGAAGCTTGGAATTATTATATCCAGAGTTTTACATTGCAAATACTGCATCAATCCAACTTCTTTTGAAATCAGTGGTTGTCTATATGCTCATATTTAAACAGAGTCAGATCAGGTTCAGAATCAGTAACAAATTCTTGTGCATCAGACTAAAAGAGAACATATATTTTTCTTCTCTAATCTTTAAGCAGTGAAGGATAATCAAAATAACAAAATTCCAGTTGCATTTCACCGTACACAGTTTTCAAGTATGAACTGTTTTGTGCTTTTTTTTTCACCTAGAAGGACCAGTAATGAAACCTCTTGGAAGAAAACCAAGTATGAGAAGATATTTAAAGTTTAAGATCAATAGTAGTTCAGTATGCATTGTATGGGAGAGGAGTGAATATACAACAACAAAATACATATATATATATTTGCAGGTGATGGATGTCATGTTCTTTAATATGGTTCCAATAACATATGAGATTAATGAGAGCCTTTAAACCCAGGTAACTTTTTTGACAAGAATTTATCAGCCAAATTAGTGTTTTATACATTTGAAGATGGGAATTAAATCCACTCAAGTCCATTATTTTAATTTCATTTCCTTATATGCTCTCAAATACAGTTTCATACCCATCACGCAATATTTGCACTTGAATATATTACAGTGGTACACCTACACACGTCTGTCTTGAAATGGTGTCCACTCAGTGTGTTCAGGTATGAAGGTATCCAGTCCAATTCTGTTTTCACTGTACTTTCTACTAAAGGATTGCAGAAATACAGGGAAGTGGTACGAACACGTCAAACACAAATTCCTTATTATGAAAAAAAATCAAAGAACAGCTGTTTGAAATGAAAATATATGCATTCAAATGTATACTGCAGAATTTTTATAGTCACTTAGGAAGTTTTTCAAGAAACAAGCTAAACAAAACATGCGAAGAATAGATCTCTCCTTAATTCTCTACTGTTTAAAGGCAATCTGCCAGTCTGCTAGAAGGCCCACTTTTCACATCTATGTGAGTGTTTTTGATTACGTGAAACCAGTATTTCTTCCATCTGTGAGTGACAGTTTATGACTTTAAAGCTATATGCTTCTTCCATTAAAAGAATATATTTTGTTTCCAGAACTAAAAATGTTTTCTCTCCTAAGCAGTACTTAAGTTGATGTAAAAGTGCTCTGCTTCTCTAAGTGGCAAAAATGAGAAGTCAGAAAATGTAATCAGCTGGAGAAAATACAGGAACTTAAACTTTCAAGTTTTAATTACACATGATTCAATGAAAAAAATGTAAAGTCATGAGCTCTGGAAACAGGTATATGAAATATTCTTCAATTTACTTTTCATTCTAAAATCTGATGTGGCCACCTAGAGCTAATCAATGATTATCTGTTCATGAAAGCTATCAGTCATAACCATAAGCAGTACACACAATGGTGTGTAGAGGTGTATTTGCAAATAACTGTACTTTACCACATGTATTGTAATGGTCTCAGGCTCTGTGAGAGACTGGAAGGACTGCTGGCTTGATATATTTCAGGTGCATCTGTGGGGAAAGGGGCAGGCCAGGTCTTGTCCTGGCAAGGTGATGCCCTGCTCCACACACCCCACACCCCCAGGGCCCGGATCCTGGCCTGAGGGAGGCCATGCTCCACACCCTGACCTTGGAGCCCCTAACCCAGATCCTGAGTGGCCAACTGACCAGAAGTCCCACCTAAGGGAAGGGCCCAGGAAAGCCAAAATGTACTTAAGCCAAAGCATCACATGAGCACGTCTTTACCACACTTTCCCTTGGATTTAAATCAGCTAATACACCATCTAAATCAGGAGTGGTAGCTATCTTTGTTCTTTTCTATATCTCTTCGCTCCTTCTAACTCCTTCTTCTTGAAGTTTGAGTAACTTAAATTGTATGGGTTGCAGTTTGCTAAATTGAATGGGCTTAGAATTTGCCAAGTTAATGCTTTGTGAAATGCTTTATGTTGATTGAATGTTGCCTTAAACTTTTGCCAAAGTTCCCTGATTTTCTGAAGTTTGCCAGTAAAGTTTTTGTTGTTTTGACCTTTTGAGAGTATCTTGCCAGTGTTTCTCTCTTGTTCAGGGTATATTAAAAAACCCCAAACCAGAAGCCCCTTTAAGGGACATTGGCAAATGAGTTCTGGGGCCTTACAAGCTTCCACTATATAAACTTCAAGTGTGGGCTCCTGCTGTCATTTGTTTGCAGTCCAGTATTAGACTGAACCTAAAATTATGTCCTGAAATTGAAAACAACTTTCAGACCTATATGTAACGCACTTGTTTAAGTTGAAACTATTAAATCCTTGCAATTCTTTTTTATTTTTTTTTTTTTTTTTTAGTTGAAGAACTGTAAACTTTCTTGGGTCCCTAGCAGCTTGCTTCCTCGCTTTGAATTTATTGTCCAAAATTCAGTCAGAAAGGTTTTGCCTTTCTTTTTACCACTAGGAGAAAATTTAATTCTTCCTACACTCTTAATATAGGTTCTTTTAGAAACAATGACAAACAATGTCAAGGAACATGCTTTGCCACTGGTTTGTTGTACAAATGTAATTTCCATGTTTACCTAACAGTCAAATTTCTGTAGAGTCTTTTTATTACATGTGGCTCAGGTAGTAGGGAGTTATTATATCATGATGTATACGTGATTGCTCAGTGTATAATTTAAAAACAAGCTTCCTAAGTAATCTGAATATTACCATGAATCTTAGCAGTTTTTACCAGAGTGGTCTTGCAGCACACTTCTTGTTCAGTCTGTTCTTCTGTCTTATGCACATACCACAAGTAACTAATGCAAGCTGGTATGGAGAATAGTTTATACTTTCATTGTTGTGGGCTTAAATTTCATTTTCCTTACATACAAATTAAAAATATTATTCTTTGAAAGTTTCAGTAGTAAGAATTAATATATAACTAGAGTACATGCTTGTTACTGTGCTTTATAGAATAATATTACTCATTTTTTAAGCAAAACATTAGAATTATACTTCAAGTTGACTGAAATGTGGTGTAAATGGGGTAAAGCACATTTTATTTCAGGGTCTATTCTTTGGATTCACTGTTAGAAATTTAAATACAAAGATATACATAGAAATACATCTATAAGATATATGTAGAAATATAAACATAATGTTGGTTGTTTTTTAGAAAACTATTTTTCATAGTACTGTGGTATGCAGAAAAGAAAAAAGACTTTGTCTGTGGACTCTGTCTAAAGACTTTTTATGAGAACTTTTCTGTCTCACTCGATATATCTCAAGGTAGAAGTAATTAGCGTATATTAGAAGATATTTCATATATTGTAGAAACTTATTCAGTGATGATCAGTTACTTCAAGTTTAGACATCCGGGCCATAGGGCTCTTGCTTTGAAAATCTTTCTTATTTTCATATTTTACATTTAAAATACACAGATAGCATAGTCTCAAAGCCATTACAGTCATTTGCTGAAGCTGAGTAAGCAACAGGCTGCTGGGACAGGCATGACAGATGAGACAGACATCTCTGATACACAATATTTTCCTGAATGCCTACATCACTATCGTTATCCAGGAGATCTTGCATCACACATAGAAAAAATACTTGAGTATAATTGACTCAGAGTCAGGCTCTGCAAGGTCATGTTGACCTGTTTCTGGTGCGTTTAAATTCTAATTGAGGCAAGAAAAATACAGGTTGGTGTGCCGTGTGGGAAAGATGGGTGACCCCTGCTCTGAGGGGTGGAGACATAAAAAGAAGGAAGGCTGCAGCATAATATGGTCACATTTTATACCTGTCTCAGAGAACTAGAAGCTATCTGCAAGAAACAGTCATTTTGATACATTTCATATGACTTTTTCAGGTAAGAAAATCAGTTTGTAAAATGACAGCTGCTTTTTTGCCAGCTGATATAGTTGCATTCACCCTCCTTAAACACTCAGTAAGGAGTTGGAGGTTTGTCAGTTAAATACATGACATTGTTATGACTCTTGATGACATGTGCAATGACACAACTTACCTAGAGTGCTGAAAGTCATCTCTCTGCCAACAATGTGAAGTGACACAGTGCTCATTCCACTGCCAGTTTTGCCTCTGCTGTAATTGATATATTTGCAACAGTTGTAAATTTTGTCCAGGTCATGTGAGAGCTCTGAGAGGCTCCATACTTAATCCTGTGGGAAAAAAGACAAAGAGGAATTACTCCACTTCAAATCCACCTTAAAAATGCCAAGCTCATCTACCCTGTACTTACTTAAATAGTATTCTCAGATACAACAGGGGCAGATTTTTACCTCCACTACCAATGTTTTAACATTTAAGTCCTAGAAGAAAAACCTCAGCTGAGGTTTGAAAGTGTCTGTAAATACTGAGTTTATTGTGTCTATTCACATACCAGAGATAGTTTTGAGAATGGAAAAAGTGTTCTGTTCTGAAAATGGCACTCTAAATGTTAGGGGAAAACCTTAAACCAAAGTATGATCATATTGCCTCTAAAAAAAGAAAAAATCTGATATGCTTACACCTGTGAGAAATGAAAAGATTTTTTGTTTTTGTTGTTTAATGATATCTGATACACACAGCTTTGTTCACTGCCACTGAAGTAATTGGAAAGCTTCAGTTGATTCCCATAGGAGGTGAAACTAACTTTTGTGCAATTATGGAAAAATGGTTAGAGGAATTAGCTTCCCAGAAAAAGGAAAGTCGTTCCTGGAAAACATCTGTATGTTTACTGCTTCAGGAAGTACATTATTTGCTACCTCTGACTGTCCTTTGATGCAAAGTGTGATGGTAAATGTCCAAAAATATGCATGAGCATTGCAATGTTCAGCACTCAGTTATGCTCTTCTCTGCAAGGATATAATTCGTAATCTTTATTCTCAGCTGAAAAGAGAGAGGTGCCTAAGCATGGGACTCACTTCAGGCAAAATACTAAGTAGAAAGGAAAGTGCTCCCACAAATCTGACTTCCACCTGAATTTCACAGAATCATAAGATATGCTGAGTTGGAAGGGACCCATAAGGATCATTTCAGTCCAACTCCTGGCCCTGCACTGGATCTTTAGCTTCTAATTAGGCATTAAAGGAAAATGTTGCAGAATCTATTTCTGTATGAAAGGTAGATGGCAAATCAATTCCCAAGTAAAAGTGGAAACCTGGACTTCAATAATTCTTAAAATATAGGGATCTAAATGAACATTTCTTCTATTAAAGGAAAATCATGATTTCTTTTTGCTAAGCTGAGCCATTATGAAAATGCAAAATTCATAGAAACTGAAACAAGAACCACAGCTCAAAAACACTGGACAGTGCATTCAGCTGCAAATCAAATGGGACTTTTGCTGCCTGTGTTTTTTTAGTCTTCTGTGTTAGGTATGAAATAACTTAAACCTCTCATAGACATTTTGAACTTACACTGGATACTATTTATTATTACATGTAGTGTTGGGGGTTATTTTTGCCTATAATTTATTCATAACAAATCACTTTTAAAAGTACTATCTAAATTTTGTTAGCCACTGATGATTACTCTTATTTTGTTTTTTTTCTTTCTTTGCAGCTCTTTCAAAACTTATAGATTCATTCAAATTAATAAAAACACTTAAAAAATATTTTGTCTTTAATACAATACTTCCTGTACTAAATTTCAGCTATAGTTTGGGAAGAAAATTATGCATTATAAAGGTGATAAAGAGCAAAGCATGGAAATTACAGATGAAATATTGTGATGAATGCTATTAGATTATATAACATGCAGAATTAAGAAGCCCTTCAAGAAATTGGTGCTTTCTACTCATTCTGCTTCAACTTCCTTTGCTCAGTTTTTGGGGAAAATTAAGATTGTCAAAGACGCTAATACCTTATTGCTTTCAGAGACTAACATTGACTCATGTTGTGCTATTGAATTTTAGTTTGAATTTGCTTTAAAATCAAAATAACAGGAAGGTTACAGGCAAGTTTAGTAGGTACACTAAAAGAAGCATTTGAATTTTGATATCAGAAATGTTTTGAAACATTTGCAAATATTGTAACTTTTTTCTGATACAAATGTTCATCAAATGTATAAGATCAGTGAGCCATACATCTGACATGCATTTACATTTCTTAAACTAAATGGAATAAATATATATAAAACACAGTGTCTAGTGTAATTGACTTTCAATGGTGCCTTTAGCAACACTTGGCAACAGCTACATGGAAGACAGAAAAAATATGGAAACTTGCTTCTGAGTGATTAAACAGCTTTCCTTTATGAAAATACAACTATGTATTCTGAATATGGATCAATCTACTCAGAGGTAAGTGGTTTCTTGAAATGTAAAAGGAAATAAAGCCCTATTTTATTATTGAATTGTTTGTTCTTATGCAAGGCAAAGCAAATGCAAAAGAGAAAATGAGGGAGAGTAATTTTGACAATGAAATAACTTCTGATAATAACAAGTACCAATATTGATGAAATTATTATTCAGATATGAGAACTGTTGGTTTGAAGAAAAGATATGTCTCAGATATACCAGAAAGGAGTGCACAATGTTCTAGAGCACAGTACTTGCATAATTTAAGAAAGATAATCTAATTTGGTAGCAGGACAAGAGTGAAAGTAATTTGTTTTTTGGAATTATTTTCTGGTAGATACATTTTGTATCTCAAGATCTACTAAACTAGCAGCTTAGTAAACTCTGGTTTGCTAAGACATATAATACCACATGCTTCACCTATTGTTTGTATTATTTATCAAATGGATAAGTATGCCATGATTTTTCAAGGTTTTTTCTGTGTGGACTGTGTCCTTGAATTTGCAAGTTAATCCATGCAAATTGTTCCTAAGTTTATTTACTTTTAAAATTACAAGGTAATTCAACCATATATAGTACTTATCATTAGTTTTTACTGTGCTTCAAATATATTTATGAATAGATGGATAGAACTTCATTTTCAGGTCTATGGCAACAATATCAAAAACTTTAATAAATTATGAAAGTGCATTTCATTTTCAAATTTAATGATACTTGCATGTTATGTTTGCAAAGCAAAGCAGTCCAAAGTTAGAATAAAGTAATCTGTGGCATCTTGTGTTCTTGTGCATGAGCAGTATAATACAGTTTTTAATTAGATGCTCGTGCACCGTTCTGTCCATGAGACCCCAGCATCATTCAGCACAGATGATTAATAGTATTCAGTAAATAGGTAGCTATTCAATATTTTGTTTTCTGCTTATAATTCACTGTGCAGCCTTAGGCCACTATTCAGGTGCTGCTAGGGAGACAGAATTGTTAATCTCCTCATGTTTTTATTTGATGACAATGATCATTATAGCATCTAATGCTTCACAAATAGTAATTAATTTGCTTTCACAGAACTCCTGTGAAGTGAGAGGGTATTATTCCTGTTTAAAAGGTGGGGAGCTGAGGCAAAGAGATATGAATGACTGAAGCTTATGAATATTTTAAAATTTCTGAGATTTGTTTCCTTTGAAGAATGAAAAATTTTGTAAATTTTATTAATTCAAAGAGCAAATCTCATTTATTTCAGATGCAATGTGAGGTGTGCACTGCTCAAAAGTGGGGTCTAGGGCTAGGGATCCACTCATGAAATACAGATGCCTACATTGCAGAAAACAATAGTTGAATTAGACACCCATGACTCCTTTCATAGTCAGTGGAGAGACTTTCAAGGTTTATCTCATCCCATCTCATCCTTAAATAGGTCAGTCAAATGCTACAAATGCCTATTTTTCTCTCTCTCTTGTAATCTCTGCTAGTTCAAGACTCAGTGTAGACCCACCATCATAACTTACCTCCTCCCCTTAATGCTCATTCTTATTAACACTCTTAGTCCAAGACCTTGTATTATGGTTGTGTATTATGACCCTGTACAATTTCTTCCTTTTGTCTAATGTACAGAGAGAAGGAAAGCTGACAGACCACATACCTTTTGTACTCTCAGATTCTCATTTTATACAAAAATTGTCAGTATTCAATACTAGTAAGTAGGAAAGTAATTCACAATGATGACTGGGAGCAAAACTTCTGTGGGTGGAATAAGTGATATAGTTCCCTAAAAGGATTTAGTCAATTTTGCAGCTAAGATTGAAAAATAAATATTATGTCTGGGCTAACACATGCTTTCTCATAACTTAAACAAAGAAGGTAGCTTTTCATGGTAAGAAACACCTCCTTGATTGCATGGTTCTTCAAGTGTAAGTTAGGTCTGTGCAGAAACTGCATAAAATTATTCAAAGTAATCTAAAACCAATTCTTCAAATTCAACATAGATTTTATTTCAACAAAATCTATAGCTCTGTAAGATCACAGATTTTTAGTTTGTGTATTTCTAGGCATTTGATATCTAATTTTGTGTGGTATATATTTGTTTAAGTAGGTTGCAATGTTTAGATCCATAAGCCCCTTTTTTCAAATATCAGAAACTGAGAGTATAGTCTTAAATGTCACAGAACTTAGTTACAAAATCTAATCATTGTTTGAAATTCACTTTTACATTTGCCTCATGGTTTGTTTTGTGCCTGTCTACCATGGCTTGCCAATTGACAGAGTTAATGGAACAGTCAAGAATTACCTTTCTTATATTGAATAGCAGTTTTTAGGGCAACCATGAATGATAGATGTGATTTATTTCAGACCAATGCATTCCATTATTTATTTTTTACTTTACAGTTGTGAGAAAACACCTCTCATATGATAAAAACTGGAACACATCTGCTGAAGGCTGAGCAATAGAAGTCCCTTGATGTTTAAACATGCAAAGTGTATCATCACTAATGCAGAGAACTGAGAGAATATGGGGTCTTACTATGAAGCAAGTAGTGTAAATGGTGAATAAAGATATAGCAAATGGAAATGTTTTCCTTGGTTCTGTTTTTTTTTGGGTTTTTTTTAAATCCTTTCACAACATACGTATCTTTGTTACTGGGTTCAAATTTTTATGCTAACACAAATACTGGAAAATGAAAACTTAACAAAGCATTGAACCTTCAGAAATTTAGTGGCTTCTATAGATACAGATAAATGACACATAAATTTAGTCCAACTATTCTCTCAAATGCTTTATTGAAATAAATATTTAACTCTTCAAAGCAGGCAGAGATTCTAAATTCAAATAGTTACATTAGAAAATAGATTAATGAAGTCATAAATAATACAGGTGCATTCACTTTAAAAAAAAAAAAAGACAAAAAACAAAACCAAAACCAAACAAAACCCCAAGAAAACCTCCAAAATATCATATGAAAATGTAAAAAAATTCACCCTAAAGAAATTTAAAAAAAATTACCTTGCATATTGAAGTGTTCAGATTTATCCTCTAAGCTGGGGGTAAATACAAATAAGACTGCCCCCTACAGAAATAATTTCTTTGAATTAATTCCCTTATGCTTCAGTATTTATTGACCCATTCTGCCCACAGTTAAGCACAAGACCAAAGAAGTGTACACTTAAGATTACAAAGAACACAGATAAGCAACTCACCTTACTGTAGCAGAAATTGATATGTAGGTACTGATCAAAAGCTGCTAAAAGATCACCAGAAATTCAAAGAGTGTCTTCAACATGAAACAGAATGGTTTTCCTGCTGGAGCGGAAGAACACACAGACTTCAGAGAATGTCAACCTTGTTTTGCTTTGATGGTTTAGATCCTTATATTCATACATGAATAATAAAATCGATTTGGGGAACTAAGTGTATTTCTTGTCCATTTATGCTTGAGCTGGAAGAGAGTGATTAACTGATGACAACTTACTTGCATTTAGAACTCCCATGTTTGTTGAAGCACAATTTGATATTAATAAAATATCTTAATACTAATACCAATTCTCAAACATGAGGTTATGTCTACTATGTTTTTTATATCATCACAACCAATAAAACCAAACATTATCCTAGTTTTATTTGATGAAAGGAATCTCTAATTTTCTCTAATGATATTTTTTATTCTATTAACATGTGGTTAAGTATTTTATTGTTCAAAGACAAAAACAAACAGCTGTCAAATCAGTAATACCTAACAGATGAATACATTGGTGGATATTGGAAATAGTGTTCTGATGTGTCTAATCAGTTACTGAAGGGCAAAACAATAAAGGATTAATTATAGGCTGCAACTGTTGTATCAGAATTTAGAGCACATCATTTTTGGACTATAGTGCTGTACAGCTGTGAATGATAAGAAAAATAGTAGTAAGCATGAGGAGACTGGAAATTTTAAAGAATCATTTGAAGTGCTTTCATATGAATATGACATATTTCATGGCAAAGTCTTACACTTACCCCAAAGCACTGAGAGGCATGAAAGGAATATTTCCTCTATCTGTAATAAAATATCAAATTCCCAGCTGCAGTTGAGCATGTGTAAGACACCTCTTCCTGTTGCATCAACAAATACTTGAACCTGTAAATATACAATTATTGCCTGTATTAATGTGCAAAAGAGACCATGCACTGAAGTCAATAACAGGGATTTTATTTAACCATAAAATTTGAGGTAGAGAGATAGAAACAAATAGGAAGGGGCAGAGGAGAGAGAGATCAACATACCGAGCAGAAGATAGTCACCAGTTATGGATCTAGCGGCATCCCTTTGGTCTTTCTTTACCCTGGGCTTCTTGTTGTTGGAGGTTCTGAGGTCATTCAAAACTTTTCACTGTTCATACTTTTTAACAAACCAGGTAAGTAATACTCATTGGCTACAGAGTTCTCTTATTCTATTACTTAAATTATTCCCTTGCCTATAACGCTAATTAGTTCATATGCTTAGTTTTTCTCTTCTTTGCAGTTGGTGGGATTCTTGGGCTGGTGGGATGTGAGTTGGTGGTCGTGATCTGCCCCCTCCAGAATTATCTTTTACCCAGTCAGAGATTATTTCAGCATAGTTGCTGAGTTGGCTTTCTTTGTGGCCCTTAAATCCTGCTTTCTTTGTGCCCATTATCAGTGATAAATTCTTCTCCCTCGTTAACCTCACACAAGGTCTGAGATAAGATGATAGTACCGCCTTTATCTTACTTCAAGCTCCTGCTGTGGTGGCTTAACCACAGTTCCAGGTATCCATGGAGGCATCTTGAAGGGGGCCTCAGTGGTCGCTGGTGGTCACAGGTGCCATCTGCCACAAAACTTGGGGTGATCTTTGTTTGGCTGGTGATAGGCCTATGAACAAGCTCTTCACAGAGCTTGCCACTGAGGGAATTTTTGTCTGGATGCATTACCCAGTATGTACTAACTAGGTCTTTTGTCTGCCAGGCCTGGAGTTAGTGCCATCCTGTCTCTCCATTCTGCACTTATCTCATGGCAAAGTCCTTCTGTGTCCTCCACAGTGTTTGAGACAGGCAAGTGTGCTCTTTAAGTCCTTAGAGAATCATACTATTTTCGGATGATTGTGTAGAGACATCTTCTGAAAAGATAATTTATAGTACATACAGTAGCATCTGTTGATCATCAGAGATTATGTTTAAGGTAACAGCAACAACAGAAGTTTCTCAGTGTAGTGAGAGTATTTAACAACAATTTACATTAGAGCTGTTTGTCTAAATCCCTTAAATAGGCTTAAACAGATCAGTATTACTAATTCAGACTATATACTCTGCATGTTTTAATATTAATTTGGGTACATCCAGTAGTCATGATTGGATAGTTTATACACCATGTGACTTACATAGGAACCCATGACAGGAACCAGGAATAAAAGGCATGATAAGCATCATCTCACTTCTAGTCCTATCATGAATACAGGATGGTAAAATTAACAGGCAGAAGTTACGCTAGTGCCTTAAATCTCAGTCCATTCCTTTGAACCATTCAGAAGTTTAAGGTAGCAATTTAATTGTTGGGGCACCCCTTGGGGGGATGGGCCCTGGGNGCATGAAAACAAAGGCTCTATAAAGGTTCATGACAGACATTTCTGAGTATAACACAGATTTTGGTGTTGCAGTTTTGGTATTATATGTACACTGAATCTGAACACTTGTCTCAAACTTAGTAGTTCTGAATCTTAACTGAGAATCAGCTATAGCTTGCATAGGGCTGCTTTGTCACTTAGATTTTCAGCACCGCTGTGAAATGGATTTAACAGAAAAAAGATTACCCTTCAATCTGTAACATTACAATTAAAAAAAACATAACCTTCTCTTCTGGTAATTATGACATAGCTCGGTCTGATGGGGAGTTAATATTAAGTACTTTTATCTGTATATTAGTACATTCATACCAGATTTTGTGTTGATTGTGACTCATTTGATTTCATAGTATTGTTTGTCTATGCATACATCCCTGGTATTGTAATTTTAAAAATACACTAGAATCCTTGTCTCCATCTGTCTACAATTTGGCTGTCATGAGCATGACAAAGACTGTCAATCCAGGCTGTGGGAAACAAAAAGAAAATGCTTCTTTCAAGCTATTAGGCAGGGTTAGGCATAAAGGATGCATTTCTTCAGGATGTTAATGAATTCCTAACTCAAAAAATAACTGAATTCAAATAAACAGTGTGGTTCTACAGTAAAAGATCTATTGATATTTCTCATCCAAAAAGAAGTTTCAGACTGTTATTTAGACATATTAATTACCTTTGGTTAATTGGCAATCCAAAGCTGAACTTCAATGTCACAGTGCTGATTTACTTCCTTTGTGCATCTGGTTTGTAACACAGCAGTTTACACAACACTGCATAAATGAAGAGCCTGTGTCCTGAAGATTTTATGCTGGAAAGATACAGCAAAATAATACGTATGACTGGAAAAACAAACTAACCAACCAAACAAACAAAACCAAACCAAAGAATAACAGCAACCTAACCAAGCAAAGAGTGTTTTTTCTTCAGGAGTTTGCTCCTGGAGGAGGTGAAAATCAATAATTTAGCTGCACTCTCAATTAAGACAGTGCATTTAAACAATTCTTGTCTGTTAGAGATTTGCTGGACCTCTAACCATCAAGATGATGTTAGTAACACAGTTATAGACATAATATGTTGTCATATGACAGGGACAGATTTCCTTGAACCCTTTATATTTGATCTATCAGTGCCCCAGGATAGACAAGACCCTTGGTCTCTGCCAGTCTGCCAGAGCCCTCTTATAGGGACCTCACTTGTTAAAATCAAAAGAGAAAAATCCCTTGCAACAGTATGAAAATAGTAAAGTAAAAGACCTTTATTTGAAGCTTCCAGGTGTCCAAGTGGTGATGGACACACAGTCATTGGATTCCTACAATTTTATAAGGTTAATTAATTAGGATATGTAACAGGTACATACAATAGGAGATTCAGCTGCCCTAGTAACCCACCCCTGGGTTCAAGGGCTCCTTTGCCCCACTTCTTGTTATGTCTTCTTATAGGTCCCTTACTTGGAAATAAGACTAAACAGTATTTCAGGAATGTGTTAGAAGGTTAGCTTATTACTCTAAAATCTAAGAGACAGGGTAGGAAAAATACCAGGAGCTACATAATTAGTATACAGAGCCATGAATATATGAAAAATACATAAAAAGCAAAAATCTTTAGGCAACACACTCAACAGCCCACTGTACCAGAGGGTGGTCTGACTAACTTTTCACGGCCACACGGTGACAGCATCCACATTCTTTGTATATCTTCCGCTGCTGGCTACTGCTGGTGTCCTTGAAGGACTCACACTAGCAGTTTATGGGACAACAGACTTTATTAACACGCAGATGTTAGAAAACATTAGTGACAAGTTAAGGTTCGGAGATTGTTGTTGATAGTAATTGACTGCAACGATGAATCTGAAGCATTATACATACAA
The DNA here is from genome assembly GCA_013396875.1 of Vireo altiloquus. NCBI lineage: Eukaryota > Metazoa > Chordata > Aves > Passeriformes > Vireonidae > Vireo > Vireo altiloquus. Next base: position 172,682 of record VZRF01007125.1, read on the forward strand.
GCTCTAATCACCAATTAAATCTATCTCCAAGTCATCATTGAGCACACATAAAGTATGGTTCTTCCCCAGTAGGCATCCCTGTGGAAGAAAAGACATGTTTAGCCCACTGACCAATCCCAGAAGTTACAATGAAATCTTCTTTGGACCACTTAAACTATGTTTACGTTATTTTCTTTGAGAAAGGAGAATGGGTAAAGTTACAGTTGACATTATTTCGTGTTTGGGTAGAGTTGAAGTGACTTCAGTCCTTAGCATATGTGGGCATAAAAAGGAATATGTATTTTCAAGTTAATGAAGCAAAGTTCAGCTTTCTGTTGTCATCTGATTATTCTTTTGATCTAGCTCCTACTGGTTGTATGGTTCTTGATGGAGCATGACCACAACACTGCTGTGTTCTGCCACCTTTATTTCACACCTGCACTGATTTCAACAGAGCACCACTGTAAGCACCTTTGTGCCTCTCAATTCTTTGTTTCATGTCTCCCTTAGCACAGTACACCAAACTCCCTCAGTGTTCAGCTCCCACAGTGTGCAGTTTGCCCCTGGTGTGCTATAGCCAATGTGCACAATCCTTCTTGCTGAACTTTGTTTTTAGGTCCCACACATGCACTAAATTTTTGCCACGACCTTGATGGATTTAAACATATCTGGTTTTCATTAAGATAAAGTTCTTTATAGGGATTGCTAAATTTTATTATTAGTTTTCTCACTGAAGGTAGGGCCTTTGACCAAAGACCTATTCGGTAAGAATGTAAATTAGACATTACTTTAAAGCTTCCCACCAAGAAGGTGGAGAAGTGTTGGTCCTTTCCCTCTTCAAATTCTATTCCTCCACAGGGAGCACTCAAATGATTATTCACTGCCTTTCCTTTCTATTTTTCCAACCCAATTGAGTTGAAAACCATTATGTAACATTAACATAGTTAGAATTCTCTGCAGGAAGAAATGACCCTTGATATTTGTTCAGAATTTGGTTATTTTTCTTGATTTATTTCTTTATCTGTAAATCTCAAGCACATAATTTTTTTCTAGAGAAGAGTCTTTATTGTTCAATATTCTTTCAAGTACCTTATTATAAAGCATTTTCCAAGTTTAAAAAGGCTGACTACACCAAGGAAATCAACACATTTTCATACCTTTTGCACAAAATTTTCTTCAAAAAGCTTATAAAACTGATATAGGTAGCATACGAAAATCATAAATTGGAAAATATTAATCTGTAGAAATTTTTGTTGTTCTAATATGCAAGTAAGTATTAATTACTGCTTCAGGCAATCTTTGCTCTGGCACTTTGAGCAGCTTATTACCTTCTTTCACTGGCCTTGGAGTCAGCATCGTTTTTGTTCTCACATATTCTCAATCCTCTCTCTCAAAACTCCAGCATGTTTTCCCCTTCTTACCAATGAGATGCCACCAGCATCACTGATGGCTCACCTTCAGCCAGTGACAGGTCCTTGGAGATGGCTGGAACTGTCTGTGTCCAACACCAGAGCAGCTCTTGGTGTCTTTTCACAAGCCCTGCCTCTGCTACTGAAACCCTGCTGTGTAAACCAAATACATTAAACTAAACTAAAACATAACCACAAAAAAAAAAACCAAAAAAAAAGCCACAAAAACAAAACAAAACAGAAAAATACCTCCTGAAAACCAAGCCAGCAGAAGCTGAAAAAGAATGAAATTAAAGGAAATTTTGAATCAGATTTATAAGATGAAAATACTTTATTCCCTACTTGCTGAAAAGAGCACTGAACCGTTTTAATGTGAGTCAGTCTTGCTTTCTGACTCACAATTTTCTGAATCACTACCAAAGGTTCAGAATCATCAATCAAAAAATAAAAGTATGAGCCCTTGAGATGTTTTGCTGGTCTAAATAAGTTTGCTTACATATTCAAAGTGGAACCCAATTATCCATGACTGACTTGCAACAGATGAGGATCTGAAGAACTGTGTAAAAAATCAGGTGTTTCACCAGTTCTGCAAATAAAACAAATCAAAACCTTAAGGTAAATTATGTGGTAAATTATGCAATTAAAATTTTTTTTTTGGTATACCTTCATCTGCTTGAGATTCATAGTCATTGGTCCCTTTTTAAAATTAATTCCAAACATTCCTCAAGACTAGTCAATTAAAATTTTACCTGACAGATAGCAAGCTACCACTTCTTATGAAGATTCCTTATGAATCCTTAGACTAGTGCAAAACCTTATCTGCTGTGAATGAAGGAGAACAAAAGAAAACAGGTCAGTGTCCTCAGATGACACAAGAGTGCTCTGGACTTAAGTAATTTCTTGTGACTAAGTCATCCTTCTGCTAAAGCATGCTTTGTATATTCCTTGAGAAGGCCACCTTTGGGACTTAGAAGTCTAGAAAAAGACACCACTTAGTTCGGATTTCCTAACTCCTAAATGTGTCCATTAATTCTTTTACTGCACAAGATCTTTACAACCTCCTAATTGCATCCTTCAACTTAAAAGTAAAATGCTATAAAAAAGCTAGCAGCTCTTTCTTCTCAGGGGGGCTTGTCCTAGTCTGTACATACTAGGACAGTGCTAAGAACTGCTCCCAAGCTGTGCCTTTCAGAGAAACTAGGTTTCCCTGCTATCTAACTCTTAGCTTTTCTTTAGTTCTAGTCAAGGTCTGAAAAAAACACACACAGAACATTCAGACCAGATGTTCTGGGTCTGTACCTATTCCAGAAGAGGGGCTGCAGACAACCTTGGGCAGAGACACACCTATTGAGGGTGGCTGAGCACGTGCTAAGGAACAAGGTCTGTCACTGCAGCACTGTTGCATTCTTATGACCATGTCAAATTTAGGCAATAACTTCTCAAGAAGGTGTCTTTCTCTAAGTTCCCTAGGTCATGAAGAGTTCGTGGAATTGTATTGTCTACGTATGCAGTGCATTAATAGTAGTGGAAGCATGGTCAACAAGTAGCATATATGGCAGAAGCTCACCCTATTCTACGATAAGTCCATTTCATCTTTTAAGGAACTGCAGAAAGGATTAGAGAGAGAAAACTAGACATATGGGATTTGGGCTGGGGAGATATTTTCTTTCTTTTATTTTAATATTTTATATGACGTCCAAAGATATTTTAGACATTTTGTTCAGATCAAAATAGGCATGAAGTCCTGTGGATGAAGACTGACTGAGGCAATGCAGAGAATAATCAGGAACAACATTTCAAGATGAAATGAAGTGTCATATACTGCCCCAGGGGTCAGAATCATCTCTTGTCCTATTAGACATCTTCATTAACAACCTGAAAGTGAGAGTAAAGAGCATATTAATGAAACTTGCAATTGAAAGTGCAGTGAGCATTCGTGAGAAAGAATACAAATGCAACTAGAAAGTACAGAAGTATTTGAAGAAAAAAACTTGAAAAACAGCTTTGTTGGAAAAAAACCTAAAATAAGTGTTATGTAGGAAGATAACACATGGATGATAAAATTAAACCAGCAATAATTGTAAACAAATAGTCAATATGATTAAAAATTATCAGAAAATTTTCAATGAGTTTATTTTTTTCTAGATGTGTCAAATTATTTATGCTATGAATAGCCATGGAAAAAGTGCTTTTCTACATCTCATTGCATACTAAATCATTCAGAATTATTAAAATATCCTATTTTGACCTTCAACACACATAAAAAAATTATTAGCTTTTTGTGCAAAAATGTTAGTTAATTATAGGTGACTTGTCATTTAGAGAGATAAAATTGCAACATTTGGAAAATGTCAAAATGAAATATTTTAACTGACTTTAATATAGGGAATTATTGGTTCGTGATTTCTCTTTTAACTACTTACCTCAGTTCTTAAAAAAACCCAGAACATTTAATTTTTGAAAAATTTCTGATAGTATTGACATTTCTCTTTCAGCTCTAAATGTGATATTTCAGGTGAAAAAGTAATCCAAGGTCAATGGAGGTTTTCGTATATATGCCAAAACATTAAGTAATCAATCATGAAAGTATTAGTCACTGTCTATCAGGTCTGTTAAGACTGTGTTTGGAATACTTTAAATATCTCTCAATATCTTGGTACCTGATTGGGAAGGGAAAAGAAACAAGCTGAATGAAAATCAGAAAAGAGCAACTAACATGATTAGATTGCTTGAGAAATTCATTTAAGAAGAAAGGTCACAAACACCTAAATATTCACTACTTGACTAACAACATGCATAGCTATGCAGCAAATTAAAAAAAAAGATAAATAGAAACACTTATTTATACAATGGTTATTCAACCTATGGGACATATTGCAATGAGATGTAATTGATGATAGATGCCTGAGAGAGAAGAAAAAAAGACAATAAAAAAGTCTAAACTTTCTTGAACAATATTTACACCAACAACCACAGAATCATATTAAAAGCAAAACATAAGAAAAACTACATAATTTCTTTACATCTTCTCAAAAAAAAGTTCTCTGTAGATGAAGAAAACACCATTTTTTGTAGTTTATCTCATAAAGTCTCACTCGAAAGTGAAGAATTTCTCTATCTGGTCCTGGCTAAAGGCAAGACAAGTGTGTTGGACTAGATGAGTCCTTGATGGGAAGTGTCTGTTTTCCTTGTACAACCAAAGAGGAGAGACACTACAACAGAGTATTAATGGACACTGTAATGAATGTAGTGACTGGGGAAGATGTTTTCTGTAAACACCTAACAGAAAAATACAGGCTGAATATCAGCCAACAGGAATTCCTTAGGCTCAGTCTTACAAGGTCTTAATGAGATTTATATGGTGTACCAATGTGGAGGAAGTGCAAGAGTCTAAACTTGTCTCTATTTACTTAATCACTTTCTTTCACTTATCCAGAGCCATTTTATTCCTCATAACATTAATAACCAGAAGGCTTCTTCTAAAGGTAAGTCAGAAATCCTGATCAGTCTCTTCCTCAAAACACAGCTGCTTTTCAATGATGAAATCTTACTTACTACTTCTTCGTGGCCACACTGACCCAGAACAACCATTCACCCAAACTTTGTGAACTGGGTAACCTCCCTTCCTGTTTCTTATTTACCCACTACTTACTGACAGCTAAATATGTTTGTTTCTTTGTGATTTGTTCTTGTGGGTTTTTGGGTTATGTTGTTTGGTTTTGGTTTTGGAGTTTCTGTATGTTTGGTTGGGTTTGGGTTTTTTTTGGTTTTATTTTGGTTCTTTTCTTGCCCCCTCCCTTCCCCCCAGTCACCATCTTGGACTTTGAAAAGTTAAGTTCTGTCCAAGTCTATTCTGTTATTTCAGTTTATTTTAAGATTTGTCTCCTTGGCAGCAGGGAACAAAATAGTTGCTCTATATGTGGTTCAACTGATTCTTAAACACCTAGAAAACAAAAGAAAGAAATGTTAGACATAAAGTGCTGAAATAAAGTTTAGGTTTACAGCTGGTTTGGGGATTTTCCCAGGAAAACGGTTCTTTTCTTTAACTTCCTGCTTCTCATACTTCTGTCTGGTATTTTCTAAACAGAAATATTTCCAGAGATACAGTGTACTATACATGCAGTGTGAAATGAATTCAAGTCTGAGATATGCACCCTGCACAGATGCTTTTCATTTGCAAAATTAATTGGTCACATTGGAAACATATTGGATTCATGCTGAGAGGCGTTGGTGGGATTTTGGCCTGAAGGAACTGGAAAATATCAGATCTATTTATCGATGCTTGAATGTTAGTAAATACAAACACGAGGACTGTGTTTAGAATTGTGTTGGTTCACAAAAGTTAAACAATTGCTTAAATTTTCCACCTACTAAACACAGTATATGTAACACTTATGGAGAAAGGAACCCACTATAATAAAGAGTTCCAGTGAAAAAGGATTGAAGAGAAAATCTGTTTAGTAGTATAAGGGGCTTCTTGGAAGTTAAGCCTTCTTGAAAAAAAAAATAAAGGAGTATTTGCTGTCTTATAGCTAATATTGGCCTAGTTTTCTGGTGCTATAATGAGTACTTCACCTACTTGATTGCCTGACTGGTAATATTCATCTTAGCGCAAGATAATTATTTCTTCTCTTTTTCCAACTACAGATTACTCTACTCACAATTTCAAATTCCTTTTTTAACTGACTGTCCTGGTTTCATCTGGGATATAGTTAGTCGTCTTCTTAGTAGCTAGTTCAGTGGTGTGTGATTTAATATGAGAATGCCATTGATAAAACACTGTTGTTTTAATCCCAAACCAAGGACTTTCTAGTGTCTCATGCTCTGCCAGTGAGCAGTTGAGCAAGTAGCTGGGAGGAAGCTAGAACAGCTGACCCAAAGTGGCTGGAGGGATATTCCACAGAACATAACATCATGCTCAGTGTATAAACTGCACGGAGTTAGCTGGAAGGAGCTAATCGTTGTTTGGGGATGAGCTGCACATCAGTCATTGGATGGTGAGCAGTTTGGCACATCCTTTGCAGAGCATTTATTTTACATTGACAGATCTTGAGACTGCAAGAAGTTAATGAGTGCCTCTAATGTGATAGGGGTACATGAAATTTATTTTCGGATTGAAGCCTGAAATTTTGCTGTAAGTCTCTCCATCTCTTGAAAGTACTATTTTAGTTAATTCCTTCAGTCTCTCTTCATCTCTTGGAAAGCCTATTTCAATTAATTATTTCAGCTTTCCTTTTTCCCTCAGCTTTTATTTATTATGTCATTATGCTCTTAGACTGATGCATTACATCATGTAATACAAAATAAGTATAATTGAGTTACCTTAGGGATAGTAGTAGCAATGCCATAGTTGAAGTTAAATTGGCTGTTATACTATAAATATTTGAAGCATGATTAATATCTTGGCAATTTCTAGTCTCATTTGGAAAAAAGTTGAAATGTAAGCTGAAAATATGGCTGTAAATCTACATAAAGGGAAAATATTCTGAATTTATCACCTTTTCTAAAACCTATCTAGGGAAAGGTTTTTCCCTCTGTGCAGACAGAGAGATTCCTAAGTTCTTGCTCAGCTTTTTTATTTCCTGAATTCTTTGAAGCTTTGGAATGCTCACTTTTTCTTGGGTTATGTCTTAGAACAAATAAGATTTCATAATCATGATCTTCTATAACATGAGATAGAATTTTTTAATGAAAAATTCAACAGTTTACCTCTATAAAAAGGGAAAAATAAGATTTGCTTCACTGTACACAAGGGAGTAGGCTAAGTCTATATAAAATGCCTCAAAAACTAGATAGAGCATTTTTGCTGGCCAGCCTTCGCGTACGAAGATCCGGGGAAGGCCTCTTTTTCCTTTCAGACCTTCCAGCCTGCGCACTGGATTTTTTAGGTGAGACACAGGGCGCGCAGATCTGAGCCCACCCTTTAATCCCGAGGTTCAATCTGCCGGGCCAAAGCGATTCTGGACAGTGGCAGCTGAGGTCCTCCTCAGGACGTAGGCAGATTGCCCCCTTGCAGGGCTAACGAGCAACTGCCTGCCCGGTGAGCAGCCTGGCCGGGAATCGAACCTGGGTTCCGGCAAGATAGAGCATTTACAAACTACCCTTTAGGCTGTTAAGAAAAGGCTAAATTCTCACAAATAAATCTGCCCCTCTACATTGTATGTAAAAGGAGCTTAAAACGAAAAACTTTCCAGTCTCTAAAAGAAGGTAGATAAATCCAGACCACAATGCCACATAAATATCAGAGATTAAACACCTCAGGAGGAATATGGGCCAAAGAAAACTTGAGTGAGACCAACAGCTAACCTAACTTCAGCCCAGAAAGACTTTGAATTACTGTGGTGAACTTTTCTTCCATTTCCTCCTTCCTTCTTATTCCTCCTTTTAAACATTATGTAGATTAATTTAGAGAAGGAAACTGTATCTACAGCTTAAAAAATGACAAACGATATTTTCTAAGGATGAGATATTAACATTGCCTCCTGTCTTGGAATAAAGGAGCTTGCTTTCAGTGTTGTAATAAAATGTTTTATGGGCTAAAACTCTCACAGGAGTTTTGACAAGGACAGAGCTTTGGAGTAATAGATGAAAAATCATTAGCATATTTTTGTGTTTTCTATATTCAGTTATTCATTATTATTTTATTTATAAAGTTTCATATTTTTTTATTTAATAACACCTAAAACTGATGTTTGTAAAAAGTGTTTGCACGAGTATAGCAATACATATCATAACGATAGGAGCTAGCCCTGGATGGTGCATGGAAGTTTGTCAAAATATAACAATTTTATTAGAACACAAAACAGAAGCCTTAACAAAGTAAAAATCAGACATGCTGCACCAAATTGATTAAACACAAGGTTTAAAAAATACAGATTTCCAACTTTCAGTCTCTCCCTCCATCTTGCTGACAGATTTGGCAACATTCAGGACTTCAAACATTCTGACTGTGACCATAACAGCTTCCTAGTCTATGGGAGTAGTCGCTGAACCTTTTTAAGATTGGATTTGGTTCTGCTCTCTGCATCAGTCTCTGCGTTCTTCAACACATTCAGCATTTGTCATTTTGCACCCTTTTGGCTCTTGTAAACTTGCCTAACCTATGATCCTGGAGATTCTCCCTACTGTGCATGCATCCCTTAATTCAAAGAAGTAGAATTTTTCCCTTTCCTGTTCATCCTACCTGCCAAAGCATGCAGCAGCCTTGACAATGAAATCACTTTTCCTCTCTGCTTTCCATCTTGTCCTATACAATATGGAGCACAAGTACAATGAACTATGAACAGAAACTCTCAACAAGTAGATAAGTTGTGACAAACATGGAATTTGTCTTGAACACTACGTATGTATGTACGTATGGTCCCTCAGCACATAGAAATAAAGGAGGAACTTTGTATATATGACTTTTTTTTTTAAGTATGTGAGTATAAGTAATCTAATAAGACCACCGGACAGAAAAAGAAGTTAATTTTTATTTTTCCTGGTTTTTCGTTTTCACTTGAAAACAATATAAACTAAAATTTGAAATATTATACTTCCTTCAATTCCTATTAACAGTGTCTACACTCCTCATCAGGTGCTAGTCCTTAGCCCACAAGAAATTATCTCCATGCAAAAAGTCAACACAAATTCTAGCTATCAATTAAACATTATCTCAAGGGCTTAGGGAGGATTCAATAGATAGGCTTTCTGTTTGAAGTAGATAACCTAATTCTAGATGAAAAAATGAAACAGATGTCAATTATGACAACTATTTCTTAATGTCTGTGTCTTTGGAGATGTATAAATCAGACAAGACCAGTTACTAAGTAACAGCCTTTAAAACTTGCATGAAAAATATGGTAGCTTCTGAAGGGCCAGAAAACAGCAGTTTATTAAGGCATTGTCAGTTTTACTGAAAAAAATTAACAAAATTCTTGCCTATAACTGTATTTCATCTAGAAAGTAATCTAGAAAATAGCCACATTTAAAAGGTTTAAAAGGTTTTAATTTTATTTAAAAGTCTGCCTTTTTTTAGGAAGAAATTTAAATTTCATCTTGCAAAATTATATTTTATTTTTTATGTTTTTGTCTACAAATTATTTTCTGTAGTCTCTGATCCTGAATTGCATGGGGAGATGTAAACACTTCCTGATAAAATAATTGTAATTACTAGCAAATATTATTTTGAGAGAAGAAAACTCAGATCAAGTGGGATATGTGAGATTTTGTGTGATAGCTTGAAGTCCTTTTCAAGGTAGTTATTCAGAGCAAAAATATTAAACAAAAGATACCTGAGCAAAATGTATTGAAATATATGTCACTGGGTAATGACTTGTGTGTCATCAGGAACAGATGCCTGATCTAGGGACAGCGACATGCAGAATTTCGATACAGTTTAGTGAAAAACAGACTTAAACCTATCAGCTGATATTAAAATAATAACATTAAGGATATTTTCCAGGGATATTTTCCAAAAAATTTCATGAGCTGAAGAATCAAATTTTTTAAACACCGATAGAGCATCTTTGCAAATAAAGTTTATCTATCCATAAGTAGAATAAAATAAGCATTCATAATTTACTACAGATTACAGGATTTTGGTTTTTTTAAAAACAAAACTCAGTATTACTTGGATGTCATAACAACACTGTTGGGACCTTAGCAGTAATGTGCTAGAAATTGTATGTATGTTTTTGAAAAGTATTATTTCTAAACTCTAAAAGCTAAGAAAACAAAAAGAAATAAATCTTATGCAGTGACAAGTAAATGATTTATAGGCAAATTGTCTGAAAGTCCTCTATTTTCTTCTTCTTCTTAGGCACTAGATCAGAAAGACAGGAAAGGATCTTATTATTTTTCTTCAGTCTCTCCCTGCGTGAAAAGGAAAGGCTTCAGTTAACACATCATGTTAACTGTGGTTTTTTTCTTCCTTTAAATATTCTAAAATTTTAAATAAGATTTAAAAATCCGAAATAGTTTTCCCTTCTTAATTATTTAAGTGTTCAGAGAGTAATCCAAGGAAATTATTTCTCTAAAATATTCCCTCTTAAGTATAAATATCCTATGACTTTGCCATGTGGCTAGAAAGTGTGTATTTAACAATATAAAATAATTGGTTCCTATTGCTAAAGTAATCAAGCCTAGTGTAGAATATTTAATCTAGTAGGAGGATAAGTACCATACCTGGAAATCATGAAACATTTTTTCTTAACAGAAACGATAAATAAAATTTTAAAGAAAGTAAATACTGAAATGCATTTGGATTGTTTCTCTGGCACTCACATAAAAGTCAGCCCTTAGGCTGAAAGTGTTTATATGAAAATACAGGGTTTGGAATATTTTTAAACAGAATTTTGTGTCTTATCCATAAAAGCGTTGCATCAAAATAATGTCTTTTATAAAAAGAGATAATTGAACACAACTTTGTAAAGATGTTGTTAGACCAGCTCTCTACAAGGACAAAGTTATCACTCTGCTGTGTTGTTGAGAGATTAAATATTTATGAGTTTAAAATGCAACTGAAACTATCAAATTCATATTCAGCCAATAAAGGAATGTCAGCATAAAAATTTTAGTCCAGATCAAGTTTCAAAGAGGAATGTCTTCCACTTTTAGTGAAAATGTGAAAGGTAAGCAAATAAATCCCTCTGAACCAAGTAAGCAACTTTGCCAGTGCTCTTCCTGTCTTTGAAGGAAAATCCCAGAAGTGTCCTCTCAGGGCACTGAGGCTTGAGGAAGGAAGATGGTTTTGTGTAGTCCTGTGCACAATGCTCATTGCAGAGATTTTGACCACATCTAATGACTGAATTACTACCAGGTTCTGCCAGTCCCCCAACTATTAATTCAAACAATTTGTTTGGTCCCAGAAAGGACCTGAGAATGATCCACCACTTTGATCATGTATGGTTCATTCTATAATGAAGCAAGAAGAAGTCCAAATCAGCAGGATATACACAAAGAGTGTGATCTGAAAATTCTTACTTTATTATGTGCCTATGGTTTTAAGATAACTAAATAATGGATTAAATACACCAAAAGACATAGCAATTTTCTGATGCCCTATGGCAAACACTTTAAAAATTATAACAATTATCTGTGAATAATTGTATTGGGTACCTACGGATTACTGGCTGAGAATTTTGTTCATTGTTTCAATTACAAGCAAAATATAAGCAGAATATTTCTAAGACTATATTAGAGATGAATATTTCAAGCAATATTGTTTAAAAAATTAACTATCATTAAAAGTAGTGTGATCAGTTTTCTACACCCTTCGCCAAAACATTTCTTTTTCATCTCAATATTTCATTCTAATTTCAGGGAAAAAGAATTACTAAGCCAAGCATGCAAAAAGGTAAGTCTACAATGATATCTACTTGCTGCATGACTGAGCTATGGAATTGGATAAAGATTTAAGTAAATAATTACTATCATAGTTTCTGACACATTAAATTCTTTTGTAAGAAAAGAATCCATTTTTCTGTAAGATAATCATTGCACATAACTTTCTGAAAAAGAGAAATACTTACAAGGGAACGAGGCTTTGTAGAATATAATACCTTCGTCTACCTGTGCACATTATAACATCATCCCTCAAAGTATATATAAATATGAAATTAGAGCCTAGGACAACCCAGATATGGCATAAAAATTTTAGTGTCAGTGAGCCAGACTTCTCTTTCAGGTGAACAGAGAAATTTGGAATATTGCTGCTCTGTCACTGAGTCAGATTCACCTTTTTCTAGTTGCAAAAAGAAGAACTATTTGATCACCCAGGGAGTGTGAATACTTGTTTCCTGACTTTATTGATATGGAAATACTTCTCAGTATCTCCCTCCTGAAGTTTCTTTTATTCTTTATGTAAAGCAAAATTGTCAAACCTGATTTCTTAGAACTGGTCCTACTTCCACTGGATGTGGAAACTGGGCTTGAAAATGAGGGGGTTTTTATGCTTCTTTTTATTTTACAAAAAAAGTAATTTTGTGCCTATCTTGTCTTTCTCCCATTCACTTTTTTACTGACAGATGAAAGGTGATTGGAAATAGGCAGCATAAATTCATTAAGATGAATCATGCTTGACCATGTTTGACTCTGTCTGGAATGCTACATCCAGTTTTGCAATCCAAATAAAAGAAAAACATCCATAAACTGGAATTCAGCCACCTGAGGTGGTCAGGACCTAATTGCAATTCCAATACTTACAGAGAGATCATCAAGATGTTAGAACCATGCCATTTACCCACATACATGATAGGAGTATCAGAGTCCAGAACCCTAACAGGGTGATGGGGGAAGTTCAGACCGAACACAGGTGCCAAAATTCTCAGTGAAAATCAGCAAGCATTGGAACAAGTTAGGAAGGCGTTTGTTTAAACTGTCATTAGAGGCTTCTGAGATCTGGGTGGACAAGGCACAAGTAACCAGGTCTAAAGTCAGTGTTGATGAGGTGAAGCAATAGGAAGAAACTGTCCCTTTCTCAGGACGTGAAAGGTCACATCCATGTGTTTTGTGACCGTAGATGGTACTATCTATGGAATACAGCACAAATCTCTGCAAAGCCCTGATCAGAGATGGTGGAAAGGCAGACAAAGGGATGGAGAGGGGGTGGTGAAAACAGGGGGAATGCAATGATGGAGGGGGCAGCACTGGAGGGTACAGAACATGACACTACATGCACACAAAGATCCAACTATATTTTGCTACAATCACAGCAAATCAATAAACATTAAAAATTAGATTAGAAAACTCATCAATAAAATTATTCATAATAAAATTAGAATTCTCTGTTCTTTGTCAAGTCTTTTTTCATGCTTGGAAAGAAGGTGCAAATAAAACAGATTTTTAGAAATGAAAGAAAGAGCCTACTTTGCAGTGATCTTATCTGAACGTAAGAGGAGCCTGAATTCCATAACTTAAAATTATATTCCATCACCACAGCTACATGCATAGGTATAGGCAGAAAACAGTCATAATATTCAAACACAGCAAGATTTGAAGCCTACACTTATTATGAAACAAGATTTTTTTTTTCTTGTTACTAGTACACCTATTTTCTAAACAGCAAAGACCTCACCTTGTATATATGAATAAAAATTCAGAGGACTGCCTAGAAAATTATGGTTGTTGAAACTCTTCCAATTGCAAGTACTGCTTTAAAACTGTTTTCAATGACAAATACAACCTTGAATATGTACTAAAACTAAACAATAAAAAACAAACAAATCATGATCCTTGCAGCCATACACACAGTACCTCACGGCCATTTTCTCCTCTTCCTTTAACATTTTCTTCATCCTGGCAATATAACAAATTATAGTAGTAGGTGCCATCTCTCCTGATAAAGTTTCTGTGCCCTTTTCAAGAGCTCCAAAATACAGTCTGAATGGTCTATGGTTTCTAAGTGCAGCAAGACTGATTCCAGTGCTGCCATTCTACTCACTGAATCACTGTCTAGCTTTCTTGTACTTACTCTTTTTTTCTGGTTTTTGGGGTCCATGACAGCTTTTTTTGTTTATCCTGACAGCAAGCATGGCTGTCCAGGTAGTGTAAGCAGGGTTAAGGTTCCTTTGACATTGGTCGGGGTAACTGTACTGACTTTGTGCAGTCTTGTTATACTGCTAGGATGGTGTTCTCCACTCAGTGCTTTTTTGTTCTGTTGAATGTGATGAAGCGCAGAGTTGTTACAGCAGTAGCTACAGTTGCTTGTTCATGCTGCTGGAACCTACATCCTATCTCCACGCTGGTGACCTGTGGTCAGAAGCCTTGGCCTTCTAAGATAGTGCCAGATTCAGAAATTTTGACAAACTTTACCAGCAGGACCTGAATAGTTGCTTACCAGGGGTTATGTGTGCTACGTTCATTTACTCATCCTCACTATCATAAGGCTAAAAGCTCAACAAAAACTTGTCCAAGAGTATCTTAGTTCTCATCCAAATGGAGGTCCCAAGTGTACGGCTTTGAAGGCAGAGGTTTTTCCTCAGATATTGGGGTATTTGATATCTTATTTCTTGGATGAAGAGAAGTTATCTCAGGATGGTCATCCTGACACCATGCAAAACTTAAAAAGGTCCCTAAAATATGTAGGAAATATCACTAACAGAGTATACCAGAAAAGGACATGGAATATAATCTGGATACATCATAAATAAGAGAGATGTATCCCAAACTTAACAGCATAAATAAAGGTAAAGGTTTACAAAGCATATTCTGCAGAGGGACATTATTTTTTATCTAACCGGGAAAGAGCTAAATAGTTCCAAGATTCTCATTCTGATTTCAAGATTCACATGTGTCTACAGGATTCACAAGTATGCAATGTGCGGTCTATGATTCCCATGTCCTGTTTTACTTATCCACTCAAATGAATGTTTCTTCCTCCTTCCAAATAATTATTAAAAAATATTTTTTATGAAAAAAATCCCAATTTTATAGTACCTTTTACTGTAATTTTTTTAAAAACAATATATTTTTTAATTTTATTTATCAAACTTCAGAGCTTTCTAAACCATTCTGGAAGTGTTTGACAGTTAAAGCTTAAGATAAGATCAGCTGGCTATGAGGATTTATCTAACTTTTATCTTGTATTTCCTACATGCTTTTATAAGTTCTTTTCCTTTTCAAATAATATTCTGCATTCTAATTGGGTCTGTGAGCAACACACCTCATTAATTGTTTCTAACAGTCATTGTATTTCAAGTACACTCTCCTTGCTTCTGTTTGTTGCTATATTTCTCTGGCTGCCATCTGTGTTTTACTGAGGTGTAGAAACTATAATTAGCAGATAAAAATCTCAACCAGAAGTGGCTTCAGTGTTCAAAAGGTTAGCTTTAAATTCACTACTCATGCATGTTTTTCTTAGATTGCTAGGCATTCTGAGGTCAGAAGACAATATTGAGGGTTGGGGTTTTTTTGTGTGTGTGCATATGTTTGTTGCATGGTAAGTAATTCTCCAGGAAGAATTTCAAGAAGTAGAGATAAACCTTGATGTTTTACTAAAGTATTGGAAAGAGCATAGAGAGAAAAACCAGCAAGACCTCAACTCTGTTTAAGACCAGAACTTCTTCAAATACCATTCATAATTTTTGAGTTGGATTGAAAATTATGCTCATGATGAAGCGGGTAAAAAAAAGTAATGCAAATTGCAAATCAAAGGCCAGAAATAAATAGCCATTTATAAAGCCATAACTTTGAAAAGTTTGATTAAATGTACTTTTCAAGTGGCAAAATTGAATGAATACAGGTACCACAGGCTACGAACTGACCTTTATTTCTCTTTCAACTGTCAGAAATACTGAACGGATTTGTATGCCACAAATTAGAAGAGCTGCTTTAATTTTACCCATAGGAAGATAATGCTAGTTTAATCTGTTCATAGTACATGCAATATTGCATTCAGAGCTTTAGGGAAGGTTATACGACAGCAGTGAACTATGATTTATGATAAGTTAAACACCTTCATACTTCATTACAATTCTCACAGCATGGTGAAATATTTTGTAGACTTCATTCGGAAATTTTGCAGTGAAGGATTCAACCTGTAGGTAAGACTTCTTTGGAAGCATATATATTAAGTATGTGACTCTTTTAGTACCAGTACATGATTCTTGAAGTATCAGTGGCTCTATTGGTTTTGCTTGGCTTGGTTTTTGGCAGCAGGGGGCCGTAGGAGTGGCTCCTGTGAGAACCTCCTGGAAGTTTCCACCATGTCCAGCAGAGCCAATATCTGATGTCTCTGAAGATGGACATGTTGCTGGCCAAAACTAGGCCAATGAGAAAGGTTGGTAACACCTCTGTGATGACATATTTAAGAAGAAAATCAAAAGAAAGCCACAAGATTTTGGATTCTAGTCAGAGAAGAGGAGAAGGTGAGAAAAAGTGAGGGAACACAACATGGCAACCCCAAGGTGAGTGCAGAAGGAGGGGGAGGAGGTGCTCCAGGTGCTGGAGCCGAGGTTCCTCTGCAGGCCATGGTGCAGACCATGGTGAAGGGTCTGTGCCCCTGGAGCCCATGGGGATCCATGGGAGATGCAGAGATCCACCCACAGCCCATGGGGATCCCCGGAGGTGCAGAGATCCACCCACAGCCCATGGGGATCCACGGGGGATGCAGAGATC
>VZRF01007125.1:189460-202023 GCA_013396875.1 Vireo altiloquus
AGAGCAGGTGGATGCCTGGAGGAGGCTGTGATCCAGTGGGAGACCCAGTGGAGAGAGAGGGCCCTGCTCCCAGGCTGGAGCAGCCTGTCCTTGGAAGGAGTGCACCCCGTGAAAGAGAGACCGACGGTGCAGCAGTTTTGGGAGGGCTGTGTGCCCGTAGGAGGGGCTCAGGCTGCAGCAGGTGGGGTGTGGCTGCTGCTCGTGAGAGTGGATCCACACTGGGGAAGCTCACGGAGACTGTCTCCCGTGGGAGGGACTCCATGGCCTGCAAGGGAAAGGACTCCTCTCCCGGAGCAGCGGAAGGAAATCTCGGTGATGAACTGACCAAACCCCCGTGCCTTGTCTCTGAGCCCTGTCGGTGGGAAGGAGAGAGGCGCTGGGGGGAAAAGGTGTTCTAAGGGCTTATTTCACAACTCATTATCCTCCTCTGATTCTGTTAGCAATGAAAGTTTGTAACTTTAAGTTAAGCCTTTTTTGCCCTTGAAATGTTTTCTCCTGGTCCTTATCTCAACTTATGATGTTGTGATTAAAGTAATTTCCTTCCCTCCTCTGTCCAGCTGTGGCAGGGGAGAGTGAGCGAGTGACTCTCGCGGGTGCCTGGTGTCAGGCCAGTGTCAAACCATGAAATGGGTGCTTTCCCTGGATGGACCTAGCTACACTGAAGTGCAAATTTACCCATATATAAGAAAACCAAGTGCATTTACTAACTAGAAAATATAACTGTTATATCAAGGATTAAGAATGTTTGAAGTTACATGTATTTTTTACATTGTAACCCAATTTTTTTTTCTCATCTCCATTATTTCTTTTGACAATATATGTGTACTTAACTTGTAGAGAAACCTAAATCTAAACAAAAAAAATGAAATTGTCTGTATAGGGTTTCTGACGCACGCCTGCACAATATGAGCCCAGATGGTAATTATTTTTTTTGTAGTAATACTATTTCCTTTAACATTCTTCTAAATGTAATAAGTGCAACTGAATGACTTATGAATGGAAAGAGGGGATCATAAAGTGTGCACTAAACTGTTACATCACATTCAGAGTTTCAGTGCAATTAGAAGTCTAAAGTACAAAATATTAGTCTAGTGAAATACTTGAGTAGGATGGACTTAGTAATGAGAGTGTGGATGGAGAGGGGGAGAGAGAGACAGATGGACAGACAAATAGATATGTTGGATTAAAATGTCCATGTGCATTGATGTACAGCTGTCATACAAAATAGACTGGCAAATATTTAAAAATCAGCACTGAATAAGAAATAAATTTCACCAAATGTACTTTTTGTTTCAAAATCTGAATCAAAGTTCACCAGATCCTGAAACTCTTGTTTTCCTCAAAATTTGGTTTGCTGCTGAAAAGTAGAACACAATGGAAACTTAATGTCAAAAAATGTCTAATGCTTTGTCTTGGTATAACTGAAAAGATATTTTAGCAAATTTTTTTTGATGCCCATCTGATGTTCCAAAATATTTGCCAACTAGTTGTAACTTTGGAGTTATTAATGGAATTTTTTAAACTGTTACTCCATTTCAACATGAAAATATTTCTTTTATGAATTTGTGTTCACTCATGTTCCCATGACACTTCAGTTTCCTCCTGATCTTCTTTTGATTGGATCCTATACTCTTCCACCACAGCGTGATTCTTTCAACCTAAATCTCAGAATAGGCTCTCTTGAATCTTAAAATAGAATAACACAAAAGCATTATTTTCTTTTCCAAATCACAAGTAAATGAGTATGCATTTTCTCTTCCTTTTTTTTTTTTCTTCTTTTCATTTCATAAAGCTTTTAAAATCAACTTCAGGAACAAATTGGTTTTTTAAAATTCAACAGGATTGCAAAAAATAGGTGGACAGTGAACTCATCTTTATTCTGATATAGAGGTGATTGAGGGATCAGGTTTTTATTGGCTGAAATTACTCACAAGATGCATCCTTCAGTAACATTTTTTCTTCTTTAAGCATTGCTCCTTATCAGAAAGGAGGCATGTCTATCTGAACTGAAATCCTGTATTTCCATTTACACAGGCTAGATAACCATCTTGCAGTAACAGTTTTCTTACAGGCTGCAAATGCAGCAATTCAATCTCAGCAGGGTCTTCCTCAGTTCACAAACCAACCAGAAGCAATTGGTAGTTCTTTTCACAGGGTCTCACACTGTCAAAGCACCTCTGGTTCTTATACAGAACTCAGCTGTTCTCTAATTAATGATAATTCCAGATGAGATGATACCTGGCTCATGTTCAAAATTTGCTTCACTAAAAAGTTATTTAGGAACAAGAAGTGATACCTGTTTTCAAAATATGAAACACATAGAACCTACACTATACAGGATTATTACCTTTAAATTCTCTGAATATTTACAATGCATTTATATTTGAAATGTATTTATGCATTAATACAGGAGATGATTTTTTTTTTCATTATATTATTATCATAATGATTTAATATCCTTTTCTCTACCTACATGTATTTGAATCTCCTACTTTTCTGTTTGGTAGACGAACATCTGTATTGCACTTCTCTAAACCAAAATCTCAGACAAAAACAAAGTCTGAAAAATTGACTAAAAATAAGGTCTTTAATTTAATGTCTTTAATTTACAAGCAACTTTAATTCACCATTTATTGGAATGGGTTAGTAAACATCTAAAAACAATAAGATAATCATATTGCTATGAAAATTTGATAGACTTTTGAGCATAAAAATATTGCTGCTGACTACAAGCCCAGAAGGAAGCAATATAATCAGTTACTTAAATACCGTGTGTTAGACTAAAAAGCTGCATTGTTGGACAGATAAAGGGACACATACCAAGGTGTCCAAATGTCAGTTCAAAAAAGTTACTGAGATTTTTATCTAGGTCCCACCAACCAACCTTGTTGATGTGTTAAACTAAAATAACACATGAGGTCTTCTTGAGCCCTTCTTTTTACTGGTACCTATGTTTCAGAAACTTTCATGCCAAAGGGGAAATAATACCTAGAAGGAATGAAGAATTCTAATTTCCATCAGAAGAGGAACCCTCTATTATTAATAATACATTTATAAACAGCCCCCAACACTCAGAAGTAATCATAGGCATTGTCTCCAACTTGAAATAGATTTGCTTAGAAAAAATATTTAATAATGTGTACTGTTCCTAGAACATTTTGAAATACAGATGATTAGCCTGTTTCCCAGATGAGCACTCTATAGAATTACTGTGAGAAACAGATTCTTCCTATTCTTTCTGTGTCCATCAAAAATTTTTTCCTACAGAAAATGCTATCACTCTATCTATCTGGGGAAATGTGGTTTACTCTTTGCCACTTTCCAATTCAGAGTCTCTTGTCTGCTAGTCTGTTTGAAACTCCTAAGGCACAGGAAGTCACTATATTTTCATTTCCCATATGTGAAAGCATTGCATGGTTATGACATAATCTCTTTATTCATCTGTATTCTAAAATAAATGAAACTTTTTATAACATGTTGTGAAACTATTAATCCTGGAGTTATTTCTTTTTTGTTTTTTGCTACTTATATTCTAAAAAATCCTGCTTACAGAATTTAGGAAGAAAAATGTACAGATATTAAGAAAACATCTAGAAAGACTTGCACCTAGAGATCTCCCTGCCCATGGCAGGAGGGTTGGACCTAGGTGAACTTTAATGTCCCACGAAACCCAAACCATTCTATGATTCTATGTTTCTATGATTCTATGGTTCTCTGATTCTGTGCATCCAGTCTGCATGGTTGTCCCAGATGAGAGGCATGATACAAGTCTTACCCAATGATTCAGGTCTCTGTCACTCCAGAAGATTTCTCATTCACAGGGTGAACATATAGCCACAGTGAATTTCCTGTAATATTTTTCTGTAGAGGAGGCTTTCAACATAATGTCATACTGGCCTTACAGACTGTCCTGTATGCCGAAAGAGGAGTCAATGAGGCAAATGTCCAGCCTGGATAGGCAAGGAGCTTTTGAAGGAGCTAAGGAATAAAAGAGGTTGTGTCATCTTTGGAAGGAGGGTCAGGTATCTTAGGAAATATTTCAAGGGGTTGTTAGGGCACGTAGAAAAGGAAAATAGAGAGGCCAAAGCTCAGTCAGAACTTAATTTGGCAACTTTTGTGAAGGATAATAAAAAATGTTTTTACAAATATATTAACGGCAAAAGGAAGGGTAAGAACAACCTCGATTCTCCACTTCCATGCAGGAGGGAATTAAGTGACTGCAGATGAGGAGAAGGCAGAGGTGTTTAACTTAGGGGTCTTTAGTGGAAAGTTGTCCTCAGGACAGCTGTCCTCCTGGGCTGGTAGATGGTGTCAGGGAGCAGAATGATCCCGCTGTTATCCAGGAGGACACAGTCGGAGAACTGCTGAGCTGCTTGGATTTTCATAAATCTATGAGACCAGATGGAATTCATCCCAGGGTGATGAGAGAGCTGGCAGATGAGCTTGCAAAGCTGCTCTCCATCATTTACCACCAGTCCTGGCTCACTGGTGAGGCTCCAGATGACTGGAAGTTAGCCAATGTGACATCCATTCACAAGAAGGGCAGGAAGGAGGATCCTAGAAATCATAGGCCAGTCAGCCTGACTGCGATACACGGTAAGGTAATGAACAGTTTGAGTGCCATCACACAGCACCTACAGGATGGCCAGGGGATCAGACCCAGCTGGTATGGGTTTAGGAGGGGTAGGTCGTGTTTGACCAACCTGATCTCCTTTTATGACCAGGTGACCCGCCTGGTGGATGCAGGAAAGGCTGTGGGTGTTGTCTGTTTGGACTTCAGAAAGGCCTCTAACACTGTGTCCCACAGCATACTCCTGGAAAAGATGGCAGCCCGTGGTTTGGACAGGAGCACTCTTTGCTGGGTTAAGAGCTGGCTGGATGGCTGGGCCCAGAGTGGTGGTAAGCAGTGCTGCATCCAGCTGGTGGCCAGTCACCAGTGGTGTCCCCCAGGGATCTGTGCTAGGGCCAGTTTTGTTTAATATTTTTATTGAGGACATGGATGAGGGTATTGAGTCTACTATTAATAAATTTGCAGATGACACTAACCTGGGAGCATGTGGATCTCTTGGAAAATAGGAGAGCTCTGCAAACAGTTGCATGGATGGGCAGAGTCCAATACGATGAAGTTTAACAAAGTCCAAATGCTGAGCCCTGCATTTTGGCCACAACGTCCCCCTGCAAGGTTACAAGCTGGGGACATGTGGCTGGACAGTGCCCAGGCAGAAAGGGACCTGGGGGTACTCATGGACAGCCAGTGAACGTGAGCCAGTGTGTGCCCAGGTGGCCAAGGAGGCCAATGGCTCCTTGTATCAGCAACAGTGTGGCCAGCAGGAGCAGGGAAGTCATTGGCACTGGTGAGGCTGCATCTCAAGTACTGTGTCCAGTTCTGGGCCCCACAGTTTAGGAAGGACGTCAAGTTGAGACACTTGAGCACGTTCAGAGGAGGGCAACGAGGCTGGTGAAGAGCTTGGAACACGAGTGCTATGAGGAATGACTGAGGGAGCTGGGGGTGTTTAGCCTGGAGGAAAGAAGAGTCAGATGTGACCTTATCACTCTCCACAACTTCCTGAAAAGTGGTTGTAGTCAGGTGGGGGTCGGTCTCTTTTACCAGGCAACAACTGACGGAACTAGAGTAGACAGCCTTAAGCTGCACCAAGGGAAATTTAGGTCAGATGTTAGGAAAAAGTTTTTTACTGAATGAGTGATAAAGTACTGGAATCATCTACCTGAGAAGGTGGTGGAGTCACCATCCCTGGATGTGTTTAAAAAAAGGTTGGATGTGGCACTCAGTGCCATGGTTTAGTTGAGGTGATGTTAGGGCATGGGTTGGACTCAGTGATCTTGAAAGTCTCTTCCAACCAGGTGATTCTGTGATTCTGTAACTGATAATGAAAGATTTTCTCCCATTTACAGTAAACTTCAATAGAATCAGAACATAAATGAGGACTATTTCCCATCAGTTTCATTCTGATATCTTATTTTTCATGACAGGTAAATAGAAATCAATCCCTAATGTAATGTTTTCCTACCAGGATACCATTTAACCAAAGAGATTTAAGCTCTATGTAAGTATTGCACATGTAAGATTAATTTGGGTCTGTTGCTTTAAAACAATCCCTAGAAGTAAAGCCTCTAGCCATGGAAGTTATCTCATTTAACGTGGTAAAAAAGACGTTGATATAGGGTCACATAGTTAGTTTAGTGGACCAGTCAGTGTTAGGTTAATGATTGGTCTTGATCTTACACATTTTTTTCAACCTTAATGATTCTATTATTTAAAAAATAAATAAATTTGAATGAAAAGGGTAAATTTTACAAAATGACCTTTGTGTAGAATCATGCATAAGAGCTTAATTTTCCAAAGACATGAGTGACACCCTGCTTTCGCAATATGCTGTATTAAAGGTTATTTGTATTGTGTTTCACCTGTGAAAAAGTCCAAGTTGTCTGTTAGGTTTTGCCCTGTGAATGCCTAATAAATAAATAAATAGTTATATAATTGTATTTCAATAAATTATAAAATTGCATTTTACAGTATTATATTTAAATATAATGTTGATTCAAATATTCATTTCCCAAGAAATAGCTGTTAGAAACTTGCAGGCAGCACAGCATTATGCTTATAAAATGTTCCTTCTCTTATGAGATTTATTTATACATAGATATATAAAAAAATTAAAAGTTTTTAATATACTTTTTATAGATTTTGACATCTATATTGTTTTAATGAGAGGCTAAATATCTTCAGAACTGGACTCCATAGTGGATGAAGACAGATTCAATATTACTGGGGAAATATGATTCTTGATAAACCGATGCAGGTGTAGTATAATAACACCAGGTTTTTAACCTCTGCTTCCATTAAGCAGTCATGTATTTTCCTGAAAAGGCAAACTTATGGAACTTTCTAATACAAGAAAACAAAAAACATTTGACAGGACTTTTTTTGGCAGTTTCTTTTCACAGTCTATTTCAATGATTTTGACTAGTGTATATTCTGAACAAGTTTAAAAGCCTTTAATATTTCATAACATGGATATTAGATTTGTTATATATGGAAAAGTGAAATATTTTGATCAAAATTATATTTTATTTTTGCATTCACAGAATTGTCTTTGTCCATCAAGAAGTTGAGTTAAAACACAAAGTAAACAAAAAATGATAGAAGCAGTAGTTATTTTGCACTATATTTAAAAACTCAAATGAAATTAGTCCATGATAGCTTTTTAGTGCTCTAAACAGCTTGTAGCTTAAAGTTTTGACCAGAGCATAAATGGGATCTTGTAAATGCCAATTGACAGCAACAGGAAAATCAAGCACTGTGGTGAGTTTGGAATTGAAGATTTGCTTTTGTGCTTCTATCAATAGACTCTTATGCATTCCTCAAGCATGTTGATTCTTCTAATAATCACAATGTCAGTAAAAATTAGGACATAGTTTGAGCTCCCAAGTTATTTACTGTATGGGAAAACATGCAAAGGAAATATAATGATGTTTGCATTTCTTGAAGCTGTAGTGCCAAAAGTGAACCTGTATTCAAGGTAACTGTGAATTTTATGTAACAAATTATTATTGTTATTAAACCTGCCATGCCATACTATCTCATCAACTAATGCAGAGATATCAGCATATCTCCTCTGACCATTCTTTCTGCCAACATTCTTTTTAAAGATAACAAGAACCTCTATTTGGCCTTCATGTTCATTTTTCAGCAAAACACATTCAGTTCCAGATACGCTATTCTGTTAAACGTCATTCTTTAATTATCAGACTTGATGCCTAGCATTTCACTGACAGCATCAGCCATCATAGTGTAATTTACTGCATCTAGAATTGCACAGTGAATTTGTATTCATTAGCAGGGGGAAAAAAAAAAGACGTACTGAACTAGCCAAATCAAATACAGATGGCTGGCCAACCATACAATTAAAAGTGATAAGCATGGCAGACTTTGGTGTTTACCCTTCACTTCCATCTACTCTTTGAATTTAAGAGTGGATATTAGCTAAGTAGTTGATAAATGGTGTCTGATCTGAAAACCATTACACTTGCATATCAATATATTCCTTTCAGACTAATTCAATACAGAGTGTTACAATAATGCAATGTCAGGCATTAGGTGTTATGCAACAAAATTCATTCTGGGTACATTCTGTGACTGTACATAGACAACATATGATCCAAATATTTGGCAGGTAGAAGTGAGTCTCGTGAATTACTCATAAACTATTTAAATTATTGAACTATTTTTTATCTGCTAAGTACAACTCTATTTAAGTAGCAAATGTAGTTTTCTTTTTGGGGAAAACATCAAAGGAAGCTTTGTGACTATAAGAAGGTGCTTGGTTGCCTGGCTGCTGTTGTGTATATAAACCTTATATCTACAGGAAGAAATATTCAATCACAATCTCATTTTTAAAGGAAATTTCTTCTATTTTTACTTTCATGGCCTATGGGATTTTTTACCCCTAAAATTATCACATTCAGTATCATAGGTTTTTGTTCCTAATTTCTGTGAAATTTTACACTGAAACAGCAGTGATGAAGAAAAAGAAAAAAAAAGTAGATGAAGTTTCATATTTATAGTGGGGTTTTTTTAATCTTACATTGGTCATTGGATTAGCCTGAGACAGATCAGTGACATGTAACATAAAGATATTGAAGAGGTGTATTAAGTTATGTCCTAGTTTCAATATTTCTTGTATAAACATGACATATATGTCATACTTAGACTTATAAATATCAGTGTTTCAATTTAGAATTTAGTGATTTTCTTATTGAAAATCCAACATGTATTCATGATCCATCTGTGAAAATGTATTTACTTTATTGACAATAAGTCAATGTTGACATTAACACTATCCCATGATGCAAAATTATTAAAAATGTCAGTAAAGTTCTCGCTTTCTGTTATACTATAATCAATGACCTAAATCTAGCAAACTTTTTGGCTGTATATACATTTTTATGTATATACATTGTTATCATACCTTTGTTAAAGTCAGTGACAGGTCTGTTAATGAGTTCAAGTGGTGTCTGAGAGACTTCATTTGCATTTCAACAGGACTAAAACTATTAGTTAAATGACTTAAAGTAGAAAAAAGTTTCAGTGTTACTCTAGAAGCATTTTTAAAAGAGCAAAATATTGTGGTAGTATTGTGGAAAACATAGCTTAACTATCTGCAGAAAGCTGAAGCTGCAGAAGACAAAGTGGATTTAGGAGTTTCCCAAAAGAAACAAAGTCCTCAAAGCTATCAGATATCAAAAAACAGGAACAAAAATTATCTCAGCAACCTTAACTTTAAGGAGTTCTTTTAATCACGTTTTTTATCACGCTCTCTATCTTTAAGGCTTTATTTCTAGGGACCATTTTAAAGCGTCAGACCTAAATGAAATGAAATAAAAGTTCTAGTTTCAATTAAGGTGAAGTTTCAGAGTGTCATGGAAAAATCAAGTCCAGTCTTCCTTTTGCTTTTTGCTTAACTTCTAATTTGTGAATACTGAAACAATTCAGCAGTGGGATATAAAACATATTCTTATCTCTGTGTTTAATTATGAAGAGCCATAAACTAATAAATGTAGTCTACAATTAATAAAAAGATAAATTAACATTCAACTAAGAAGCTTCCAACTTTGTGGTGTGGTGATAGAAGTACTTTCTGCCAAATAAATTATTCTTTTGATTGAAAAAGAGAATAATGCAGTTTCTGCTTTCAAAAATGAAAACATTTTTCGAAACATTTTTTAAGGAACTATATTTTCATTTAGATTTATTTGTAAAGTTCCTAATCAAATAAGAACAACAGTTCAATCAAGTATTGAAGTAGTGAAATAGTGAAAATCTTTGTGATTTCAACATTCAAAAAACAAATTGTCTGACACTATAAACTTATGAATATTAGCACTCATGCTCTAATTGTTAATATATGCAGTTCTATGGGAGAATGTTAAATTCTACAGAAGAGTGATAAACCTTTGCTAGATATGTTTAAAACTGCCCAAAGAATGTGTGGACAACTGAAATTCAGAACTGGAATCATAAAACTTCCTTCTCCGACACCCTTCCCAAGCAAAATTATGTCTGTATTTTCTCATTATTCTAAAGAATGTACTTTTCTGATAATATTTTTGAATTCACCTATATGAAATATCTCTCGTGGATGCAATCAGTGAGATTGCCCTTAAAGAAAAGTCTGTATTTCTCCCTGTTTCAATTCATAAGCATTTTTCTGCTATATAAAAACAGATTTTCAGTGAGACAAAATAAATAATATATACAGATCTTATCTACATGACTATTTTATCCAGAATTGTGCGATTTGTTAGTGAATCCTCCAATAGCTCTTACTTAGAGTACATTTGCTCAGTCTGTAGTTTTGTGCAGGCAAACTTGGTACCTTTAGGAGTACTGTATCAGATGTAAGCAAAATATTCAAGGATCATATCAAATCTATTTTAATGTAAACAACATCTGTTTCAATGCACTCCTGTTGTGCCAAATGCTTATAGCACAGTAATAAGACTCTCACTCACAGAAATATGCAGATGTGGATACCATACGTAGATAAACAGTCTTTGACTACTAGTTTAAAAAGCCTTTTAGTACACCTAAACTAGTACTACAGAGTTTAGAGCAGGAGAGTGAACTAAGATAGAAAAAAGAGCCAGAAGGAAACCAGTTAGTGGCGTATTAGCATTTTTGTTTTCACAAATTGGCAAGAAATATATATAGGAATGGCCGCAATTAAACTGTTCTTGTCCAAAGAAAAATAAAAGTGCGAGTCTATGAGCTGTTTATTAAAGATAAGAATGCATTGAATCTGTGAGGAACTCATTTTCAACAACTTTGTCCAAGGGCACTGACAGCCTTCTTCAGAATACTTTTATTTCCTTTTTCTCTTTTTTTCTACTAAGATTTTGGGAGCAACACTCAGAAAGAAGTCAGTAAACTGAAACATCTGTCTGCAGTTAGAGAGTACTTGCTTCACAGCTTGAAGTTTAGGCTTGAAACATCTCTTCATTTATATGTCAACAGCATTGGAAAAATTATACCCACCAATTTACATCTCTTTAACAAATAGACATACTCCTGTTGTCTTCAGGAATACTCTTAGAACTATTTTAGTATTCTTGTCAAGGAAATGGATCTTCTTACAGTGTTTTTTAGTGTGGAGAAAATTTTCTATAACTCGTCTTGAAAGATTGCCATTTGTTCATAATTTTCTGTACTTGCTATCCTTGAGCAAACCTGTAGTTTTGTAAGCCAGCACAGATGTGTTGCCTCTTTTGTCAGAAATTTAGACACCAAAAACAGTACAAATGGCCTTCAGGACTGGTATAGGTTGTCATAATTCAGCTAAAACACTGCACAGTTCTTAGTATTTCACCAGTTAGAAAAGGTCTCTGGCATATATCACAGATAGCTTCATTTTCAGGGAACAAAGTTTATGAGAAAAACTATGATTCTAACTCTTCTAACATAAAATATAAGATAATACAGATAAAGATTACAAATAGTAGTTGATGTGTTCATTCTTGTTAACATGCTTCCCAGGCTACTTCAGTGTACTTTTCAGAATTTCAGTGAGAATTTCCTGCTTCAAATTGGAGTGTTTGGTGAGAAATGAAATCTCAAAATGTGTACTGAAATGTTCTATACACTCTCCTGAACTTTACAGCAAATTGATACCTTTAAAACATTGAGGAATTTATCCTACTTGTATTGGACAACGTTTTTACTTTTCTGGAATACCCAAGGGCACAGGATAACTGGCTGTAGCACTTCAGTGTGAATAAAATAAAGGCTATTGGCTAATTCGAAATGTCTAAATGGGTCATCTAAAAGCCAGATATTTAATTCTAAGCCATTCAGCACAGGTTTTCTCAGTACAAGTCAAGAGAAATATCTACTTCTAGAACTTCTTTTATAGGATGTTAAACTGCCTTCTAAAATATGAGTATGATAGATCCGGTGAATTGTTCTTTAAAAGTATCATTCTCTTCTCATTGATTATTCAAACAACTAGATGTTTGATTATTCAAACCATGCAAGCATTTGAAAAGGGGTATATCCATATTGTTCAAAAATGCTGTTGCTTTTTCAAAAGCTGGGTATTGTTAATACAAGCCATTCTCTGGTTTGAGTTCGGTGGTTAAAACATGCTTGAGACAATACAAAAGTATTTTTTTTAATGAATGTATCCTTAAAAAACTCTTTAAAAATGTTTCAGCACGGTGAGGAGCCAATTTAGTTTGAATTCAGCCATTTTAGTTTGCCTCAGCTCTGGCTGTCAGGGCTGTCAGAGGCATGTGGGGGGAGGGAGGGACACCTGCCATTGCAGGAGGCAGGCAGCAGTGGGGCAAGCCCTGTCCTTGGGGAGACTTTGCCTGGCAGCACCCACATGAGGCAGGCAGCAGGAGACACTGTGGAGAGGCTTCTCCAGTCGGGCTGTGAAAAGGTCTCCACCAATGGACAGCACAGGAAAGTTGGGCTGGACCAGTGGTTCCCTGTTCCCAGGCAGATTTTGGGAGGGGCCAGGGGGGTATAAACACTAACTGTGTTG
>VZRF01007126.1:0-82742 GCA_013396875.1 Vireo altiloquus
AACAGCTCCTGGGTCAGCTCATCCACTGAGGCCGAGTGAATGCCTGGGGGATAAGGGACCCATTATGGAATGAAAGGAGAAAAGCATCTCAGATTGTTCCAAGAGTTACTAGTGGATGTTCAGGGATGGAACCACACTTTTCTGGCCATGCCCTCTTCCTGCTCAGGGCACTCAGGATTTCCTCTCTGATCTGTGTGCATGAATCTTATCTGTGTGCTGCAGCCCATGTCTGGAGGTCCATGTGTCCATGGTGCCAGGTGCTATTGGCCTCCCAGCCACCTGGGCACACGTGAGCTCATCTCGAGCCCCTGTCAATCAGCACCCCCAGTCCTTCCCTGCCAGACAGCTTTCCAGCCCCTCCTTTCCATGCCTGGAGCACTGCATGGGTTTGTTGTGACCCAGGTGCAGGACCTGGCACTTGGCCTTGTTGAGCCTCCTACCACTGGCCTTGCCCCATTGATTCAGCCTCTCCAGATGCCTCTGCAGAGCCTTCCCACCCTCCCAAAACTACCATCCAAGTTGGTGTCTGCCAACTTAGCAAGAGTGCACTCAACCTCCCCATCCAGATCATTGATGAAAGATACTGAACAGGAGTGGTCTCAGCCCTGAGCCCTGGGGAACACCAGCTGTGATGGGCCACCATGGATTTAACTCCATTCCCCACCAGATGTAGTGCTCAGCAACCCAAACTGTTTCTCACCCAGTGGAGAGTCTGCCCATCCAGGCCATGAGCACCCAGTGCCTCCAAGAGCACTGTGGAAAATTGAGTCAAAGGCTTTACTCAAGTCCGGGTAGGTGACATCCACAGCCCTTCCCTCATCCACCAAGTGAGACATCTTGTCACAGAAGGAGACCAGACTGACCAAGCAGGACCTGCCTTTCCTAACCCCTTGCTGGCCAGGCCTGGTCAGGTTTTCCTGGCACTCGAGATGATCTGTTCCATAACCCTCCATGGTACCAAGGTCATACTGCCAGGCCTGTAGTTTCCCAAACCCTTCTCCTGGCCCTTCTTGCAGATGGGAGTCACATTTGCTAACCCCAGTCAGCTGGGTCCTCCCCAGTTATGGAGGCTTCATTCTGCTCTCCATCAAGTGGCTGGGTGAGTGTTTCCACTCCCTTGGCACCATTCGTGGCTCCCATCCAGCCCCACAGGTTTATGTGTGCCTAAGCTGTGCAGCAGCTCACTGACCAATTCCCCTTGGGTTATGGAGGCTTCATTCTGCTCTCCATCTGCCTGCTTCAGCTCAGGCAGATGAGTACCCTGAGAACAACTGCAGCATCGTTTTGGGTTCTGAGCATGGTATGTGGGGAGCCCTGACCAGGCACAAAAAGGGTTCAAAAGCATATATGTCGACAGCAGAGACTGCAGAAATGAGGATTGTCCATTTCTCATCAAAGAAGGGTTGCAGAGCACTGCATTGAGCCTCACAGCCCTAGGTCCCCTGGGCTCTGTGCATCAACCCCAGAACCAGGGATTCAGCAGTACAGCTCACTGTCAGGGGATGTCAGGACCAGCTGTCACCACCAGCAGACCCAGACCAGGACCCTCCTGTAAAGCTTCTGTGAGTCCAGTCCAAACAGCTGATGGATGAGCGATGTGGCAGCCACTTTCACCTTTGCAGGTTCAACCAGCACCAAAGCCAAGAACCTATCCCAGACACAGACAGAAACACATTGCCCTGGATTTCAGCTTCAGATTTACAATTTTTTAAGCTGTGAGAAAGGACAGGGTGGTCACAACATGCCCTAAAATCTTGGGAATTTGTCCCAGTCAAGTCTGAACCATGGCTCAGTGGAAATTAAAGGGTACAAGGAAGGGAAAGATCAACTTTAATTAGGAAAACAATGTCTTACAATTCATGAAACAATGTGTAAAGCAGACTAACAATACAAATGGTGCAGAACTACGACAGGTATGAAAACCTGTTAATTAAGAGTTGTTTGTCTCTAATACTGCGTTGCAACTTAGCAGTCAGCCCGGAGCTAACCACAAAGCAAAGCACCAGCGTAGATCACTCAGCCCTGCCAGAATGAGACCAAAACTCCAGGATCAACCTGGTCACAGATGTCACATGTCCCGGGGCCTGGAGAGATGTGGCTATCACAGCCATACACCAGACTTGCCTGCACAAACTGATGCTTACAGAGGTGCTACTGATCCTAAGCGCCCCGGTGTGTTCTTGCCTCTTATGGGGGACCAGTGACTGCAGCCCTTGTTGACACACACAACCCCTTCAATGCCCAGAGGGGTCATTGCCCCAGTGAGTACAGCCCATTTGGGCCCCAGAGGAGTGAAGAGCGCAGCCTCTGTTGAGAGTCCCGGCAGCAGGGCAATGTCAGGGGATGTGGAAGGAGCATGTCTGCTCCTTTGGGGACATCTGGTCAAAGGAGCCATAAAAGGCATAAAGATAAACCAGATCTGACGGGGAGGCTGTGATGAGAACAAATGTGATCAGGCACCCAAAGGGGTAAGGATGTGTGAGGCTGACAACATTTATTTTTACAGTGGGGAAGTAATGGGAGACACAGTCATAAAACCTGACCGTTAATCATAAAACCTCAGCATTAACAAGGCAAATAACCAGAAACAAATGGCATCACTCACACCAGCTGATGAGCTCTCAAGAGCCAGGACTTTGCAACTGATAAGGAAGCAAACCTGAGTGTCGAGGATGCTGGATGAAGACAGTGGGATGTCAGCTGTTGACGGACTGTGCAGGGACAGGGAGCAGCCAAGAGGGAGTTAGACAGAAAAGAATTCCAAGAGGCTGGCTGGGTATAAATCTGGGCCAGCCAGTGCTGGTCTGGCTGAGCTCTACACTGACCACCACAGCCCCGGCTTATTTAATCTTTCTGTAACTCTCTATGCAACCTCACAGGGCCCCATCTGCGTGCTGCAAGGACCAAGTGCCAGCTACCAGGCAGCCAGCATGTGCAGGTCTGGGGCCAGCTCCTGAAGTCAGATCGGGGCATTGGGAGAGCAGAGACCTGGCCTGCGGTACAGCTCCTGAATCCAGTGGGAACTCACCCTACAGCCACTGAGGCAAGGAATAATTTGTGGCCACAAGCGCAGCTGCTGGGGGGCAAGCAACAGTGAGGGGAGTGAGTAGGACAGCATTCACAGCATGTGTGCCTCATTCTGGGGGAGGCAACTGTGTGTACACCCCACAAACCAGGAGTGTGTGTATCCACCAGCAAAAATTCAGACAGGCTGGCAAGCAGGAGACTCCAGGTCTGGGCAGGGTTACCAGGAGGGCAAGGGATCCATGTTGGTACTGGGAGGTACTCGCAAGTGTGGTGCGCCTGTGGGATGAGCATCTGAGTGCTGCGTCTTTGGTGTGTCAAGCTGGACTAGCTGGCAAGTAGGGGACCTGTGGGATGGGTCAGGAGGCTGTGGTCCATGTTGGAGTGCTGGGTGGACAGAGGGGTCATACCAGTGGTCAAAGGATTTGTGAGTATGCACGTGCTTGTGAACCCTGAGGGTGCCACGTGAGTCTGCCAGCCCCGTCGTGCACGGTGCTGGTGTGTTACCTGTGTCCTATGTGGGGTGCTGCTGGCAGCAGCATCTTGGCCGGGGCTGTCTAACAGCCGTGTCAGTGCCACGTGTCACTGTGACCATGTGTCACTGTCCACGTGTCTGTGTGTGACATCAGCTCAGCACCACGGCTGGCTGACCCTGCAAACAGGAAAGGAACAGCTGTCTCCTCAGCTTGGACAGAAACCCTGAGTACCAGGCCCCCAAACTGGGATGTCAGTGGCCACACAGGAGGGTCCTGGGCCACAGGTGCTGAAGGCAGCAGCTGCTTTTCATACAGCTTAACAAACGCATTCCCCACTAAAGGAGGCAGAAGGGCACAGCAGTTGGCTCAGGTGTNAGCATTCACCAGTAAAGGAACAGAGACACCTGCCCCGAGGCAGAGGGGCACAGCAGTTGGCTCAGGTGTGCCTG
Source organism: Vireo altiloquus (assembly GCA_013396875.1). NCBI lineage: Eukaryota > Metazoa > Chordata > Aves > Passeriformes > Vireonidae > Vireo > Vireo altiloquus. Next base: position 3,950 of record VZRF01007126.1, read on the forward strand.
CAGAAAACACTGCTAGCCCTGAGCACTGGAATGCCAGCAGCATTTGGGTAACACAAACCTGCAGTCAGGATCACAAAGCCTTGCAGCCTGGGGATAGGGCTTCCTTAAGGTCATCAAAACTAGACACATCCAATCTAGATTTCAGCCTACTGCCACCCAAACATGCATCTTCTCTGGCTCTACTGCAGGGAAAGGGGCATGGGGTGTGTGCGAATTTATCATGATGGAGTCTTAACTGCATTCTGCAGACAGTGCTTCCAGGTCCCATATACAGATTCAGATGACAGAAGCTCATTTAAATCTGTGATGTATTTAAGCCAAACACCATGCAGAGGCAACTTTTCAATGAGTTACACATCCAGGCAGAGTCCAAGGCCTGGGGACTCTGCTTCGTGGCAGTCCCCTGTGGGATACAAACACAGAGGAGTTTCAGAAGAGCTGAAGGTGACAGCTCTTCTCCAGCCATACTTGTTTTCATTTCCAATCACAAACCAAAGCCACTGCAATCACTAAGGTACATACAGGCACAGAAACCACCTAACTGGACTGGCTAACCAGACTGGTTGACAGAAGGATGCTGCAGGCCACATCATCTGGGGAAGCTCTGAAGCCTGAGGCTCTAAAAACTCAGCTGAAGTCATTAAAGCAGCAGTGATGGTTGTCCCCACTGTACCGGCCCACAAAAAACTGGGTCTGTATCTCAGAGTAGGTCAGCCCACTGTCACACACAGGAAACTGAAGCTCTTGGGAAGAGGAAGGAAGCTGCACCTAACTTACAGGCAGCAAAGACACAGTCCAAGCAACCCACATGTATCTCAAACCATGTTGCTTTCAGGACTAATCCCAAAGTCCCATTTCACCTGGCCATGCTTTCACTAACTGCAAGGACTATCCCCAGTTTAATCTACAGTCCCATTCTAGTTTTCCTGTCTGGAAAGCCAGCAGACTGCCATTCTGTCTCCAGGATGTACTGAGCAAAGAGGCAGGGGAGTGGGGCATCTAGACTTCACCACAACTGATCCTTGAGCTACTCTGACATGGCACAAACCAGCAATATGTGGACTGCTGTTGTTCTGGATGGTTTCTTACTTCAAGAGCAGGTCTTTTTATCTGCCTCAAGTGCCTTTCAATAGAATTTTCTAGCCCCAACTTACATCACTCTAGGAATGTTTCTCCAGAAGTACTGCTATAATAAACTTCACTGCTCTGTGGACTGCAACCCACTTTAGGATGTGGAAGCGGAAGGGAAGCATAAAGATACACTTCCTGCCACTATGAGATGATGAAATTGCCATCTTCTCTACAAGGGAAGCAGTACTGCTTCCCAAGGCAGTACCAGGCAGCTTGGATATTCTCAGTGCCCAGTCAGGGGGAACACCCTGAACACAAATACCACCTCACGGGATCAATTAAAGAAAACCACCCTGGTCTGAGGGAGCACAATGAAGGCAATAGCTGAAATGCTCCTTTGGACTAAAGCAGTGACTTGCACTGCCTCACACAATGATGTGCCACCCAGTTTTCCTCAGCACAAGCTTATATGTAATGGGCATTTAGCCATGGCAAAGCAGTCCAGGGGCCACAGTCTGATTGTCACCCTTTTACTCACAGGCTGGCAAAGTAGTGTTCACCTCCATGCCAGCCACAGCACAAGGGCTATGAAACCCTGGCAGGGTGTAACTCTTCGGACTAGACTCAGCTGAAGGTACTGACACATCAACTTGGTACCAGCCACAAGAAAAGAGAGGGCAGAGTCTCCAAGCAATCTGTATTCAGCACCCTTTGCACTCCTCTAAAGATGGGTCTTCTCCAACCACTGAAACAGAGAAAGAGATTTTGCTCCTCTGCTTTGCCCATGTCATCATGGGGAAAAAGAGGAAGGGCAACTGCCAGTTACCCTTCCAGGAAGAATTACAACAGCATTACAACCTGCTTCCTGCTGCCACCCTTCTCTCAGGGGAGAAGACATCACACTCGCAGCTGCTTTGCCAGCAGTTCACACACACACCATGCAAAAGGGAAGATGGGCAATTCCACAGCCACAATCCTTTGAGGGACTCCTGTCCTTCTCCAAATGCAGATAATGTTGAGATTCAGATGGGAGTAAGAGGGATGATTCCTAAACTGAGGATACACACAGGGAGATAGATGGGGAAAAGATCGCTGACTCTTTCTGTATGGGGATGGGGAAGTGTCCAGGGGCAGGGCTCCCCTCTTTCATGGGAAGGCAGGTGAGCTCACAGAAATGGGGCCCAGCCCAGCCCAACTGGGCAGGCCTTAGGCCACAATGTCCTTCAGAGCTCCAGCCAGGTCAGGGAAGATGAAGTGGTAGCCACTCTCCAGGGTGCGTTTTGGCAGCACCCTCTGTCCCTCCAGCAGCATGACTGCCCGCTCTGCCCCAAAGACAGCCCGCACTGCCCAGGCGGGCACTGGCACCAGGGCTGGGCGCCCCAGGGCTGCAGCCAGCTCCCGAGCAAAGGTGCCATTGGAGGTGGCAGGGGAGGATGGGGAAACACCATTGAGGATGCCTTGCACAGACTGTTTCTCCAGGGCATGACACACAATCCCAGACAGGTCCCGAATGTGGATCCATGGGAAGGGCTGGAGTCCAGAGCCCAAGGGGCCTCCAAGTCCCAGACGGAAAGGCAAGAGCATCTGAGCAATTGCACCACCATCTCGACCCAGCACGACACCTGTGGGGAGAAGAGAGTGAGACCAGGTGCCCCTGCCCAAAGGGCAAAAGCCCCCTCCACACCCACACCGACAAGCAGGACAACCCTTAGAGGGCTGGACTGGAAGAGGACCCCAACAAAGAGAGACAGAAGAACTGATGCCCTTTACCCACCTCTTCCCACTCTTGCCCCTGCAGTAAAGCAGAGTCACTCTTAACAAACACGATGTCTCATCTCACCTGATCTCACCACAACTCCACGGACTGAGCTCCCAGGGATGAGAGCTGCAGCCTCCCACGAGCTCACCAGGCGTGAGAAGAAGTCAAAATCCCCTCCTGGGCTGTCTTCAGTATACTCAGCCGTGGGGCTGGGGCGGTAATAACCTGCAGGGTAACAGCAGAAAGGGGGTCAGGGTTGAATGATGACACCAAGCCCCCCTTTCCCCATCAGACCATCTTCTCTGCCTCCAGGAACCCAGAACTCCAGTGAGGAGAGGCTGAGAGAACTGGGATTGTTCAGCTTGGGAAAGAGACCTAATTGCAACCTTCCAGTACCTGAAGGGAGCCTACAAGAAAGCTGGAGAGAGACTATTTACAAGGGCCTGGAGTGCCAGGATAAGGGGGAATTATTTCAAATTTTAAGTAAGTTTAGGTTGGCTATGAGGAAGAAAATCTGTAATTTTTGGGTAAGGGTGGGAAGGCCCTGGGACAGGGCCCAGAGAAGCTGTGGCTGCCCCTGGATCCCTGGAAGTACTCCAGGCCAGACTGGACAGGGCTTGGAGCAACCTGGGCTAGTGGAAGGTGTCCCTGTCCATGACAGGGGTGTGAAACTGGATGGTCTTAAAGGCCCCTTCCAACCCAAGCCATTCTGGGATTCCATGAGCTCGAGCACTCCACCAGGGAAATCTTCATATGAACAGCACAAGGCCTCTGATGGCAATGCTGACAAGTTTCTGAACTACCAGTGTGCTCTACAGGTTCAGCAGGATGTACTAATACTCAGGCAGCCCCAAAACCCAAAGGGGCCTACAAGCAACACACTGAGCTGGCTGGAAGGTGCCTGCTTTAACATTAGGCATCACAGAGCATAAACCATGGCAGCTCTAAGGACTGCAGGAAGCAGAAATGCAAAGCTGGAGATAATGCAGAGGGCTTCAGCTGAGGCCCTACTCAGACAAACTGGTTCTAAGGAATGCCTAAAGGCTTTCACAAGGAAACACAGAAAGCTTCTCTCCTAGTGACACCAAGACAAAGCACAGGGACCCAAATTCCTCTCCAGCAGTACTAAAGAGGTTATCAAGGCTTGCACAGTGACATTGATGGCAATGAAGCTGACATTTCATGGCAATTCAGGTGCTCCTGTGGAACTGTGTTTCTGTCTGCAGGTAAAACCCCTCCAGGTCAGCATGAGGGATGTCTTGGCCAGGCCCAACCAATACCTACGCCAGTGACGAGGACCCAAGCACGGGGTGGCTGTTCAGCAGCAGCCATGGCTTTGGCCAAGGTCTTCGTGGTCTCCACCCGGCTGCTGACAACTTCCCTAGAGAAGGCATCACCCCATCTGGAAAAGGGAGAATCATGGATTATACACCTCAGGAAGGACACCCCAGGAAACATTACCACCAAGGGGGATCCTGGCAACACCCACTCACAAGCACAGGAAATGTCACAGGAAGTCCTCCCACTCCAGAGCAAAGGGAAGATGTGTCACCTTACAATATAAATGCAGGGGAAGTTTGGAAGATGGTGGCTCTTCACTTTCCTTAAAAGATTGTGGGTTTTGGACTGTGTGAGGACAAAGTCAGCAAAGGAGCTAGACACCAAAGCTGGTGTTCCTCCTAAAAGTCAAACTTTGGTTCTGATTTTGCATTATCAAATATAGACACCCAACGTCCTTTTGGAAATGTGGGACTTATTTTTCTGGTCTCCAGATGTAGATCCAGAAGGGAACCCAGGCCCACAGAAATGTTTTGGATACTTGAGTATGCAAATGTCAACAGTCTTTTTACTCAAGAGCTTCCTGGTCATGTTGTTTCCTCCCTTTCCACACTCTCTGACAACATAGGACTGTCTTCCCTATATTGTATATTCCATGTACTATGGAAGATCAAATTACCTGCGGAAAGGGTTGAGGACATTTTCACCAGCCAAGTTGACCACAGCATCGCACAGGGGCAGTCCAGAGCGGGACAACTCTTCCTAGGCAGGAGTAAGAGACACCACACATCAAGCCTTCCCTACAAAGAAGCAGGGCAGGCTCCCAAGAACTCCAGCCAGTTTCTTCCTGAAAGAATCTGCCCTGATTTCTAGGGCACAGGCACGAATGGAGAAGGCTTTGCTCCTTGGAGCTACATCAGTACCCATTCCAATGACAGTGACCCATGGAGCACACCCAGCAGCCCAAGAGTACATCCACAGGATCCAGACCTCCCTTGGCAGCGTCCCTCTATGCCAGGGAAAGCCAGGGCACGCAGGCTTGTTTCTCAGCCCTGCCGCGTTCCCCCTCTAGTGACCGCTCCCATCTCATACCCAGCTGATCCGGTCCTTGCCCCCTCGTCGAGACACGTGGGTCACTTGGTGCCCTCGGCTCCGCAGCAGCTGGGTCAGGGCTCTGCCCACGAAGCCGGTCCCTCCACCTGGTGAGAGACAGACCGGCCCTCACCGCTGTGTCCCCGGGACACCACTCCCCGCTCGGCTGCGGGTGCACCTGGCCCACGCACCACATCCAGCCTCCTGTACCCGGGGAGAAGAGGCGGCCTGGCTCCAACCCGGCGGGCGGCACCTGCAATCCCGCCTGCCCCTTCCCCACAACGCCGCTCCGCCGACCCAGGGCCCCGCGCCCTCAGGGCCCCGCACTCACCCACCAGCACCCGCATGGCGGAGCTGCGCACGCGCCGAGCAGCGCCCGCCGCGCATGCGCCCCCCAGCGGGGAGGGGGCACTGAAAGGGACAGCGCGCGCCGGCGATGAGCGGGGGACGACCCGGAGCGGGGCTGAGGGCACGGGGAACGACCCGGAGCGGGGCTGAGGGTACGGGGAACAGGGGGGAACAGGGCACGGGGCACGGCCCGGAGCGGGTACGGGGCATGGAGGCACGGGGAAGGGGGCACGGCGCACGGCCCGGACCGGGGAACGGGGAACGACCCGGACCGGGGCCAGGGGCACGGGGGTACGGGGCATGGAGGCATGGGGAAGGGGGCACGGCGCACGGCCCGGAGCGGGGAACGGGGAACGGGGAATGGGGAACGGCCCGGAGCGGGGCTTCGGGGACAGGGAACGGCCCGGAGCGGGGTATGAGGAACGGGGAACGACTCGGGGTTCATGGGGGACTCGGGGAATGGCCTGGGGCTCGGGGGCTGCGCCTGGCACTGTGCTGAGCAGGGCAGCAGTGGGGATACAGCAACCCGAGGAGTTTGTCCGGCCAATTTATCAGATCGTAAAAAGCGCAGAAGGGAATGCGAAGAGAAGCTGTGGCTGCTCCCCATCCCTGGAAGTGTCCAAGGCCAGGCTGGACGAGGCTTGAGCAGCCTGGGATAGTGGAAGGTGTCCCTGCCCATGGCATGGGGTGGAACGAGATGAGCCTTGCAGCCCCTTTCAACATGAAACAGTCTGGGATTCTATGATTCTGTTATTCTATGAAGTGCTTTTTAATACTGCTAGTATAAAATGAAAAATTGTGCAGTTGGGAAATAGGCAGGAGCTGTTTCATTGACACTAAACCTCCCTTCTCTGCATGTCTCCTTGGGGTCATGCGAAAGGAAATTCTTTCAAGGACGTAATTCTGCCACTGGAGTTGAAACATCTCTTCTGAGTTGTCATGAAACACACATTGGAGACACAAGTTCCCACCTGCAGACAGCTGGAGCAGCCTTTGCTTCACGCAGAGTTGCCCGTGTTGTCAGCTCCTTTTACCTGTGTCCTATGAAGAGCAGAGGGGACAACACCCTCTACACATGGGTGGCTCTTCTGAAGCAGGAACAAATGCTAGAGATAATTCTACCTACCTATCTTCAGCTCAGCCCACCTAACCATCTGTCCTTGTCTGTGTATATAGCTGTATCCATTGGACCACCTGTCCATCCATCCATCCATCCATCCATCCATGCATGCATCATCCTTCCCCTGTCTGTCACCGAGTCACAGAATCTTTAAGTTTGGAAAAGACCTCCAAGATCATCGTGTTTGGCTGCACACCACCACGTGAGCTAAATCATTGCACTAAGTGCCGTGTCCAGTCTCTTTCTGAGCACTTCCAGGAATGGTGACTCGCTTGCTTCACTGAGCAAACCACAGCCACCACCAGCTCTATAAAAGTGCTGTGTCCTGTGGTTAAGCAAGGAAGAAATCGGGTTTCTAGGAGGAGCCAGGTTGGAAATCTGAGAGACTCGAGAGTTACTTGCACAGGAGGACGCATCTCTGTGCTTCACAGGACGAAGGTGGAGATGAACAGCTGGTTTCTGTGTGGCACATGCTGTCAGGGGGATGGGTGAGCTGGAGCTGCTCTCCAAACACAGTGTGGTCTGGATGGGCCATGATGGTGACGTCAGCTGAAGGTGCTGTGAGCACATTCTCCTTGTAACTCCTCCGTAAAGGGAGATGGCTGTACCTGAGGGCAGCCTAGGAGGTTCTACAGTGTAAACTGTCAAAAAAGAGTTGTAAGGGACCTTTGGATATGTCTCAAACTTGTATTGTTCCCCCTCATGTCTCTGTGTCATGGTGTTTCATAGAACTTCCTAGAAAGACAAAACCCAGCTGACTTGTTCCTCAGAACTGCAGTGTATCCATTTAACAAGGAACATGCCAGCAGTCAGTCCCAGCCTGTAACACAGTCCCAGCACCAGCACCTGAGGAAGCCCCACACTTCTGCTTCTGTCACGGGACAAAGACTGCCCAAAACTGCTGCTCATATATGTGAGAATCATAATGTTGGAATGGTTTGGGTTCAAAGTGACCTTCAAAGATCACCTTGTTCAACCCCCTTACCTTGGGCAGGAACATCTTTCACTAGACCAGGTTGCTCAAAGTCCCATCCAACCTAGCCTTGTACCTTTTCAGTGCTAGGTCATCTACAACTTCCCTGGGCAACCTGTGCCAGTGTCTTACCACCCTTCTATAAAAAATTTCTTCCTTACATATAACCTAAATCTACCTTCTTTCATTTCAAAACTGTAAACCCCATCCTGTCACCACAGGTGTCACCCCAGGTCTTGTTCAAAGGTCTTTTTGTCACACTCTTAAGTATCCCTGTATATATTGAAAGGCTGGATTAAGGCCTCCCCAGAACCTTCTCTTTTCCAGGCTGAACCCCAGGTGTCCTGGCCTGTCCCTTTAGCAGAGACACTCCAGCCTTCTGAGCACCTTGGTGGCCTCCTCTATCTCAGTCCAACAGGTCTGTGTCTTGTTCTGGAGGCCCCAGAGCTGGATGCAGCACTTCAGGTACAGTCCCAAGAGCATAGCAGTGGGGGAGAATCACCTCCCTTGACTTGGTAGCCATGCTTTTGATGCAGCCCAGGATGGGACTGACTTTCTAGGCTGTAACTGCTCATTGCCAGCTCAATTTTTCATCCACCAGTATCCCGAAGTCTTTTTCTGCAGGGCTGCTCTTACTCCATTCATTCCCTGCACTGATATTGGAGGTTGCCCCTACTCAAGTGGAGGACCTTGCACGAGGCCCTTTTGAACCTCGCGTGCCCAGGCCTTGTTCACCAGATGGTTTTGTTTTAGTGCAGACAAACTGAGCAGAGATCCACACTACAGAACAGGCTTACCTGGAAGCTCTGGGCTGCCCCGATGTGCTGCAGTGCTCTGAGTGAGCAGAAAAGAAACTGATGTTACCACAGTGGCTGTTGGAAAATGCTCACGGAAATTCTGGTGGTTCATGATCTACACAGGGATATTGCTCTGGGATTTTTTCCTACCGTATAGGATAGTTCTCATGCAAGGGGAGATAGGTGTGTATGAGCTTATGGTACAGATACCTTTAATACCAAAGGGAGAAAGAGGTAACTATGGATAGTGATGTATTTATTTCAAAGTCATACTATTTCTTTTGAGGAGAAATGGAACAAATAATTAATTTAATTACTTTCTCTGAAAGGTGATTTCTGATTTCTAGTCGGCCCTGGGATTTATCTCATGTTGGAATATAATGAGAATTGAAAAGTCTTGTGGTAGGTGCTCACAGTAAGTTCGAGCTTGATACAAAAGCTTTAAGTTGGTATTTTTGAAATGTGCTTTTTAAACCAGAATTTCAAACCACTGCAAGCAGCTGTAAAGTTGAATGTAAACACTATCTTCATGTTGCCAGATTGTGTTGTTACAAGCTTACCTATCATAGAGAAATAGCTCCCACCCTGTTACACTCATGTGAACATGAACACAAACACATGGAACCAGAATCCTGCTTTTATTTTTCCTTTTTTTGTGTGTAAAAGAGCATTTCAGGCACAAGATTTCAATTGTCCCTTAATACTTAATGGTTGTAACCTTAATTTCTGTGGTTCTACTGAAAGAAAAGTGATTAAAAGCAAAATTGAGAAAAAAATAATTAGAAATATTAGGAGTCACAGACAAATAAATCTTCCAGTTCACTCTTGTCTGACTTACTTTAGCTGTGGATGTGTGGAGTGAGAATGCCTCCACCTGAACTGGCTGTGTTCCAATGCATAGAAATAAGGTATTGCCAGAGTTTGAGTTTGTGTATTTCAGATGTTCAGTACCCTCAGATACTCTTCAAATTGCCAGATCCTATAGTATTAATTACAGGTTTAAAATGCTGGTGTCTTTTGGATGGCTGTAAGAGGCCTCTAAATTACAGCTTGGATGGATTGTAAATGTCTAAATATGGTTAAAGGAAACCTCACCTTCATCTGCTCTAGATTCCCCTACATGTTTTTATATTTCCTGCTTTTATTAACCATCTAGAAACACAAGAGACTCCTGAAAGCAGGTCCTGATGTCCTTTATTTTACATTCTAAGCATCTGTCCATCCCAAATTGGACACTGTATTCATTCTCAACTTCTGCAAAGGTGCTAAAAAAACATTTTCTTTTTTAACTGTTTTTTCAGAGACCCTTTTACCTCCCTGTTTCGGAGGGTGTAAATGAAAGGGTTTAGCATGGGAATAACGATGGTATAGAAGATTGAGATGGTGTTGCTTTTCTTGGGTGATGATGTGGCTCCAGGCTGAGCATACATGAAGAAAACTGTCCCAAAGAACAAGCAGATTGTCATCATGTGAGAAGAGCAGGTGGAGAAGGCCTTGTGTCTGCTTTCAGCTGAAGGCATTTGGACGATTGTGATGATTATGTAACCGTAGGAGATAAAAACCACCAAGGCAGTGCCCACAATTATTGATCCACACACAACCAGCATTACGAGTTCATTGACGAGTGTGTCAGAACAGGAGGCGTGGATCACTGCAGCAACCTCACAGAAGAAGTGGTTTATTTCAGTGGGCCCACAGAAGGACAAACTGAATGTAAATCCTGTCTGGATGGTGGAGTTGATGCAGCCTGACAGATAAGAGCCCATCACCATGAGAACACAAAGCCTTTTGCTCATAATGACTTGATAGAGCAGTGGATTGCAGACGGCAGTGAAGCGATCATAAGCCATCACAGCAAGGAAAAAAGCTTCTGTTGTGCCAAAGAGAGAGAAAAAGAACATTTGTGAAGCACAGCCATTGTAGGAAATGTTTCTTCTGCCCAGTAAGAATGCCAGTGTTGCCCTGGGAGTGATGACAGAGGAATAACAGATGTCCAAGGCAGACAAATTCTGTAGGAAAAAGTACATTGGAGTGTGCAGGTTGGAGTCCATTCTGATGATGAGTATCATGCAGACATTCCCCACTACAGTGACAATATACATCATGGAGAAGAGAATAGACAGAAAGAGTTGTGATCCTGGGTGAGATTTGAACCCGACCAAAATGAACTCACTTATCCTGGTGTGGTTTTCCATGTTTTCTTTCAGATGATCTTTTAAAAGGAAATTAGGATGCAGTAGATTTCAGATTGTTTGCCCGGAGAAGCAATTACAGAAGAAGACAAACAATGAGATATATGAAACATAAGAAATATTAAAAACAGACAGGTGGAAAAGAGTAGAAAATTCATTGATATATCATATATGTAGATTTTTTATTCAACTATTACAGGGTCATTTGTAAACTAATTACCCAGTAATATTATCTTCAGTATAAAGAAACATTCTGCATGCAACTTATCCAACCTATTTTAATTTAATAAACTTTGCAATGAACTAGAAACAGACATTTCATTCTACAGCTGAAGACCGATTTCAGATTTAAGTGGGCAGAAAATAATCTCATACTAAGATTGCAACTAACCCATAAAAGACCACTCTCCCCTAAACAAAAGAACAAGTGAATATGCTTCTTCAGATGATGCAAAACAATTAAAAATATACATGAACCAAGAAATGTATTTAAAGAATGTGGATAATTTTTTTAAAAAATCCCAAGTCTATTATTTCAAAAAACACACTTTATAATATGCGAAACTGAGCTTTTTCTTTTAGAAAAGTACTTGAAACAACATCTTCAAATGTTGAGATTTCTGCAATAAGTTTTCTCTACTCAAATATTAATTCACATAGTATGTTTAAAATTGACTAACTGGCAGAATGTTTCAAGTAATTCCTTTTCAACTCAGTTTATTAATTTTATTTTCATAAGCTCGTTGTGCTTTCACCTAGGCTTGAATATATTCAGTGGGTTGATGCCTACATTAGAACTCATAGTTTGGATGCCTTTAAATTCAGGACAGAAATAAACACTCCAGTTTTAGGATATTTACCGTAGAAGGTATGAATCACGTTTTAAGATTTTCTGGTTTTCTCCATTGAGCTAAAGGAAAGTCCAGCTATTCTTTATGTAAAAAGATGGATGTAGATGTGTAAAGCTGAGTGATAGAAATCCCCGTCCAGTTACTGGTATTTTGTTTGGTTTGCTGTTATTTCCATTAGTTAATTTTTCTTAACCAACATGTACCTAATCTTTTCAAAGCATTGAATTAATTTTTAACACATTACTCCAGCTATCCCTCCATGGTCCTTGAAATGGTCAGCTCTAGGTACCCTCAGAAGCTCTGTTTAATTCTTTGTTCTTATTTACCTGTGAGTCTAAAAAAGGGAAATAAATTTGGATAATGAATTTCTCTTTGCATAACCTTGCCCATCAAATATTTTGACTAGTTTCCCTGGGGATTTCTGTGAGCAGAAAACTCAGGTTTAGGCAGTCAAGGTCGAGTATCCACTCAAAGCCCATTCAAGCCTGTTGTCTACAGCTCTCACAATTCCTAAAGCTTCCCTTATTGTCAAAAGAGAGAAATAGATGCATCCACAGTGCAATTCTTCTAGTCTCACCATACCTGTTCAAAACAGGGGGAAAACAGTCCTTTAGAAGTATCTGTCTTTGTTAGAAAAGGAATACAGCTAGCCAGAAGAGAATAAGAAAAAAAGATACTTTTGTCCACAATAATGTAAAAGAAAATGTCAAAATTGTGTGTCATTATGATCAGCCATTTAAAATGTCTTGCCTTACCTAATTCACCTCATTTTTAAATTCTTATTTTTATTCTTTTATGTTAAGCATCAATGATTTAAATGTAATAGATGTAAACTTAGGAAATAATTTCATAGTAATCAAACATATTGTCCATTGAAGGATATTCTATATCCTATCAAAAATTGTTTAGTTGAAATAACAATTACTGCTGCTTTAACTATCTGACTTTTTAAAGAGGCTAACAAAAACCTCAGATAAGAATGAAGATGCAGGAGATACTTTTTTAGCCGGTGAGAGGGAAATAGTTTTGATTCACCTGAGAAGAAGTCTCTGGAACTGGCTGTCTTTTGGTTGATCAAACAGAAAGTCAAGAATGTAGACACATTAAATACTGGCTTCCTGTTAATGTACTTAATTTCCAGAAGAACTCAATGTATTCACGAGCCCTGATTACTACATGCTATGTAATGAAAAAAACAGAAAACAACATTTTCAGTCCAGTTCTGTCACTAAATTTAACGAAGCAAAGCTCACACTTCACACACTACAATACACATACCTTGTCATACGGTGATTAAAGCCAGGTTTGGTTTTTTGGAATTAAGGTTTCTTGAACACATTGCCGAGAAATACTGAACATTGTTTCTCCTCAACTGATTTTCCAGTAGTTTGAAGGACGACGCTTCAGGATGTAGAGTTTTAAAGGTTTATTAGCAAAAAACACCCAATTGGGACACCCACAATACAAAGACACAACACTGGGTGCGTGGCTGCTCTGCCTAGAGGCATCTCCTGGGGGACTCGTGGAGCTGATTTTATACCCTCCAGGGTCAATCAGGAGGCAAGGATGTACTTATCCAATTGTGGGTGCTGGAGTCCCTGCTCCGCCCCTATATCCCAGTGTCAGTCTGGAGACAAGGATGCACTTCTCCAATCCTGGGTTCTGGGGTCCCTGCTCCGCCCCTAGATCCGAGTGTCCCTCAGGAGTCAAGGATTCACTTATCCAATCTCAGGTTCTGGGGTCCCTGCTCCGCCCCTATATCCACCCTTTTGGGACAGCCTGACCAGGGCCCACCCGTTTGGAGCAAGCTCAGTCCCAAGATTGGGAGTGACCTCATTTTGTCTGGTCCTGATTGACACTCTGTGTGGAACTTTCTGGAAAGTCCCTTTCAGCCTTCATCAGCCATTTTGTCCATAATCCTTATACTAGGAATTATAATAATTGAGCATTCTTAATTAATTAATAATAACAAGAACCTCTGTTCACTGTAACCAGGACATTATAGCAATAAAAGGGAGGGTACAAAGAAGGGGAACATTACAACAATAACCAGAACATTGTAACATACAATCTAATTTTAACTATAACTCATTAAATGTAACAGGAGCAGTTAACTGCTCAATTCATTAACCCATCACACTTAATCTCCTAACCTTATTAACCATAAATTAATGGTTAATTAAGCCAAATTTCACCTTTGGCCATTTATGACAAGTAAATTTACCAAGTCTCTTGGTTATCAATACCTCACTGGCCTTTCATCTTACTGATTGTCCTTAGCATGTTGTACATAAAAACAATAGAGAATCAGTTTCCAGAGTCCTGGACCTGCACAGCAGACATCTGAACATCAAATGAGACATTTTTCCCTTGTGCCATTTTTCTTTGCCTGCAAAAGAAGAAAAACGCAAGGAATAAAAGGAATAAAATCATAAGGAATAAAACACAAACAATAAAGCGTAATGCTGTCCCTGTGTCTCTTTTACCCCTACTTTTTTCACTGTTTCTTATGCAGAACCCTTCCTGCTCCTTGTAGATTTCTTTCTGGTAAGCAAAACACTGTGGACCTAATCAAAGCCTCATTAGCCATGAGAATCTGCTTCCTTCCAGATTATCAAAATAGAACAGACACCATTACCTTCTCCCCAGCCAATATGTTTCTCTAAGCAAAGGCAAGTTTTCATTGTGATGCCTTGAATGGCTGCCTAGAAACAGAGACTAGGCAGGAATAAAGGAATAAAGGAGGGATTTATTTTAAAGGCCTTCAGAGGTCACACTCTGGGCTCCAGAGGCTCCTGCCTCAGTGCATCCCAAAATGGACAATGACAGCTCCCAAGTTCTTCCCACTTTGATATCAGCATCAATTGCCCAAGCAGAAGCCAGGCAAGGATGGAATTTGCCCAAGCTTGCCCCCCTCTCCCCAAGATGAAGGTTTGCAGTTGTTGGGCCCAGGAGGGTCTGGGTGTCCTTGGAGAGCGAGCTGGAGAGGCTTTGTTATGTCAGTGTGAGCATGAGAGAACAGCACTGAACGAGCTCCAGGGAACTGCAGAGTTACACTGGGCACTGCAGGATTGGAAAAATATAAAAGTTAAAACCTAACGTATCAACTAAATATGTTCTCCTCTCTGACTGGAAAGTGTACTTACCACCTAGAACTTAAAAGTATGATTCAGATGAGGGTCCAGCCTCTAGGGGAACACTGCTCTGGAATCCAGCAACAAATCCAGGAGGGGAAAAAGCATCTCAGAACTCCTGTGTGGGTATCTCAGACGCCCTAGGACATGGCTATTTTTTAACAAGCAAACTTGCATTCTTCTCAGCACAGGAGTGTCACATTTGGTTACAGCAGACTACATTAAATATTCTTTCTTTTGACAAATGGTTTTAAATAAATCTACATTAAATAGGTGTTTCTGTTCTTGATATATTTGCTTCCCAAATTTTGTAATTGACAATAGATCAAAATCTTCTAAAACCAGACTATCTTACATATGTATACATTCTTATCAGCTCCCAGGGGCAGAGAGTAAGATTAAGAGAGATGGAAAGTTTCTCAAAAGCTAAGATTGGATTTGTAGTCTAACCTACTTTATGTGTGGGAGGTGACTTACTTACAGTACTTTAAAGGCACCCAACATTGAATTTGCTAAAGTGTTTAATAGGAAAACTTCCAGAAATAAACTTAGATGCAAGAGAGAACTTGCATTCTCAAAAAGTTTGTGTTTGTGTAAGACTTCTCTGTGTTCTCTCCTTCCCTAAGGACAGTTAGGAACCCCTGTTGAATAGGTTATGAATTGTTTCAGGTTTTTTAACAACATTATTGTTAGTGTACATAAACCCCATAATAATTGGATGATAATCCTCTTCACAGTATATTTGAAGGATTTTCCTGACATTATATCAAAACAATCACCTTCAGATCAGTGCTTTAAACTCAGTCAATGTGTGTAGCCAAATCACTGTGTTAAAGGAACTTCGTACCTTGCAAAATTTCAATAAAAAACTCACAAAGGAGTATTGAAATGCTATGGTTTGCACTTTATGCATAAAACCTGAAATAAGAGAAGAAATAGATCAGGTGATTATTGGTGTATCAGTACTTTATTGTAATAAGAATGAAGCGAGCCTGATGCTGTATTGATAGAGTCAAATTACTTCACTGTAGCTTGTGTGGGACTAAATTCTGGATTTGTGATGAAAACCACAGTGAGAACACAGGATTATTAATTATGTTTCAGTTATTGCTGAGCAGTGCTGGCACAGGCTGGGAGTGAGCAAGAAGCTGTGAGGGGACACAGCTGGGACAGCTGACTCAGCTGAGCAGAGAGCCATTCCAGACCATTGGCATCAGGCTCAGCAATAAAAACTGCAGGAAAAAGGAGGAAGGGATGTGTGATCCCCATTTGCTTGGAGGTGGCTGAACATAAAGCCATATGTTATAGGTAAATACAATTAATATCCTCTAGGGTGATATTCCTTATCCATGAGTTGTAAAGGAGCTGAGGTAGTTTGCTTAGATGTCTAAACAGACATGTCTAATTTTTAGGTATTTTTAGAAGAATTCATATCCAGCTGTACCTGTGGCTCTTGATTTCTAACGCAAATCTAAAGAACTACTGGATTTTTTGGGGGGCTCCTTTCCAATGGTTCATATTGTAATGTATATTCATTTTGTGTCAGTTACCTATTTTATCATAGCAGATTTCCTGCTGATATGTGGAACACAGCTAGGACCCTACATTTCTGATGATAGCTCCCCACTGTGGTTAACTTCAAGATGTTCTTGACATCTCTCTTTTGCATTTTGTCCAAGTCCTCAAAAAGGTCTTGTTTGAAACAATTGTGTCCGTGGCATTCCATGGCACAGGATGCACAGACAAGTTTCTTCCCTGGAAAGCTAAATGTTTCATCTGCAAAATTGGAGAAGTCAGTGTGCTAGTACAGAGCATAGAATATCAGATACCACAGTCTTACTCAAATTTAAACTCAGATTTTATTTGGCCATATGGAAATGCACTCTGCTGACAGGTTTATTTATTTGTTTGCTTATTACAGAATATTAAAAGTTCTGAAGCACTGTGATAGTCTGAACGTGGAGTAGTTTTCTTAGAGGGACCATTTTATTTCTAATTGATACTCAGATTTTCTCACAGACAATCCTGTTTAGCTCAGATTCATCAGCTGTGTTTCCAGACTCCTGCATAAGATCATTACTCCTGGTGAAATACTGCTGGATCCAAGCCCAAAGGAAATAATGAAGTGATTTATCCTTTCAGGTGTGTCTGAATTTCTTCATGGAACAAATTATTTGGTGTGCAATAAGGTTATTTAGGGGTACCTCGGTCCTGTTGGGAAGCTGAGACAGAGCCCAGGTGCCGATGCAGCACCCATGAATAGCACAAGTTACTCACATTTTACCTTCTCTAATGCCATATTAGAAAAATTTTCTTCTTCAAAGGACGATTCCTTTTATCTTACACCAGGCATCCAAGAATGTTAAAATTACTCATCCTTTTCTGCTGCCTATATCTTTCAAGGGATAATAACAAAATCTCGGAGTAAATAAATCACACATAGATATCTGGTTTTCACATGCATTTTACAGTTTGGCAAACAAATCTGGGGTTCATTTCGTAGCATTTCCAAACCTTTTTAAAAACAGAGAAGTCATTCAGCAGGAGACTTTTAAGAAAGGGTGACAGCATAGATTCTCAGGGGGAAGACAAGCAAAAAAACCCCCAAACCCAAACATTTCAAGTCAAAGTCATAGTATATACATAGATCTAACTTAGATATATTAAGGTCTAGTTCAATAAATATGAGTGGTGTATGCATGAATAAGGAAGTTTGGCATGGATTAAGGTCTGGACCTCCTGACTTTAGCTCATAAGCACTGCCAGTTGATCTTCATGAGCAAAGCCCCTTCTCCAGGACCCTCATCCAGTTGATTTCTTTGGTGTATCTAATGCAAGTAAAAGTCTTTCTCATGGCAAGCCTGGCTTCTTTGTTTCTGAGACAATATATGAGAGGATTCAGGAGTGGCACAACCACCGTGTAGAGAACTGATACCAACTTGTTAGCACGGTAGGTGTACATGAGCTTGGGATGGGCGTAAGTGAAAAGGGTGGTGGAGTAGAACAAAATCACTACAGTCAGGTGGGAGCTGCAGGTGGAAAAGGCTTTTTGCCTCCCCTGAGAAGAAGGAATCTTCAACACGGTGAACATGATGCAAATGTAGGAGGCCACCACAGTACACAGAGGTACCATGATAACCATCAGAGCCAAGGTGAAGTCCACTAGCTCAGCCAGAGAGGAATCGCTGCAGGAAATATTCAG
This sequence comes from Vireo altiloquus, assembly GCA_013396875.1. Classification (NCBI taxonomy): domain Eukaryota; kingdom Metazoa; phylum Chordata; class Aves; order Passeriformes; family Vireonidae; genus Vireo; species Vireo altiloquus. Next base: position 21,767 of record VZRF01007126.1, read on the forward strand.
TAGGGGTGAAATGTCGCAGAAATAATGATTGATTGTGTCCACATCACAGTATGAGAGCCGGGCTATAAAGCTCAGCTTGATGGAAGAAGTGGTGAAACCACACATCCAACAGCCAGCTACCAGCTGAGCACAAAACCTGTGATTCATGATGAGTGGGTATCTGAGAGGTTTGCAGATGGCCACGAAGCGGTCGTAGGCCATAACAGCCAACAGAATATACTCAGTACAAACAAAAGTCACAAAGAAATACAACTGTGTCATGCACCCCTGGAATGAGATACGTTTGTCACGAGAGAGGACATCCACGAGCATCTTTGGCTCAATGACAGAAACATACCAGATCTCCAAGAAAGACAGGTTCCCTAGGAAGAAATACATGGGGTTTTGCAGGCTGTGGTTGTTTCGGATGATGAGAATGATAAGGAAGTTTTCCAACACAGTTAATAAATAAACCAGAAGTAAAGTAGAGAAGAGAAGCAGCTGCAGTTCAGCAGTGGTGGGAAAACCCAGGAGAATGAAATACATGACTTTGGTTTCATTCCTCCCACCCATTCTGTAGAAGAAAGATGAACCTTATCCACCTGCAATAAATACAGTGACACCTAACTATGCAGGCTTAAATTCACAGCCGTATGTTACACCACCACTTAAAGAAACTGTCAGAATTCAGACATTTTGTTGCTGGGTTTTTAGAAATTAATTTTGCAAAATTTACCTGCTCAATTTAGAATTTTTCATTTTAAAAATTAAAGCATGCTTTTTACTTTACATTTCATGGAGATAAATATACATTACAAGTCTTGTCTCATCTAAGACAAAGGTCTAAAATAAGCTGGATGAATAATGCTATGACATTATCCATCCAGTATGAAGAAATGATAGGTTATGAGCTTATAGATAGACACATTGCCAATGTTTTACTTTCTACATCTAAACATTTCTAAAGTTGTATCATGTATATTCCATGAACCATGAGAGAAATATAAAATACCACAAGGATATATTCATTCTGATATTAAAAAAACCCTTCAAACACATTGGAAGGAGACCACTAGAGGCTTCTATATCTAGCTCTGAGGACACTTACATCTACACAAAGTCTGTTGAGATAAAAGGTACACATAGCATCCCAGATACAGCATAAGTGCAAGCAAATTATAATCCTGGGTCTGGTTTGTTTGCATCTAATTCAAATTCATCCTTCAAAAATAAGAATGGCTCAGCCTGTGCTATTGAAAACAAAATTGTTCTCAACCTTCTGTGGAGGGAATCCACTGCCTTAGTTGATCCTGGAGAATATGATCAGTAGAGCACAGATGAAGTGCAGACTTATATGTCAATTGTGTGATTTATGCCAACACAGATAAATCAACACTTTATTTGCCTTTGGTGTCTCATGAGATCTGATTTAGAAATTATAGCTAGCCTCCCAATGGAAGCAATCACAGAAAGAGGAGGGATGTTATTTTTTCCTCTGTGATTCCATGCAGAGTAGAAGTAAGAAACTCTGAAGATTTTTTTCTGAGGCACTGAACAATGAAAAAATACCAGCTAGTGTTTACTGATTTTTATAGGGCAGAGGAAAATAAAAACATACCCTGAGGCAGGGGATATGGCAATCTTGTACCAAAAGGTGATTAGAAAAATATTTTAGTGCCCTAATCTAAATCCGTAGCCTTAACTGGTAATTGCTTTTGGAGTGGTTTGGGATGAGTGTAGTTTCACCTTCATCAGAGTTACTTGTACAATCTTCAGACACACAAACAGCCAAGCTGTACATTTTCTGAATTTTATAATAAAATACAAATAAGTTAAGAGCAAAAGGAGGATCTGAGATAACGTTGGTCTGTTACCTGATGACCTCAGGGCTGAGGTGCTGCTGCAGGATTTTGTAGCACAAATACAAAACCTGATCTGGTCTCCTCTATACTGCTGAGGGGGAGCAATCCCTGGAGTCAGCTATTTGCAAAATCACTTTCCAGTTTGTCTCATATGAGGCAGATATCTTACTTAAGCCAGAACCATTATTAAAATTAAATTCATACAGAGAGAATAATGGGAGTTTAGCATCTAGGAGAGTTGGAATTACAGAATTGTAATTGGATCATGGAGTTTGATTTAATTCGCAAATATGTTAGAATCTTGGGACATTTGACATACCTTATGGTATGTTGGTTGAATTCTAACTACTGGCCAAAGCCATATGTGCATGCTCAGGAATGTAAGGGCATCTCATGAAGAAGGCATCTTTAAAATAATGTAAGTGCATGAAGAAGGAAGAGTAGTGTTAGTTCTTACCTCATTTCTAGAAGCATGAGTGTTAGTTCTTACCTCATTTCTGTTCGGCTGGTGAGGGTCCAGCTACCATGGACCAATTTTGGGATCCCTGCAACTCAAGGAAAATGTGTATAAACTAGGGAGGTGCTTGATAAAGCCTGCTAGGATGCGTAGATATGACTCAGGGTTCATGCACCATGGAAAGAAGTTGATGTAGCTGGGTTTGTTCAATATGGTGTATTGGAGGCTGTGCTGTGGTCAAACAGGTACAAGGTATGAAAAGGGACAGAGACAATGGTTTGCAACTCAGTAGCTGCTGTTCAGGCCATTAGAAGATAGGAGGTCAGAACAGTGCTTAAAGAGTCTCCCAGAGAGATTATCTTACCTCTGACGTTTTCAGCTCTCAGCTAGACCAAGCCTCATCTGACAGAGAGATGGTGAGAGTTATGCTATAAAAGGGAAGTCAAATTATAAATATTTTCATATATGGAATACTGCATCCATTTCTTGGCTCCCCAGTGGACAAGTGATGTGGATGTACTGGAGAGGATCCATTCCCTGGATAGCATTGAATGTATTGCTCATGTGTTGAAACCTACAGAGTGGGGAGCTACAGCCAGATTCAGTTCCCTGAATCTGGGAATTTTCTGTTGCAGTTTGAGATGCCACAGGCTTTTCTATTTGACATCCAGATCAAAGAACTGTACAAAAACTTAGGCTGGAAAGATAGAACTTTACTTCTGGATTTTTTTAACTCACTTGGCTGTTAAAAGGACTTGTCAGGCCAAGCATTGAAAAGCTCAAAGGACAGAAATTTCATTATTTCTCTGAGACTGTGTTGTGGTGCTTAATCACTCTGATCAATTTTATTGGATTTTTTTTCTTTTTTTGGACTATCTTATCTGAATTTAATTTGTTGCAACTAGCTCCTGTTGCTTTTGTCTTTTCAAGCATGGTTCGTGTTCTCCTGTCACAGCTATCTAAAATGACTGTTATCTGAATTACTGAAGTTCCCATCCTCATTCCTATGAAGAAAGTTGAGATAACTATTTATTTGATGCCTCGAGTTCTTGAATCCTAGTTTCGTGTTAAGTTGGATCAAGGTCAGAATGCAATTTTGTTCTTTAATTCATACCAAAAGAATACTTAAAGAGGATGTTTATATGTTTATTGCCTTTTCTCCTTGGGAATGATGTGTGATGTGTTCAGTTAGAAACACTTTTTACATTCACACAGATTCATATCTTTTAGCTGAACATGCAAATTGACTTGGGAGAAGGAATTCTTAACAACTGATGTTGAAAGAAAACCCTAATAACCATTTCTGTCAAAGTAAAAATCTTATTAGACTTTCGTAGGATTCAGAAAAATTCTGCTGGAAGATTATCTTCCAAGCATCACGTTAGTGATCAGATGCAGAAACTCTGGAGTGAGCAGCCCTGCTACACAAGACCTTCAATAAAGTGTCCTTTACTTCCTGGTTCCTCAGGCAGTAAATTAATGGATTTAGCATTGGAGTGACTATAGTATAAATTATGGAAACCAGCTTGTTGAGATCCAAGGAGTTTATACTCCTGGGCCGGGCATACATGAAGAGGGTGGCTGAGAAGAAAATGATAACCACAGCCAGGTGAGAAGCACAGGTGGAGAAGGCTTTCTTCCTGTTCTGGGCCATGGGAATGAGCAAAATGGTGCTGATTATGCAGATGTAAGAAATGATGATGACAGAGAGAGGGATCAACAAAATAAACAAGGCCGAGATGAAGTCCACCACCTCCGCTACTCGCCGCTGAGAGCAAGAGAGGTTGAGCAAGGGGCTGATGTCACAGTAGAAGTGGTTGATGATGCTGGGACCGCAGAAGGAGAGCTGGGAAATGAAGGAGACCTTGAGCAGAGACAGCAGAAAGCCAAGCAGCCACGAGCCCATGGCCAGCTGCACACAGGCCCTGGGGGTCAGGAGGAGCTGGTAGCGCAGGGGGCTGCAGATGGCCACGCAGCGGTCGTAGGCCATGACGGCCAGGAGGACACACTCGGTGCACATCAGGGCGATGAAAAAGTAGAGCTGGGCCATGCAGCCTGTGAAGGAGATGTGCTTACTCCTCACCAGCAAGCTGACCAACAATTTGGGAACAGTGACTGAGATGTACCAGGCCTCTAGGAAAGAGAGATGGCCTAGGAAAAAGTACATGGGCCTGTGGAGGTGGTGGTTGCTTATGATTAAAGTGATGATAATTATGTTCTCAGTGACAGTCAACAAATACACAGTAAGGAAAATTACAAACAGCAGAGCCTGTAGCTCTGTGGTGGTGGGGAATCCCAAGAGGGTGAACTCATGGATGTGGGTGTCATTTCCTTGTACCATGATGACCTTGAAGACCTGGAATGTATAAGGAGAAAAAAGGAAAGAAATAGGGAACATTTTGTTTTATTGCCCCCCAAGCATCCTCTTCATACTGGACTTGCAAATACACAATTTAAGTAGAGATTCCACACCAGTTAATTAACTGACATTCTTTATTATTTAAGCAGTTCTGAAATTTTTTCGTGTCCCATAGCAGGATTGGTGATTCAGATCCTGACTCTGGGAAAATGTTTGGGCTTCACTGATTTCTTCACAGACCTTCTTACCCCTATCTTTACTTAAAACACAGTCAGAGGGGAAGAGGAACATTATTAAATGTGCATTCAGTCTCAGTCCTGGGCTGTCCCCCAGACAGAAGCACAATCCTGCTCAGTGGCTGCACTCATGCACAGCAGACTTGGTTTGAGCTCTTTTACTGTCTCCCTTACTCTTGAATATTTGCAGAAGAAAAAAAGTATTTGTTCTCTCACATAGAGTACTTTAAATAAATTTTCTAGGGTTATGGGTTATATGCATTTGTGGTTTTTCTTTTGAAATTGGAAAGGACCTCTGCATCTGAAAATTTCTCTCATTTTCAATAGATTGACTAAAATAGGGCACTTCTTCCCCCAAATAACTTGTAGAGACTTGTAGAGTCTTAGACTACAATAATTACAGTAGCCATACATAATTTTTCTTCTGCATTAAATTGACAGGATTAATCTTGATTTATCACAAAATACCTGAAGTTTGATGTTTATTCTTCTTCTTCTTTTCCACTTCTACGGGAAGGTTTCAAACAACATTTTTTTACCTATTCCTGCACATCCCTATCCAATAATCAGCTGACTTTCTAGAATGATGTTCAATACTTGTCATTCACAAAATATTTTTCATATAAAAATTAAGAAATAAATCCATTAATGTTATGGAAAAGAAAAGAAAAAGAAATATGTATTTCTGTGATTTCATTATTTATTTCTCTTTGAGTTTCAAAATATTTCAAATTTTATTTTTCTCTTGCCTACAAGATAATCTGTGTAGAATCAATCTAATTACATAACTTACATATGTCATTTCAAGTACATCACTGCTGCCAAATAATAAAGTGACCGGATACTAAATACAATTTCATTTCTAAGGATGGCTTTCACCATCTCCCAGCTTTCCGTGAGATTTAAGCTGTGGAAAATGCTTATAGGTGAGGCAGGTAACTCATTTTTCAGTATAGCCAGTGGAGATTCAAGCAGTACAGGGGAAAAAACCTAGTTTAAGTGATTTAGCATGCTATAGAATACAAACCATAATTGAAAAGTGCCTGAATGAAAAGGATATCAAAAAGAGAAAATAAAAATAATGGTTCCACATTCCAATATAGGCTTTAAAGATTCTAGACCTACCATATAATACCTTAGAATATTGACTGGCAATAATTTCATTTTAAAAGGATGATTAACTGGATCATTTCAGGTACTTGTCCCCAAATAACAGATCGCTCTCAGGTGGCATAGAAAGATAATTTCCATGTTTCAAGAATGAAGCTTTTCAGGGCAAAAATAGTGGTGAATGGTTTTTAAACTCTAGTCCACTGAAAGTGGAATATGAATGCCTTTTTTTACCACAGAAACATTTTCAGAAGTACTGCTACTGCATAGAAAACACAGAGAGTGAGGGAAAGGTTATATTTAACTTATATTCTCAACAGAGGCCATAAAAAAAAGCACATAAAGTACAATGAAAAATTTCAATATTTCTTTTATCTACTAAGTCCAGCTCTGCTTTCCTTTCCAAGCAATCCCTGTTTCTTCTCTCTCACACTTTGAGAAAATGTCGATGTTTCTCTTGAAAACTACTCATAGAATCACAGAATCCCAGAATGGGTTGGATTGGAAGGGACCTTNGGACCCTGTGTCAGGGACATCCCTCCCTCCTAGGGAAGGATTTCTTTCCAATATCTGATCTCAAGGTATTCCTGTCCAGTTTGAAGCTGTTCCCCCTTGTCCTGTCACTGCAGTTCCTGATAAGAACTTGGAATGCCATTTCCAAGACACAACTTATGTTGGTGTTCTCAGAGCTCAGGTGAGATCAGATGAGAAAAAAAAACCTCTAACAAAGCTAGAGAAAAGGAAATTAAATGCTCTTTGTCTGAACAAGAGATCAGTATCTACGCTTCTTTCTCTCTTTCATTTAGCTAAAGCCTTACCCCTTTGTTTCTTTGTTTCTCTCTGAATGGCTGAAAGCTGCTGCTTTGTAAAAGGCTGTGAGCACAAACAGTTCCTGCAGGCTTCTGTTGCTTCCACTGAGCTAAGATTTCCCAGGATGGTAAAGTATCACTCAGTATATTATCCTTCAAAGCCCAAGAGAACTGAGAACAGAATTAGAGGGAATGAATTTCCCTCCTTTTTCTAAACATCACGGAAGGTGTTTCTCTGCTTGTTTGCTTGTTATTTTTTTTTATGTGCTAACTAGCTATTGTAGCACTATTTATATTTTTTTTCTTTCTCCAAAGTCAGTGCTGTCTATGTGACAAGGCATCAGACTGGAACTCAGGACATTTGTGCTTTGCTGGTGGCTCATGATGGGTAGCTTGGACCAATAAAACTTCATTTATTACTGCCTTCGTTTCTCCATACATTAAATAATTATTACACTGAGGTTTCACAGAGAAAGCAGCATCCAAGCATTAAGTATCAATAATATTGTAGGTGTGACAGACACCTTTCAGAGGGGAAATCCAACTCCCTCCATGTGCCTACAACTTAGAGCGAGATCCAGCCCAGAGAGAAGTGACAACAGTGCGAATTTCCATATGTGAGCTACATTAAAGTCAACCAGGAAAGAGTCAACCGGAAAGAGTCTGGACAGTGTTTCACCTCATTCAAAAGCAACCAAATTGTTTGGGATTCATTTTCCAAAATGTGTGTCTTTTCAAATGCTGTTGAGTGACCTTCACAGCCTCCAGCTCTATTTTCTGGGTTGTGTCTTCCAGACCTATGAAGATGTCTTGGATACCCAAGGCACTAAGCATCAGTTCCCTTCTCCAGAGGAATAAAATAAAGCAGATGTATCCCAGACACCTATGTGTGGCTACAGGAACTTGAACTTTGTGCTCCTGGAAAATCCATTGCTTGGGAAAGTTAAGAGTTCATCTCTGGAAATCTGATTCTCATAAGAAGTAAGGTGCAAATAAATGTAACCCAGGCAGACAATCAGAATGTTCAAGCCTTCTTTTAAGGTATTGTCAAACAAAAAAGGAACAGTGAAGCACTCCAGAAGAGACATGTTAAGTTTCCAGGCAGGCTTGCATGTATTTTAGCAAATAAATTCAATTTCTAACTTAATTCAAGGAAATCTCAAGTTATTTTTTAACTTAAACACACCTGTATGCATCCTGCAGAATTACAGATCTCAGAACTCACAGATTCTGTTTCATGGACTGTACTCTTCATACTCTTTTCTGGCCTGTAATTCAACTTGTAGGTACTTCAAAGAGAAATCTCAAAGAGCTCACAGCAATAAAGACAGAGCACAAGGAAGACCTGGGTGATGTGATGTGCTCATAGCAATCAACTCCATGGGTTTAATGCCAAGTAAATTTGGTTGAGGGGGCCATGGATCACTTGGGGTGGGGTATTATTAATTGCATACATGCAGACAGACTTTGTGTTTGTTGTATTTATTGATGAAATTCATGTCAACAGCTGGAACTATGGATAGACATTTGGAGTTGTACCAAGCATAATTAAAGTTATAAATAACCAATGTTGGACACAGTACTTTTGGATGCCGGGAGACCAGAGCAGGAGGATGAAATTCAGAAAAGCTGGGTATTTTTAAGTTTGATTGTGATCTTATTTCTTGTACACTTTCTGTCTCCTAGCATTTTAAATTAGGAGTAAGCTTCATTTTTAGGCATGTAGCACATACCATCCTATACCTAACAGACTGGCACCAACAGAACAGAATCACCTTATGTAGATCTTGAATAATTCTTTGTAGACAACTGTATTTTCCATAAGTAAATGAAGATAAACATTCAATGGAGTAGCTCTCTTAAGCATCCTTTAGCTCTGGTGTATCTAAAAGTCTCCTTTACATTAAATTGTTATGTCCTGAAAGTGTTTATTTCTCTCCTGTGACTACAAGAAGCACTTTCATTTCAGTGTGCTTGGAAATGTCTAGAGTACAGATATTTACCTCTAGGACAACTCTTTTAAGAAAAACACCTACATTCTAAAAAACCAAAAACCTCCACATGGGAAGTTTAGGCAGCCCCCTTCTTGCTCATCAGAAATCTCAGTGTGGAAGTGTTAGGGAATAACTGGTTGTTGCAAGTTTCTTGTTGTTTTCCCATTACTCAGGAGACAGCACTGCCACAAAAGGTGAAGAGGTGGGTGGAGGGCCCTCCTCTGGCCCCGAGCCCAGCTGCTGACACACAGCTGACACACGGAAAGGATTCGCTGGGCTGGTTCTGGTTCAGCAGGGCTGTGAGCACAGGGGAAGCAGAAGAGAAAGAGAACAGGAGCTGCTGGAGTGAAAGAACAACAGGTGAGGGTTGTGGCTGGGGGTAATAGAGTGGGGTTAGAGCTCGGTGGTGAAGGGGATTTTGGCTGGAAGAAATGCTGAAGGGCAGCTGAAAGCAGGGGATGGTAATATTGACAAACACAGATTGCTACAAAGTCTTTTCAGAAAAGGCTGGCACAAAGGAAGAGGTGGCTGAACCACAGCTGTGAACAGCCCCAGAAAGGATGGAGAAGGGAAGCTGGCCTAGAGAAAAGGATTGTGACCTTCAGCTTAGAAAGAAAGGGAACTGCACTGGTGAGAGACACTGCAGAAAGCCCAAGGAATACAAGGAATCCAGGTCAAAAAGGAGAACTAGACAGAAAAAGAGAAAGAGAGAGAGAGGATGAGAAAAGAGAGAAGAAAGAAAGAGAAAGAAAGGAAAAAGGAGAAAGAAAGGAAGAAAGAAAGACAAAGAGCAGAGACAGACAAAGGCACTGGCCAGGAAAAAAATAAAATCTGATTCAGAGAAAATCTGAAATGAGAATTATTGGTTTGAACAATTTAAAATGGTTTACTATACTACTATTTTAAAATGAGAACTCAGTGTATGGAATATGTATGGAATATTGTAAAGACGTAGTGTTTATTATAAATACTTACATTACTAGATGTAAAACTTTCTATCTAGAAAAACTATTTTTTCTCTGTATTATATCCAGACCTGCAGTGCAAAACAAAATAGTTACTCAGTATTTAACAACTACAGTATTTATTAATATTCTCTTTTTTGTGTGTTTTCTTGTTTTCACTTTGCTGTCAATCCAGAGTGCACAATCTTTTTTTCAACAGTAACGACATGAGAATCACAAAATTACATGGTCTGGCTGTTCTAGTGACAGCAGGAATCACTGGCGCAATCTGGTGGGTGTTTAACCTTTGATAATTATTCTCAACTAGCATATATTTCTGTTGCCCAGACTGAGACACGTTTCTTCTACACTGCACTTATGCAGATACAATGTAAGCATTTACATGAAGCTAAATTCAAAATCCCCTTTGAGATTCAAAAGAAGAAAACGAGCAAGTGTGGACACTTTTAACCTCTTCTGCAAAATTCTAAAAGTACGATGGATTGGGCTCTGCATATTCCTGCGAGCCCAAGTGTGTGTTTCGTGTTTGCACCCCACAGTGACACCTCTGTGCTCCAGAGCAGCACAAGCATCCTGGCACAGAGCTGGAACTCTGTGGAGTGGACTGAGCTGTGTTTATTCTGCACCATGGTTGGCCTCAGCCTCCCTTGGTTCTCGTGTCTCTGCGGTAGCCTGACACAGTAAGGCTTCCACAGTGTGTGTTCAGTGCTCTGGAGCCTGAGATGAGACTGAGTGGGGTTCATTCAGAATGCAGAGTTTGCTGGAACAATGTTGAAGATCTGTTCCAGCTGGAGGAATTAGGACAAGCTTTTCATCCATACACTCTCTCTGCAGCAGGAGCAGCAGAGATCCATCACAAATGCTCACATTTTTGTTGACAATACAATCAGGCTCACTTCAGAGGAAATCCCACACACTGGCCATGATGTCAGAATGATTTTTTGCTTTTCCTTTTATACCCCTCTTACATACTCTTTTATACAGTTTTATGTATTCTCAGTGCTTTTAGCCCACACACTGTAACTTCCCAAGTCTGGTAACTCAGCTCAGCCCCAGGGCACTGTTAAACCAGGAGACCAAACATCCTGGGAGCCCCAGACACCAAGGTGCTCTCAGAAACATTTTTTTATAAACTAAGAGAGGTCCATCCAGGGGAAAGGTTCCTCAGAACAGGGGGTTCACTCGAGCCTCTCGCTGGAAAATATATGATAAATATGTTAATTTTGTGAGGCCTATAATTGTGAATATTTCGGTGTGACAGGGTGCATGCATTTTCAAGGCATTCCACCTGGACAAAGTGCTGTACCCAAGGATCCTAAAATAAATATCGAGATAAAAACCCCTTTTCCCCATAAACCGTGTTTTGGTTTTAATTTTAAGACCAGAGAAAGGCAACAGCCAGAACAAAGTGTTGTAAACACCTTGGTTCAAAAGGCAACTACACAGTCAGTTTCTAGCATCAGCTGAGACTAAGCTCTGCTGTAAAGCAGACATATTTCATTTGGTGCAAGTAGTGTTGGGCAAATTAAATCATTCACAGATCCTCAGAGTTAATAGATCTGCAGATAACATGAGGCTAGACAGCTATCTTGAAACAGCTGAGCTTTGCAAATCCTCATCACCGTATTGATCCCACAAATCTGTGTTCTGTTAGCTTTGTTTTGCAGTTCCAGTCATAAAGGAAGTGGAGGAAAGGTTGATTTTTGTTTTTGTCGTTGACTCATTGCTTCCTTATCCTGCCCAAGGTACCATTACCCCTTCTCCCCAGCCAGAGACCAGGAGCACACAGCCTCCCCTGAAGAGGATGCAGTTCTGTAAGTTCATTCCACATGTTTTTCAAGATCCTGTCACTCCGGGCCATGAGGACAAGACTCATCTGAAAAGGCTCATTCTTAAGCAGAGGATCCATGCCCCAGAAGTGCTAATTTCCATTTTGAGACAAGCCATCCCACAGTGCCCAGCTAAAAGGCTCCTCTGCTCCTCTGCTGTCAGTGCCTTGAGCTGGAGGAACCAGCTCAGATTCCAGAGACTTAATATGGGGAAATATGAATCCATTGATGCAGCTCCCCAAAATCATGCGATGAAAAGGCAGCTTAATTCCACCTGGTTCAGACACCTAGAAGCTGTCTCTATACAAGGCAGTCATCCACACTTCCCCTGTGTTCATTAAAAAAACCTGGGCCCTTTGGCATATTGTGTCCTCCCTCTGATTTAGTGTTGTCCACAAACTTGATGAGAACTAACAGATTCTGGATATGGAATGAAGAAAGAGTTTAATCTGTTAGTTTACCAGACTGAAACTACATGGGTTTTTAATGCTTAATTTCATTTAAATGAACCATATTTTATTCTTTTCTTTTTTTGTCTCACGAATTACACTTTTTTTATCCCCACTGCTTCTTTGACTTAGATTTCCCCTCTTCATATCTTCTTTTATAAGACCTGCAGTTGTGTAACTCTCTACAAATGCTGCTCTAAGGAGTCTAGCATATATGACTAGGGGAGAAATAAACTTTAATTTATTATTATTTAATTTATTATTTATTGCCAATAAAACAAAATGACAAAAACAATGCCTTATTTTTGTAATTAATTTGAAATTTAAAATTTTCCAGTATGAGATGGCATTTGCATACCACTACCACTCTCCCCTCAAAAAAAGTTAATATGGCTAGATATCTTTCTGGTTTTGTTTCTATGTGATTCTTTTAATTTCCCTCTATTAGCCTGTTTAATCTATTACTTTTAGTAAGTGTTTCCAGTTTATAAAACCTGTTTTTCCTGCTGGAGAATCTAGAAATCAAGACTGCTGGTTCCCATTCAGTGACCCATCAACAGGAACCTGCATTAGTGATGAGAATGGAGAGCAGTGACATCTCCTCCATGTCCTGTGGACTCCACAGTGCAGGAATGCAGACACAAACCTATCAGCAAAATACAAACTGTGTGCAGTGTTTGTCCTTATTGGAGCAGGCTGTCACTCTGAAGAAGTAAAACTGAATTTTCAAAAAATGCACGCCAGAAACAGACATGTTGAAAATAATTTTAAAGCAGATTAATTTGCATTCAGCTCTACTTACACCAGCTGAGCTGTCTGTTAAATGTAGTTCACATTGTATATGAAGGTGAACTAATGTAAATAATATAATAGTATTTGTGATGGAGTCTGACAGGATACTCACTGACACTGAATCACAGGGCAGCACTGCTGAAGCACATAAAGATCTCTCGTGGGGCTCATCTCTCAGAAAAAGAAAACCTGAAATTTCTGTGCCATGACGTATTTATGTATTTTTTATTTCTCCCTCATTTGCAGAAGAACAGACTTATATGAAACATCTCTAATGCTTCCATGGTAAGTGTAACTCCTCTGGCTTCATTAACATCACACTGATCTCAGAAACACACACGACTGTGACTCTGGCACAGAAAAGTCAGGACAGCTGAGAGCAAGACTGAATAGGAAAGGATGCCTAACTAGAACAGGTACTCTTCCAAAAACCAGAATCTTTCATTTGTTACTTTCAGAAAGAAATTATGGCGAATGTTGAAAATATTTTGGTTTAATTTTATCTTAATTCATTTTTTGCATCCCCTGTCACCACTCATCTCAGAAGCTAAAAGACAAGAGGCCTTGGCTGATTAGTGGTAACAGTCAGCATCATACACGATGTGTAAATGTCTGTGGAGGGAACATTTTTGGTCACTGGGATAAATTATTTTCTGGCATTGCATATTTTAGAGCCATTCGCGCTAGGGAAAAAAACAAAATAAAAAAGTAATAAAAGGGGTATGGACATACTGGAGAGAGTTTAACAAAGGGTGATGAAGGGACTGGAGCATGTCTCCTGTGAGGTAAGGCTGAGAGAGCTGAGACTGCTCAGCACAGGGGAGAGAAAGCTCTCATATCTGCTCGGGAAAGCAGCCTGGCTCAACTTACTAGCAGAGCTCCAAACAACATTCCTTGTGGAAGGGGATGTTCTTCTGAGTGTCAGAGATAAAGCAGCAAACAACATACTATGAAGCATCAGGGAAATACCTGTCCATCATCCCAAAGGAATTAGAGAGAGCTCTTTCCAAAGGATGATGAGATCAACAGCCCAGCTGAGGTGCCTCCACCAATGCATGGGGCACAGGTAAGGAAGCAGAAGGAGCAGAAAACCAGGGTGCAATCAGAAAACTGTGGGGTAACAGGGTGGAGAGAGGGCAGAGTAGACAGGCTGGGAACAATGGATGGATTGTGAAAAGCTGCCTCTGAATAACAGCCACAAACATCTTGGGAGCTGGTGGGTAAAAATCAGGGACAGACACCAATTTCAGGTGTCTGGTCCAGCAGAAGGTGACCCACATCTCAGATTTTGCTAACAGTGCTTTCTTGACCTCTAGTGATTTCAGAGGGAGACTAGGATGGTTAACTCAGAGGTAGATATCTGTGCTGAAGAGGTTTGTGTTTGTCTTCATCAGCTTCCTCAGCCATCTAAACACTGCTTTCCTTCTCCACTCCTTGCAGGAGACGAGATGTGCTGGTGTTGACACCATGGTTGGCTCCAGTTGTCTGGGAAGGCACATTCAGTAGAGACATCCTGAATGCTCAATATGTGCAGAAGAACTTGGTCACTGGAGTGGTCACTTTTGCTGTTGAAAAGTATTGGTTTGTCATTTATTTCTTGTCAAATAGTTATATATTTCTTGTCAATAGTTACCCTCCAGTTATGGTGCAATACTGCTCGTGGAGCACAAGTGAGAAACATTCCAAAGACTGAATATGAGCAGCTTGAGACTGGGAGAAATGTGACATGTGAGGGTCACCTCCTAAAGCAAGGCAATTGGCTGTGACATTGTTTGGAAAAGAACAAAAAATATCCTTGGAAATACAATTAGCATTTTGACTCCTTGAGATAAAAATTCTAGCTCCTGCTGTGTTTCTAACAACAAGCTTTCCCTCTATCCTGCACTAAAAAATAGAAAAAATCTGTAAAATTGAGATTTTCTTTGGTTTCTCTAGAGTTTAAGGTTAAAATATTAGCTCTAGTAAAATTATTGATTACGCTGTTACAGCTTGTATGTTCCTGGGGAGGTTCTTTTTGAGTTTCTGAGTAGAGCTCAGAAACTGGAATCTTAGGGTCACACAGAGACTTCAGGTACTTCAAGGCAATCAAAACTATTTAATTGATAATTTTGGCCATCTCCTGTGAAAACAGGCTGAGAGAGTTGAGGAAGACAAGGCTCCAGGAAGACCTTAGAGCCTGCTCCTGTACCTAAATGGGGTCTACAGGAAAGTGGGAGAGGGATTTTTACAAAGGTAGGCAGTGACAGAACAAGAGAGAACAGCTTTAAACTGAAAGAGGGCAGATTTAGATTAGATATTAGGAAGAAATTCCTCACTCTGAGGGTGGGCAGACCCTGGCACAGGGTTCCCAGAGCAGCTGTGGCTGCCCCTGGATCCCTGGAAGTGTCCAGGGCCAGTTTGAACAGGGCTTGGAGCAACCTAGGACAGCGGGAGGTGTCCCTGCCCATGGCAGGGGTGGAATGAGATGGGCTTTAAGGTCCTTCCAACCCAAACCATTCCATGATTCTCTGTTGATTCTGTGATCCTCTCTGGGAAGTTAAAATATGACACTGCAGGAAGAGTGCCAGGGAGCAGGTAAAAGGGAGGATGAGAAGAAGTATCTGCATTATGGAGGGATATTAGGGAGCAGCACTGGGTGGAACACACGTATTCTGTGCACACTGAAAGCTAAAATGTGGTGTAAAGTGCAGCAGCATGGGGAGGGTTTTCAGGGTAGCAGCTGTGTTAAATAAAGAGCACTAATGTAAGAAGGAACAACAGATAGAAAAAGACAAAGAAAATGAACTTGAAAAGCCGTCGTTCTTCAGGAGGAGCCTCTCTCCCTTCTTTTCCTTTCCATGTCTCTTAGACACGTCCAGTTCATAGAAGGGTTCATGAGATCTGCCAACAAGTACTTCCTTGCTGGGCACCAAGTGAATTTCTACTTGTTCACAGACAGCCCTGAGAAGATCTCTCACCTTCAGCTGGCCCCTGAGAACCACCTGTTTGTCATCCCCATCCAGAATCACTCAGGGTGGCAGGATATCTCCATGAGCCGTATGCATATCATCAGCACATACACCCACAGCCAGTTCCAGTACGAGGTGGACTATCTGTACTCCATAGACATTGATGTCCAGCTCCTGGCACACATCGGTGTGGAGATCATTGATGCCCTGGTGGCAACCATCAGCTCTTGGCGCTTCACCCCACATCGTGAGGACAAAGCCTTTGGGAGAGGCCCCGAGCCACAAGCTGCCATCCCTGAGGGAGAGTGGGACTTCTCTTACACAGCAAGCTTCTATGGGGGGAGCGTGTCTGAGGTCTACAAACTGACGAGAGCCTGCTTTGAAGGGGTGATGGAGGACAGGGGAAATGGCCTTGAGGCTCAGCGGCAGGATGAGAGTCACCTCAACGAGTACCTCCTGCATCACAAGCCCACGCGCCTGCTGTCCCCAGAGTACTACTGGGATGCAGAGCTGAGCTCGCCCAGCATCGTGAAGAGGATGTGCTCCGTGCACGAGGACAGCCAGAGGCAAGCTCCTGAAGCAAAGAATGTAAAGCCTTTCCTCTTTACAGCCCCACTAAACTGAGGGTAACGGGCAAAGGAAGTTTCCCTCTGTTTGTAGGACAGCACACGTTTTCTGCATGACCTAGCCCATAAAGTGAGTCTCCTTAGCTAGAGACCACTAAACCCAGAAATTTCTTCCGTTAGCAACTTTTTTTTCAACATTTTGCTCTTCATCACTTCTTTCATCTGCATGTTTGCAAGCACAGGCTTGTAGCCATGCTGAGAACACATCAAAATCGACAAGGGCATACTCAAAATGCCAGTATTTAGGCATGTGAATAAAGTCAGTTTGCAAATTTACAAATGGTCAGACCCACAGATTAGGGTGTGCAGTTGTACTTGTCTTCTGCTGTCTTACATTATTTGCTGAAAAGGTGTCCTAACAATATGATAATTAAAAATTTGAACAATGAATTACTAGCAAGCTTTGATCACTTACTCCTTAATTTCTGACAAAATGAAAGCCTCTTCCTCATCATTCAAGCTATAGAACTCTCTGATTAATTAAAAATATGTGTGAATTTACAAATCCTAAATGTATGTGGACTATCAAAAGAAAATTAAATCATATTTAAAGTTTTTCAGCTTTCCTTTTCAGTATTAGCTGTGTCTTCAGATACAGCAATATTTTAATGATGTAATCATTAGCTGAATTAATCATTAATTAATCATTAAAACTTTCTGTTGCTCTCAATAGAAATGAGAATAGACAAATAACTGAAAATTATGTTCACAAGCAAGAATTGAGGCAAACCCATCCTGTCACACAGCTGCAGTCATATCCCTGTTGCTGCTGTGGGCCACTGAACAGGCCACACGAGCAAGAGCAAGAACATCTGTTACTCTGTTGTGATCCTGTCATGAATGGGTAACTTAGGCTTGTTGGAAAGAGATGATGTTGTTGGCCCTATGCTAGGGCCTGGTCCTTTCCACAAAGACTCAGAGTTCATGGATTGATGATCAGAAGGCTTTTATTTTATAGATAGATATATAGATAGATATTATTAAAAAAGGAGATTGAGAGAGATCAAGCAGTTTCCCTCCAGCAGGTTCAGCTGCTGGGATCGTCTGTCAGTCTATGTCCAGCACCAGAAAGGAATGCACAACAAGAACAGAGAGGAGACCTTCCACTGGTCAAGGCAAACACCTTACCATAAACATTTCTCATATTTAAATTCTTTTCTCCTGGGAAGCTACAGAAAGTTCCCTTTAGAAATGGAGTTAACTATTAGAATTCAAGACAAGATAAAAAGAAATTGCTTTCTCCAGCTTGTTGCTGTGTTCTCTCTGAGATCCACCAAGGAGTCAGCCACCACACAGGCTGTCTAAAGAACCACTGTCAGAGGGATCAGAGAAAGTGCTTGTATTGAAATAAAATGTTGTAAAAATGCAACTTAACAAAGTTAAGCACAAATCAGAACAAGAGGCAGCGTGGCTGACCCGTACTTAGGACACGTGAGCAAACCAGGCTGTGCAGAACGCTGAAGTGGATGGGACTATCTCTCATTTGTCTTTTTGATTATACATTTGTTATAATATCTGTTATTAATGTGATGCTCTTTGCTCCCTAAATCTTGTTTGGTCTTTTAATGGTGTTATCTGTTTTATTGCAATTGTATACCTTAAGAGTGGTTTCCCAGATTTGAAAATAGAACGAGAAGATTACATCATGCTCAAACCTGGTTTGTCCAAAGACTGGGCAGTAAAGGATTACTGAAAAAGGGCCAGACAAGAGGAATCTGTGTGATATGAAGAGTTTTCAGATAAAGATTGGTCTGAAAGTTCAACTGAAGCATTCTGGTTCAGCATACCTAGGCTAAAGTAATCAAATCATTTTAGATTAATGGAATGGGACACAGATTGAGTTATAAGATTCAGAGAAACTCAGTTCTGGTATGAACCAGCCCTTTTGAATCACTTTAGAAAGCATAGATAATGATGGTCCAATGAAATCATAGCGTTGAACTAGGTGAGGGGAGTAATTTAATATTCTTTTTGCAGCATGGCTTAATCCTTTGTTGCTGTCTGATTTCTCAATCACACTCTCTGCCACTGCCAAACGAGTTTTACCTGTGAAACTTGACACCTTGGGAGACAGGACACTGCAAGTGTCCCACTCCCACTTTCCAGTGGAGAACAAAGACCTCCACAGGTTCTGCAGTCCCACTCCCTTGGAACACCCTGAGGACTGGAAGACCTCTCTTATCCCTGCCTGCTCAGTCCATGCAGCTTCCTTGCCCAATGCCTCTGGAAACTGGAAAAAAGGTTTCCCACCCCCTTCACAGGCAGGATTGAGCACACAATGCACAGAGAAGAGCTGAGCTGGCAACTGTGAATAAGGACTAGCAAATGCTCTGCCTTAGTAGCCCTCATCTTATTAAGGTAAGAAAATTTGGCTGATCCTTGCACCATGCAAATTCATGCCTTGTGCTGAGGTTAAACCTGGCCAGGAAAGAGGGTTAATGGGGGTGGGTCATGGCACAATGTGCTGCAACTGCATGAACAGAACAGACTTCAACAGAGTCCTGTACCTGGGCCACAGTAACACCATGCAGCAGGACAGGTTAGGCCATAGTAAATGTAATTTTCTATTATTTCCATTCAGTAAAACACCTGGCTGTAAGGAATGGTATA
This sequence comes from Vireo altiloquus, assembly GCA_013396875.1. NCBI lineage: Eukaryota > Metazoa > Chordata > Aves > Passeriformes > Vireonidae > Vireo > Vireo altiloquus. Next base: position 40,792 of record VZRF01007126.1, read on the forward strand.
ATAGAGAGTCTGTGCTGAGTTGCAATTTAACTTTTAAGACAGTATAAAGATTTCTTGTGAGATTTAGCCTTACTAGCTTCCAAAATCTAGTCCCATTGGTAACAAAAAATCAGTCTTTAGAGGCTAAAAAATGGTTTATCCTCCTGGACAATCTGACACACATTAGCAGGTCTGCTGACAATGCCAAGGCCTTCCATTATCATAGATGGAATGGGCTGTGGATATTGTAACTCACTCCTGTGCTATTTTCCACCCCTCATACAGGAAGAGCTGTAAGGACCTGGTAATGAGGATGTACATAGATCAGATGTGAGTGGTTCTGCTTGGGAGGAAGGAACAAGGGACTGACAAAATCGTGCCAGGCCAGACAGTGATCTGGGAGATGTCACTGAGTTACACTGGGATAATGCGGGAGGAAGAACCCAGAACAGAAAGTTAACATGGGTGGGTTAGAACAGGGCACAAAGTCTTCATCACTCCTAACCAGGGGTAAGGCTGAACCAGGATGCCTTTCAGAGCTCGGAAGAGAATTGAAGAGGAAAAATGAAGCTACGAATTTCTTAATGTTCCTTAGTAGGCCACACCACCTAGGAAAAATGCCCAGGATCGTTTTAGCTCCACATACTTGTCCTCATAGACTCTGCAAAGGAAAAATTTGTGTCCAGATTTCCACAAACTTGAATATGTGTCAGGATATTATGGCTTAGGCTGGCAGCTGGAGTAGATTGCTGTTGATCCCTTAGTGTCTTTGTACTTGAGTGCTTTTGTTGCATAAACTGGGTGGAATAGGTCTCCTGAAACACATCAGTGACAGCTCTGAGGTGTATTGCTACTTCTTTGGCACCAATGGGGTGAGATTTTACTGATGTAACCCAGCATACCTCAACACATGGCTAAGTTGTTACCTGTAAGAGGAAAATACTTGATTTCACTTGAGTGAATGACAGTCAGGTGTCCATGTTCACACTTTAAGAGGTTCTCATTAAATCTCAGGTTCAGATAATATGGATAATTTACTGCTGTCACAACATTCTTACTCTTTTCTCCATGCACACTAAATCTACTTGTTTTGCTGAAGTAAAAACTGAACACAAATAAGCCCAGAGGAAACTGTATTTTGTTTTGTTGGGGCTTAGGGATGTCAGTGAAACAATAGGTTTGAACACGATTGAGATAATGGATGTAAAATGGGCAGAACAAACTAAACAAAAGAACTAAGAGTGATGGATCTGGGCAAGAAAATAGTAGGATAGGTGACCAACACATAATCTGGATGGGGCTCGGATCTTTAAACTTGGAACAAAACCTGATGGATCAAAATTGAGCACAAAGAGTAACAAATAGCACCAGGTCAGAGCAGAAAGAAAAAAAAATATAGATAACACAGGGACAACTTTAAGATAATCTCTGAGTTCCTCCTCCCATCAGGACTCAAATAAGTAAATAATTTTTATTTTAAGGCAGTGAATGGGCACCAGATATCCAGATCCTGTTGTTTTTACTCTAATGAAGTAAAATGTTGCATTTAAGTAATCAAAATAGTTCCATGCTTTCTCTGCACTCTTATTTATTACTGTGATAATAGTTCTGTGATATTCACTCTGCCTATAATTAGACTAGGGCTACAACATCCTTACTAAGAATTTTTTCTCACAAAACCTTTGTCCCAGGTCATCCATGATTACCTTGGACTGCTTTCAAACGTGAGTAGACCAACTGCTCCTGAGGAGCGGATCCACGTTCATCTGTTTTAGGGCCAAGAAGCTACCCTCCTTTCTGAAGAGGGTAAAATTTCAGATCAAAGAAGTCCCAGATTATAAAAATGAACACCAGAAACCTGTTTCAGACCCTTTTAGCTAACCAACTAATCAATTAATTTATTAATCCTCTATCTATAATCATCTTCCCTAGAGAAGAGCGTTGACCACAAGGCCAGGGACTCATGTACCCTGGGTGGGCTAACTCAGATCTCAGTAAATTCCATGGATCTCACCAAGCTACTGTGTTACTAGAAGTAGACAAATCTATAATAGTAATCTTTTTTTTTTTCCCTGTTTTATGAGATCAGGCAGTTGATTGATTTTTGGAAACTTAACAACGTTTCTCAAGGTCAGGAATTGCATTGGGGCAAATCAAAGGGCTACTGTAGGTCAGTTTTGTCATTTTGTTAAACTGAATGGACTAGGCCAAGGCATAAGCAAAAGTTATGGTCCATGTTCTCTGTGGGAATCAATTATTTTGTGCTTGTTTGTCTACATTAAAAGTCATGCCACCTTCAGAAATCCTTGGCTTTTAACAGCTGACACTAAGAGAGTATTGGCACCATAAGACAAAGGCTCGTGAAGCCTTAGAACTTCTTGAAGGAGTATGAAGATGCCTATGTAAACTGCTCCTCATGGAAAAATAAACCTTAAAGTTGGTGCACTGAATTGGTGCCTGTTTCATCCATAAGGTTGTGCTCTCTACTTAGAGCCTGTACAAATCCATTAAAGGCTTCTTTGTACTTGCAGGAATGTGAGGTACAGGTGGATTTGTAGTCAGGGAGCACAAGACAGGAATCATGGCTTGTTGCCTTCAGAGGTCAGGTTCACTCTCTGGCAGACTCAGTCATCCGAGTGTTTGAAGGAAATTCAGAGTGATGCATCCAAAAGTTCCCAAGAATGAAGTGATGTTCTCACTGAGGGAACAGGGGGCTGTGCTTTTTAATTGGCACCTGGAGGAGGGAAAGGCACGCAGCTGAACCTGTGCAGGGCAGTGGAGCAGTGACAGACCAGTCCAGCTGGTGAATGCAGAAGGACTGGCTCTGTCAAGGAACTGCTGTGGGTGGGACAGGCCAAGTGCCAAGCTGATAAGGTGGAGCAGAGCAGGAAGTCAGTGACAGTGTGGATCAGAATGGAGCAGTCGGTGATGACCAGGCCTCCAGCGTGATAAATCAATGGCTCAGCATGGAAGTTGTGGCCTCTAAATAGAGATTCATGCTGTGATATTGCATACAGGTAAAACCTTACGAAATGAAGGCCTTGCTGCTTTTGTAAAATCATGGCTTAGGCCTTATTAGTCTGGCTGAAGAAGGACCATGAGAAAAGCCTGTGAGAAAAAAACAATTAGTTTCTACCCATGAAAATGCAGTATCAACAGAAGCAAGAAACTTTAACAATGCAAAGAGAAAAACAGCAACATATCTGCACCTGGTATTTTTCTGAATGCTTGAATGCTTACACTATAAGTATATATATAAGCCAATGGTAGTATATCGTAGTTAATAATAGCCAATAAATCTATTTTAGTAATTTAACAGCCAATGAATATGTAACACAAATGGTAACATCCACAAGTGTATAAAGAGAAGCTGCTTTGTTTAATAAACACTATTTTGGCCCTTGGCACTGTCTGTGTGTGTCGTGGCCACCCCAAAAGTGACACTGTGGGTCAGGTTTGATAGCACCAAGGCACAGCAAATCCAGGCTTCTAAGAAAATATAGATGTACATGGCTGATGCCTTAAATGGCTNTGGGCCCAGGAGGGTCTGGGTGTCCTTGGAGAGCGAGCTGGAGAGGCTTTGTTATGTCTGTGTGAGCATGGGAGAACAGCACTGAACGAGCTCCAGGGAACTTCAGAGTTACACTGGGCACTGCAGGGTTGGAAAAATATAAAAGTTAAAACCTAAGGCATCATGGCTAAGTAATGAGTGGAAATGGATGCACCAGAATAGGGTAACAATCCTTAGATTGGAGTAGTGGGCAAAATATGAAGCCAGAGCAGGTTAGCTGTAATGCAGAAGTGAACACTAAAGAAGGAGACAGAGGTCAGTCTTATCAGACATTTCTCCACTTCCAATGAATTTTCCAGCTGTATACAAAGCCATTTTCAGAAACGCCTCCAGCAGTGCTTGTGACAGTTCTGCAGGTCTGCTGAACTACCCCACACACACACAGAGCCTCCCTCCAGCTCTGCCTTCCACAGCAGCAGCTCTGCCAGCCGGCATACCTGCCTCTCCAGATAGTGCAGCACAAATTCAGGCTGCTGCTTCCATCTGCTGCCCACAGCGTTCACTGCAAGCCACTCTGTGCCTGAGAGCCAGCAGGAGCAGCAGCAGTTTGAAGCAATCTTCCCCAGCCCTGCTGCACCTCAGCAAAAGGGAGAACTTAAGCAGAACGTACAGTGTGTGTATAGCAGATCGAAGAAGGAGTTTCACTGCTGTCAGGCATCAGGAAACTCTTGGTGACAGCGTGTGACTGAGTGAGCCTGAGGAGCAGGCTTGGCATGAATGAACATAGAATCACCTCCCTCGACCTGCTGGCCACGTTTCTTTTGATCCAGACCAGGATGAAATTTGCCCTGTGGGCTGCAAGCATGCATTGTCAAGTCATGTTGAGCTTCCCCATCCCCAAACCCCCACACCTTTCTCCTGGGGGTTAGTGTCAATTCATTCGTCACTCAGACCCTTCTTGTGCTAGGGATTGTCCTGACTCACGTGTGGGACCTTGCACTTGGCCTTGTTGATCCCAAGACTGGCACAGGCCCATCTCAAGCCTGCCCAGGTCCCTCTGGATGGTTTGATGCTGAGTTCAGCCCAGCAGGTGCACAAATGTCTTTTGCTGGGGAGCCCAGAACTGAACACTCCAGGTGTGTCCCCATCAGTGCCCAGCGTTTCCTTCCACTTTCCCTGCCGGTGGGGCAGTATGAGGAGCAGAAAAGGCCTTGGCTCTGTGCAAGAACAGCTCAGCAATAAAAAAACCCTAATGTTTACATGGAGATTCTGGTGAGAAAAAGGGAATCAGTAAATTGTTAGCAGAGGAAATATTTTCATCTACTTCTTTATGTACTGGTAATGGTGAGAAAGAGGAGGTTTACTCTGAGTGTTTCCAGGATGCTCACTGATGTTTTACACTACGAAATACAGGAGGACATCCTGCCCTGCTTGTTCTGTTAGAGACATTTTTGGTTTACACTAGAGCATGTGGTTTTGAACTTTTGAGCAATAGCTTTTGTTAAAGGAACTTACACCAGCCTGGAGTAATACCTGTGATCTCTGTCTCTTGCAGGAAAGTGATTCTTGCTTCCCTTTGGTCCTTGCTCCTGGGATTTGTTAATCTCTGGGCAGAGGTAAACCAGGCCTGGTGCATGTTGGCCTTATGAACTCAATGTGATGTTCTGACAGCACCTGGAGCTGTTCTGAAGTTTTTAAAAACTCCTAACTCTCTCCAGCTCTGATGTTACAAGGGTGTAGCATCAAAAGAGAGCCGTGTTCCCCATCTCATCTAGATTTGCATTGATGTGATCCTGCCATTCTTTCAGAAAATGACATATTTGTGTTTGTTAAAAAGCTAAGAGCAATTAGCTGGAGCTAACAAGGACTTCTGCAATTAGACTCACTCCTGAGATGAAGAACTTTCCTAGCTGGTGATTGGGCCTCTCCCCAATTCTCTACAGCCCAGTATCTCCCCTGGGAGGGACTTGGTAAACACAAAGGCCTAGTTAAAACTTGGTGAAACTCTAATGCCTTGGGATGTATGCACTCAGTGTCTTGGAAAGAAACTTCTTTGAGAAGAGGGAATAGGCAGCAAGGGATGTGAGCAAGGGCACAGGGGAAGAGCTGGAAAAACTGAAAGACAGAGATAAATTGAAGATATTTATAATATCAATGACTGCAGACTGACATGCTGCAGTTAATTCCTGATCTGTCCCAATTTAAGGTCAAAATAATCTGCTCATTAGCACAAGAATAATTGTCTTGTTTCAGAGCAGATTTGCTGTGAGACCTGAAGCATTATACCTGTTATGTCCAGGGCTGATGACAGAGAAGGTCAGTTCTGTGAGGACTTTTGCTAATAGGCTGTCAGAAAGGGAGGTCTGCAAGGTCATGGAATCACAGAAAATCCTGAGTTNTGGTGCAGAGAGCACCTCCTGCAGGAGCCTGTTCCAGGGCCCAGCCACCCTCTGGGTGAAAAAGGTTTTCCTTATATCAAACCTAAATCTCTCCCAACTCAGCTCCAGCCGTTTCCTCAAATCCTGTCACTGGTCATGAGAGAAGAGTTTGGTTCCTGCCCCTCTGCTGCCCCTTGGGAGGATGGTGAAGACCAAAATGAGGTCTGAGCTCAGTGTCCTCCCCTCCAGGCCAGGTGCCCTGAGCAGAGCTCTACAGTTTCAAAGGAACTTCTTCACAGGAGTGCTGCTGTCTGGCCTCTGGCTGGGCCATTGCAACAAAGTCTATTCTCAGAAGCATCAGNTCAGTGATTTCCCCAAACTAATCCCTCTCTCCAAGATGAAGGTTTGCATTTCGGGCCTAGGACAGTCTGGGTGTCTTTGGCGAGCGAGCTGGAGAGGCTCTGTTATGTCTGTCTGGCATAGGAGGGCAGAAGCCAACAGGCCACAAGAAACTTCAGAGTTACACTGGGCAGTACAGGATTTGAAAAATATAAAAGTTAAAACCCAAGGCATCAGAAGGGACCTCTCNGTAACAGTTTATATCTTTCTGCCTGGGAAAATTATCCACAGGCTCTCTCTGACCTTGATGCTGTAAGAATCTCTCACAGAGACACAAATGTCTGAAAAATCCTTCATGAACAGAAAGTCGTTTCCATACAGGAGTAGCACACATGGCACACACGATCACAAATTCTGTCACTGTCCAGTGGAGGGCTTCAAAGACGATGAGGTGACTGGAGAATCCCTCTTAGGAGGACAGGCTGAGGTAGCTGGGTCTGGTCAGCCTTGATCAGACTGAGAGGGGACCTTACCACGACACAGAAGTATCTGCAGGGAGCCTGTGTAGCATGAATCTCCTCCCCACACAGGAGCTTATCTGCTGTTTGTTACACAGTCAGATAAACAGGACAAGCTGTCCTGTAGAGAGTGACCTTGGCCCCAAGGAGTTAACACTGGTCTGGCATCTCCCAACTGCCCGAAAACATCTTACTGTTGAAGTGAGATCTGGAAGATAAGCTGAATTTCTGGCTGAATTTCTGTCAGACACCTCACTTTACAATGATAAAAGCCAAAGCAAACTTTCACAAAGCAGAAATCTTCTATACATCCCCTGGAAATGTATGGAGTTTCTCCTGTGAGTAGGGATGCTGCTTTGTGGTTACTCCCGTGGGGTTAAGTGAAGGAATCTGTACATTATCAACACTGAAATTTACCATTTCAGTGGTAAATTACATTTGACTGCTAATCAATTCTATTTCTTTTGCTAGCTTTAGTATAGGTACCTTGATATAGTGCACTGTTTTATGTTTTATGTTATGCTGTAATCTGCTAGTAGTTCATTAGGTTATTTTCTAATTACATCAATGGTGATATCAAATGTCTCAAATATGCTTTTATATTTAAAATCAGAGATGAGATTTGAAAATATGATAAACTAAATCTTTTATTGGTGGCTCATTTTCTTTTTTAATTAATGCTGAAAAAATTCTATATTTTTCTGTTTTAATTAATTTTTTTGGCACAAATTAAGATGTGATTAAAAACAAACATGTTAAGCTTCTGCAAAGAATAATTTTTCTGTGGAATTACAAACTCGCAAGATAAAAATTCATATGACATCAAATTAAGAACACCATAATTTTATGATGTTCATATTTACAATTATTTTCAGGAATGAAGGATTAATTTAAGGAGTAATTCATGTCCTTAACTTTCCAATATAACTTAAGTTTTGAGGATTTAATATAAAAAATTTCATTAACAGTTACAGAGCATTACAGTGGCTAGGTTCTTCAAATGTCTAGATTTGGTCTAACATGTTTAAAACAATTACTGTAAAACTAAAGAAGGATCTTCGGGACAGTGTGGTAGGAATGCAATTTTGCACATCTTTTATTTTTTTTTCCCAATAACAATCTCGGAATTAATAATCAGTACTCATTAATTTCCTGGGCTCTGCATTACAGCCTGAATTATGTCTTCTCCTTTCCCCAAAGAAATTTACTAAACGTTTTCAGGAAATAAATGCAACCTGATGAAAACTTATTCTTGTTGGTTCTTTCAGTAAAATCAGACTCCTGAATTTAAAACTTTGAACTCTTTTGTTCAAAAAGTCAGAAGTATGTAAAACACAATTTTAAAGTTGCTGAAAAATAGCAAGGAAAAGAAAAAGGAAAAAAAAAGTTTATTTGTTTAAGAATTTCTTAAGTATGTGGAAGAAGTTTCCTTCCAAAATCTTACCACAGCTTCTAACACTCCCTCTTAGAGATGAAAATCTCCACTCTTCTCCCTCTTTCCTGCCCAAAAGCTGAAGTGTTCTTTTCAGTGGGAATTTTCTGGAAATTAATTTTACTGAACAAGACTTTAGAGTGAAAAATACCACTACAAACACCTGAAACAAAGCAAATATTCCATTTCATTTCCACAATGAATTAATTTTTCTCCACTTTTTCCTCAGGGCTCCTTTCACCTCCTTATTCCTCAAACTATAAATAACAGGATTCAATAAAGGAGTCACCACGGAATAAGAAAGTGAAAGGAACTTATCAACAGATGCACAGTAGCTGTATTTTGGCCGCAAATACATGGAGCCTGCAGTACCATAAAAAAGAGTCACAACTAAGAGGTGTGAGGAGCAAGTGGAAAATGCTTTCCGCTGGCTCTCGGCCGATGCCATCTGAAGAATTGTGGAAATTATGCGAATATAGGAATAAATGACCAGTAAGAAAGGACTCAGAATAGCAAGGACAGCCACCACAATGACTTGGATTTCATGTGGGAAAGTGTTGCCACAAAGCAGGTCCAAGAAGGGCTGAATCTCACAGAAAAAGTGGTTGATGGCAGAACCGCAGAAGGGTGAGCTGAACGTTATGAGGGTGTGCACCAAGCCCACAGCAGTTCCACAAACATAAGTTCCAGCAACTAGGCTTCTGCAGACCCTGCTGTTCATGATAATTGTGTAATGCAAGGGGTAGCAAATTGCAAAGTAACGATCAAGGGACATGGCAGCCAAGAGAAAACATTCAGCAACTCCAAAGAAAAGGAAGAAAAACATTTGCATTGCACATCTTGTCTTGGAAATACTTACTGTTCCCACCACCAGATTCTCAAGAATAGTTGGGATAATGACTGACAAATAGCAGATATCCAAACAGGACAGCTGAGTGAGGAAGAAATACATAGGGGTATGAAGAGTACTGTCACTATTTATTATGAAAGCTATCACTGTGTTAGCCACCAAAGTGAGAATATAGAGAGATAATAAAACTACAAAGAGCAAAGGATGCAAATGAGAGATTTCAGAAAAACCCAGGAGTCTGAATTCACTCACTCCACTGAGGTTCCCAAGGATCATCCTTCCTTGGTACCTGGTAGAATTCCGTTCGTTTTAGTGTTCAGTAGCTGATGAAGCTGCAAACAGCCAGGCAAATCTGCAATCAAAATACAGCTGCCTGATTGAATAGACAAAATGATGAGTAGAATTTAGAAACTGTCCAGATTTTGAAAAGATCTTCTGAACAGATTAGAAAAGTTTCTGAAGAAAATAAGGTGGTCTTATGCATATATTTTTGTCTGTATTTTTGACTGACTCTTCTTCTTTCATAGCATTGCCTTCAAAGTTTGCATATTCACTACTGTCTTCAAATGCTCAGCTACCATTTTTACCCTGTAGAACAAGAAGAAAAATTATAGCAGATATCTTTTTATGGACTAATCAGTTCAAGTCCCAATATCATCAGTCCCAATAACATCTGAATATGACAAAGGTAATTTCTCTGTTACCTTTTGTGGAGTGTGGTGGAAGAAGAGGAAGGAAAAAAAACCTAAATTATGAGGTCCAGAAAAGCCTTCTACTCTGAGCACTCTGCAGTGAAGCAGAAGAGATGCTTTTCCACCGTGCTTTATACTATACATATATGTATTTATAAAGTCCACGGAGACTGGCTAGTGCTGATTGGAGCAATAAGGAAGAGTTGTTAGAGGCTGGCTAAATATGATGCATGTAGATTAGTTGACTCACAGACACCTCTAGTTTTACACAACTTGGAAAGCATTTCTATATAAACCCAGATATCCTATTGCAATATCAAGATCTTGTCTTTACTTTGCAGTAATTACAATTAATTCATTATGCAGCCAAATTAATGACAGAGTTGCCACACAGGCTTACCATACTTACGCTTTCTCGGTAAAATTTGAAGGTGAAGCAAAGATGCAGTCCACATGTGTTTGGGGATAGGGGACATAAGATTCACTCGTTACCAATCTTAATTTTTATTGTATCCTATTAAAAGATATTTTCCATTGAGCTTTTGTTGGGTTTATTATGTGGTTTCTTATTAAGATCCGTTAGCAACCCTGCACCGTCTCTCTCACCACAATGCCCCTCTCAATGCCAAAGAGATTGATTAAAAGTCAATTACTGGCTGATACTCACATTTCCAGTCTTAACTTATTCAGTCTGATCCTTTCTCATCTGGCCCTAGGACTGTCTTTGCCCACTTTTATCCTTAATCGTTGACTGCAGAGTGACGTCTGCATCACAGTCATATTCTGTGAACAGCAGAAAGAAAGTGATTCTTTAGGGAAGAACCACCTCATGTGATGTAGGTGTCTTCTGTATGGTAAGGTGAGTGACATCTTAAAAGTGCAGTATCTTTGTTTAATTAAACAGAAACGTAATATGATTCACACAAATAAAGACAGAAATTATTATCCATGGAGGAAAATTTCTGAGCAATCTGAAGGACCTATCTGAGATGACAGGATGTGCTCTCCCATGGCAGAGGGACAGGTGGAGTACAAATAATGCCTGAAGAGTCGCATTCATGCAGCTCATGGAGTAGGAGACACACGCAGGGAGCACACAGAACCCTCGGACATAATCAGAGGGCAGAGCAAGGGGTTGCAGATGGTTCTAAAGGAGTCACATGGACTTAGAGCCAGCAGGGAGCATTCCCTTGTCGCTGCAGCGCAGAGCAGGAAGGGCTGAGCTGGGCACGGTCGTGTGGGACACGACTTTTGGGTCCGGTCACGAGTGTGCCAGGTGGGATGATGGTGGAGCAGCTGGCATCTGAGAAGAAAAGGCTGCTGATGAAGAAGTACACGGGGGTGTGGAGCGAGGAGTGAAGCTGGATGAGCACAGCCACCCCCAGATTTCCCACCAGAAACAGAGATCAGCAGAAACACCGCGAAGAGAAGGACCTGCAACTCCAGCCTGTCTGTGAATCGCAGAACGACAGACTCGGTCACTCACTGTAGTTCCCTTCTGCCCCCTGCTGTGGAAGAGTCAAGATTACTCTGCAAAAGGCAAGGTAAACACAGACTGATACACAACGAACGTATCGTTTTATGTATCTTCCTACTCATGTTTTTCAAGTTCTGAACTCGAATTATCTCACAGGCATTTTCTGCCTTTCAGAGGTCTTTATTCCTTCCATGTACTCTGAAGGAGCCTGCTTATTAAGGCTAAAGATGAACTTTATGTGCCCAGGAACAAATATCTTTAATAAGACCTTTAAATAACCGATTTTTACCATTTTCCTTTTCCAAAGAAGAGTAAATTTTACTTATGTAACTACTTAACCAATGTATTTTAGTCTAATTTGTTCATTAAAATATACAGTGCTACAGATTTCCCATGGTCCCTAGTCACTTTTGTTTCTTCCTTAAAAATTAATGTTACATAGTTTTCTGCCAAAAGTTAAACCAAGATTTCCCACTGTAATTTAACTGAAAAAAATTTATGTGTCCCACCCCGCCCCCCACCATTGTGGGCAAAAGAAAATCACTTTTCCCCTTCCATCATTTCATAGAACCATAAAATCAGAGAATATCTCCAGTTGGAATGGACCCATAATGTTCATCCAGTCCTACTCCCTGCTCCTTGCAACAGTTATTGGTGGTGACTGGAGAGCAGACACGCTTCAGACAAAGTTTGCCGGAGAAGCTCTCCTGTCGAGGCAGCAGGAACAGAAAGGACATTCTTGCTTTCTAAACTCCTTCTCAGGGAGGAGTCTCTATGCAGCTGGAGCCCATCCCAGCCCCAGACTCCTCAACTCCCTAACAGTTAAAGGGTTACAGAGGTGTAAAATTGAGCCTGTATACAACTTTGTCCCATGGGATTAAGGATGGCAAACCAAATATATTTACATAAATAAAAGGAAGTATTTATTTAAATTAATTGCAACGATTAAGCAGAATAACTTAATCAGAATTATTTGCTACATAGTAGAGGTGGCCATAATATAAAATATACTAGTATAGTGTAGTGCACCGTTTCTGAAGCAATAGAGGACCAATTATATTAAATCCAGCAAAAGAATTATTAAGCAGAGATCAATGTAACATGCAACAACCATGAGCAAACCTATTTTGCTCAGCCTTGAGAAGTGACCTTAAGGGGCTTCCCTACTCAAGGGAGGGACCTTCACACACCTTAAGAAATTGTGTGCTAGGAGTTTTTGTCATGCAAAAACTTGTCATGGGAGTGCCTTTTATAGCATATAGACTGCCAGTCATATACATTTTTAGGTTGTGTGTTCTCACATTTACTCAGCAAAATATCCTTTGCTGCTGAAAAAAATGTTAGCAGCTCTTTGGTTTCTTCCACTTGGCACTTCTGACTCCCATGTGAGGGCCTGGACTGCTGCTCCCACCCTCAAATCAGGGAGTACCAGTTTTGCACATCCTCATAGCGTTGGAAATAAAATAACTTTACTAATACCTTTTCTAATTAATTGTTTTAATTAATCATAAGCAGTGTAATTTTCCGCTGTCATATGCCACTGTAGCCAACATTTAGCAAGGTTTGTCATAAGCTGCTACAGTGGGAATGCAGCTTGGGAAAATTCCTGAAGCTCTAAATTTTGCTAAAACAACTGTAATCAACCTTGATCTGCTTCAATGATCTCAGACGCGGAAGAGAGATCTACTGCTGAAGCTGGAGACAAGGAATGCAGAATTTATGAACCACAAGGCCATTCTGCAGAACCCTGAGATAAAGAGGAAACTAATAAAGCAATGTAATCCCATTGTCCTGATTTCAGCTAGAGTAAAGTTAATTTCTTCTCAGGAGCTGTTCCAGTGCTGTGTTTTGGATTCGGAATGAGAGTGGAGTTGATAACACACTGAAGTTTTGGGTTTTGCTAAGTCATGTTTATCCTAAGTCAAGGAATTTTTTTTCCTGGTCTCCTGCTCTGCCAGTGAGGAGGTTCACAAAAGAAACTGGGAGGAAGCACAGCTGGGATAGGTGATCTGGACTGACCAAAGGGATGTTCCACATCATAGAACATCATGCCTGGAGTATAAACTGGGAGGAGAAGGGCAGCTGATCTTGGCTGGGGAAGGAGGCTCTGGCATCAGTCAGCAGTTGGTATGCGATTGCATTGTGCATCACTTGTTTGGTTCCTACTTTATGTTCAATTATTAAACTGTTCTTAATTCAACAGACAAGTTTTACTTCGAATCTCCTCCCAATTCCACCAGTGGGGGGGGAAAGAAGAGGTGGTTGAGCAAGCAGCTGCATGGGGCTTAATTTCCATCTGGGTTTAAACCATGACACCTCTCTATCTGGGAAAAAGATAATGAAAAGACTGAAAATGTGGACTAATTAGCATGAGAAGCAAGAAGTCAATAACCAACAGAAGACAGAACACTAATTAATGAAGAGCATTATGCAATTTATCGCCAATGAACATTAATAATTCCTTTGTTTGCTAAGATGTATAAACAGTGCAGTTTTGAAAGTGTGTGTGCTTGTTTAGAGGAGCGCTGGGATACAGTTACATGTGTTTTCCAATACTAAAAGTAGTGTTGGAGTTTGATTTATCCTGGTGTTTTCAGTGACAGTGGTGGGTGTGACAGTTTGGTCAAGCAGATCTCAGCATTCTTTAAGGCTAAAAACAGGAGACCCTCCTTGCTCAAGCCACTACTGGTAAGGTGCAAGCAAGCCACAGTTGGAGCTGCTGTATCTCTGCTTAGGCAGAGTGTCCTGCCCCAGCTTGAGCTCCCTGAGCAGCACTTGGCTGACAGGCCATCGCTTCAGGCTATAAAATCCCTGTCCCACTTTTTAATGGGACACTTCTAACATCCCCCTTCTCCGAGTGTGTGGAGATTCCTCCCTTGAGTGGGGACACCCGGCAAGGTTTTGCCTTGAGACTGAGAAAAAGAGACTTGTCCATGGCTGTTGGCAAGGGTCATATCAATTTCTACTTAATATTTATTTTTATAGCTTTAATATAATTGCTTCAATATTGCTTCCAAATACTGTACTATATTAGCAGCTATAACTATCTACGCTGAAGTCCTTTAGTCTAATCATTAGCATCATCATCCATTTAAATAAATTGTTCTCTCAAGTCTGAGAAGGTGTATATGTCTGAGAAAACGAGGACATCTTTGCTAAAAAACGCAGTGCTAATCTTCCATTCTGCTTCAGCCAGGGCCACAAGCTGATCCCAGCACTCTCAGAGTGCCCTGAGTGCTTGTCTGACGTGCCTCTCTGGGGCATGGAAACCCTCCTCTTCCTCAGTGAAGGGTGGTGGGCTGTGCAATGCACAAACCGGCTGCGGAGATCATAGCCCTGCTGTGGGGATCTTCTCTGCTCTCTCCGCCTTGGTTGGGTTTGCTCCCGACCAGCCTTGAGCATGAGAGGCTGCCTGAAGCTGGTGTTGGAGGGCCCTGGAACTGCATTATTCACTGGGGCTTTGCCACAGCGTGGAGGACCTGTTCTTCCCCTCTTCCTCTTCCTCAGTGAGGGGTGGTGGTCTGCGCACTGCACAAACCGGCTGCAGACATCACAGCCCCGCCGTGGGGATCTTCTCTGCGCTCTCCACCTTGGTCGGGTTTGCTCCTGAGCTTCCCTGAGCACAGGAGCCTGCTTCAAGCTGGTGTTGGATGGTCTTGGAACTGCACCATCGATAGGGATTCGGTCACAACATGCAGAACTTGCTCTCTGCCTCTTCCTCTTCCTTGCTAAGTGGTTGTAGTCTGTGTGTTGCACAAAGCGGCTGCGGAGGTCGTAGCCCCCCCGCACGGACCTGCTCATCTCTCTCTGCCTCAGCAGGGTTTGCTCCCGAGCAGCCCTGGGGGCAGCAGGCCACTGGAAGCTCAGGTTGGAAGGCCCTGAAGCTGCACCACCGCTGGGAGCATGGCCACAGCTTGGAGGACCAGTTCTCCTCCCTGTGGAGTGGTCGCAGTCTGTGGTGTCCAACCAGCTGTGGACATCCCTGCCCCACCGCCGGGATCTGCTCCGGGCCTGCTCCCTGCTGCTGTCTTCCGTGCCCAGCGCCGTGTCCTGCAAAGAGAGCTGTGGAGAGTTCCTGCCCTTTTCTCCTGAAAGGACCAGAGTCAGTGGGAAACCCCCAGAAGTTCTGAGAGGGGACATTTCAGAGCCTCCCAAAGGCTCTTCTGGAGGGCTGCCAAGGCCAGAGGGCCAAAGGCACACAATTGGATGGAACCAGGTGGGATGGTTTGAGAGGAAGCAGCATTGTGGCTGGGAGGGAAAAGGAGAAATGCTGAGATCCTAGAAAGAAATCCACTGCTCCTCTGGTGCCCTGACCCACCTCTCCAGACTTACCTCAGTCCTACCAGGCAAACCCTGCGGCCCAATAGAAGCCACATGGCTGCTGGCTGCCCACGGCCTGAGGAAGGAAGGGCCATATGGGGGTGCCAGCGAGGAAGAAGCCCTTTCTCCAATTTTCAGATCACAGCATCTGGAGAAAAAAAGAGTGATCTCAGTTTAGGGCTGTTGTTGCAGCCTCCTCTGGGGTTCAGTCGTTTTCTTGGAGAGGTTTCTGTGACAGACAGAAGACTTAACCAAGGCAACCAATGGAAAATTCAGCTAGGGTCTTCCCACCCAGCCTGCTCCTGTCCCTGCAAAGCCTCATCTTTATACCTTCTATAACCTCCATTTCATAAATTCACAGACTTGTTTGGGTTGGAAGGGACCTTAAAGCTCATTTTGTTCCACCCCCCTGTTATGGGCAGGAATACCTTACAGGAGACCACATTCCTCCAAGCCCTGCCCAACCTGGCCTTGAATACTTCCAGGGCCGGGGCACCCACAGCTTCTTTGGGCAGCCTTTGGGCCCCACCACCCTTCAACGGAAGCATTTCTTCCTAATTTCTAATGTAAACCTGCCCTCTGTCAGCTGGAAACTGATACCCTGATAAAGAACCCAACCCCATCTTTCCTGGCAGGCCCCTTTAAGTTCTCTCCCTCTTCACTACATAAGTCCAGCAGACATCAGAGAGCAGAAAAGTAGCAGGTTACATCAGGGCAGCAACCTGAAGGACTGATACAGGGTAGTACAGATTTCACAGCACTGAATGATGCAGTCAGTAATTGCATTCAATGAGGAAAACACTCAGGAGTATGAGAAAAAAAAAATAAACAGGGAAAAGGAAATGTCTTCTGAACAAAATCTGAATCCTGGTGATTACCTGACATAAAACAGCAGGTAGGCTTGCTGCCTGAGAGCTGTGTCAATGCAACAAAGGTCCACGGACTCATCATCCATCTGGTACCACAGTCCATTGCTGGCCTGTAAAAAAAAGGCAAGGATCTCTGCATGGTTTCTCTCCAAAAACACAGGCAGAAAACTACCAAACAAAGAGTATGTCAAAACAAATCCAGTCCAGCCCCTAAGGAGAACTTCTGCCCCAAGACCTTGGCTGTCAGTGACACTGACGGGAAAATTTATCTTCCCCAGCACACATTTTACCCACTGGGAAGGAAGTTGCTCTTCACCTTTGTGTAGCAGAAATAATGTCCTCCATGGCAGCTGACCCCACTGTGCACCAGGACAGCATACAAGGAGTAATGGAGGGGTTCTCCATCTGCCTGAGACATGTACGGGCGAAGATCCAAGTACTCGGGGTACTCCACAACCTACAGAAACACCAAGTGTGCTCAGAAGTGATCCTGACCTGTGACATGAAATAGCCTGACAAGTCCAGGGGCCACAGGTGTGTAAATACATCTTTGGGGCTCACGAACAGCTGGTTTTCCATAAAGTTTGGGTGAACAAACTGTTCTTGGCCAAAGCAGCTCTGTTGGAGAAGAGCGCTTGCCTGTCTTCCCAAGGGAATTCTTCTCTCCCCAGAAGGGAACACAGCTAACCCAACACGAGTGGCTTGTGGCAACTGTACTGCTCCAGGAAATCTGCTCCAGGAAGAGAAAGCTGCACACCAGCTGTGTACACACCTTGCTGATCTTCCCGCCGGTGAAACAGTCAAACCTTTTCAGACACACCGTGAGAACCTTGGGTGCGCAGTGGACTGTGAACCTCTTGGAGGCAGCAACATTCTTCTCACACCTTGAAAACAAGCACAGAGCCCAGTGCTGAAATGCACCCAGTCCTCCCCTAGGGTGGCCAGGCAACCTTTCCTGTCTCACACAGCTTTTGCTACTCTAAGGCTATTTTCACTGCCATATTTTTTAAAAACTGCATCTTATTTGTGTGCAGTAAACCTCCATGAGAAGATGCCTTCTGCTCAATGACATGCAGCCCCCTCACACAGGATCTCATGTTAATATGTTCTTAGTAATCATCTTACTTGTTACATTTAAAGCAGTTTTCACCATCCAGGTGCTCGGGAGTCACAAAGTCCTTCAGAGCTGCAGTGAGGGACGAAGCTGCCTGGAGGAGTGAGAAATGAGCTCACTGAGCTGTGGGAAATGCCCTCACCCAAACATTTCCCAGGAGCTGACAGACAAGAAGACCCCTGTAGCTGATTGCTTAGAGACCAACCATGAACCTGCGAGCAGTGTCCTGAAGGAGGCAGAAAGAGAGCGTGATGCTGAACATTTATTGCCCTGTGTTCAGGGGCTCCTGGAACGATCAAGAGCTCCCTCTCTGTACCACTGCTCAGTTCAACTAATGATGGTGTGCAGGGGCAGCAGTAGTGAAAACAATCCAACCCATCAGCCTGGGAGCCAGAGGGGTGTTGTGGGAGGGCAAAGGGAAGAAGGATGAGGATATATCATCCTCAAGGGTGCAGAGAGCATAATGCTGCTTGTCCAGCTTAAAGACAGCACCTACAGAGAGACCAGTGCCATGGCCTGTGCAGGAGGACACCATCCATTCCTCTTCCCACCCACCACCAAGATCTCTTGTGTTCACAGTCTACATTTTTAAGACAAATGTGTTGACTCTGGAAAGATACAGGGCCTTGGGATGTCTTGAAGAACAATTGCAAAGCCTCTTACTTTGATATCCAAAGGGACATCCAGGAAGGCCTCGTAGGAATCAGAAATGGCTTTGCAGCTGAAGCAGGTGACTGGAAGGAAAAATCCAAATGCTGAGCAATGGGGAGTTGGCTGACATTGCCCACTTACATGTGTTTTACCTGTCCCACCAGTCCCAGGACCTACTGCCGGGCACAGGCAGACACAAGGACACAGACAATGTCAAAGAGACCAATACTTGTGGAAATGTACCTCTGGATCTCAGAAAGCCCCCAAATATCTGATGGACAACAGTAGTAGATTGAGAAGAGATGTCTAAGCTGGAAACAAGTGGTAAGACAGAGTTATTATCTCCTCCAAGAGTTTTGCTTTGCCTGAAAGCCCTCAGTTTAGGTTTTTCTTGATGGGAGTACATCAAGAAGTCCAAAGGGCTCAGAACTTTGCAAGGGTAATTTGCTGGTGCTTACTCGCTGCTTGCGCTCAGACAAGCTCTCTGCATGGCATTGACAGTACAGCATAAGAAGTCATGGGCATCTTCCTCCCTGCCAGGCTGAAAATGTTCTCCTATGCCTAGGAAAGAAGAAGTTTGTAGTTCTCTCATATTGCTTTGCTGGCCAGTCTTCGCGTACGAAGATCCGGGGGAGGCCTCTTTCCTTTCAGACCTCCCAGCCTGCGCACTGGATTTTTTTAGGTGAGACACAGGGCGCGCAGATCTGAGCCCACCCTTTAATCCCGAGGTTCAATCTGCCGGGCCAAAGCGATTCTGGACAGTGGCAGCTGAGGTCCTCCTCAGGACGTAGGCAGATTGCCCCCTTGCAGGGCTAACGAGCAACTGCCTGCCCGGGGAGCAGCCTGGCCGGGATCGAACCCCGAGCCTTGGCAACTTGCTATGCCATGTGCTTTAACCACTACACCACCAGGGCTCCCAGTTCTCTCATATAAGAAGGGAAGAAAACCCGTCAAAGCACCTGGAATGACTTACATCTGAAAACCTTGAGGACAGCCAAAGGCAGGATGGCACTGACAGAGGAATGCAAGACCTTGTTAACGTGTGCTTCCATGATGCACATCATGCAGAAACCTCGCTGGTGACCTGAAGAGGGAGGCAGGCAAGGTCCTTAGGTTAGCAATATACCCATAGCAGTGGGATACTCCTCCTCTTCCACTCCCACTGCAGTGTAATACTCCACTCCTCCCAATGTCCCAATGATCCCAGGGCGTTTTAGTGTGCAGAAAATGTTCTTAAGAGGGATGCTAAACTTGTAGAAGTTTTCAGTGCAATAAGCCAAGAGGGTTTAACTTGCAGGAATAGAGATCTGGAGCTAGAAAGAGGTGCCTTCATGAAGAGTAAGACAGCTGGATAGGACAAGTAGCTTCTAGGCCTGAGTGTTCAAAGAACATAAACTCGGGGCAGACAAAGGGCTGCTGTTCTCCTAAAGCAAATTCCAGATTCTGGGAATCTTTGGGATTTGATTATCAGATTTTCAAGGAGATGTTCCTAAAAGCACTCACAGGCCTGGCTGTGCTCTTGGGAGAGCAGGTAGTTGGCCAGTGGCGGGGTGTAGGTCAAGCACTGCAGGACAGCATTGAGGAAGCACGTGTTGCCCACATTGAAGAGTCCTGCCCCAGCACTCTGTCTCTGCTGCCAGACCATGCAAATCTTCTCCGGTGGAAAGAGGATCCTTTTTGGAGGAGCCATTCCCTCGGCAATGACTGCAGAGACATTCCATTTGAAAAGAGATGAGATAAAGAACGAAAGCATGTTTAAACTTTGAGTTCTCTACACAAGCACTCAGGACAATCAGCTCAAACCTTCAACTCAATATCAGGGGAAGCCTGGCACTGCCATTGAAATTTACTGGTTTGAAAAAGTTGTTCCCCTGCTTACTTTTCCAAGAGTCCAACAAACCCAAATCTGATTTCTTGGCTTCAGGCTACCTTCCTTTCTCAATAAAGTTATAGACTGGATTATCAGGTCAAGCTTTCCCTTTTCCTGATTGTAACTTATTGAAAAGAAGCAAGTACTGAACACAGAAGGTAACTCAAAGGATGTCAGACCTCTCTATGAGCAATGATGTTTCAAAGTCTTGTACGTAGTGGCAAAAGAGACACAAAAAGTGTTTTCCTGTGACTAATCATAAACACCTGGGTCAGTCTGGCTGCTCTCAGGAAACATCCCAGAGTTCACTCTAGGTTGTGAGCACATCATTCTGGGACCTGACCACCAGCCACGTCAGTTGTCTGCAGGGATTCAGAAAGTCCAAACATGCTGCTGAAGCTGATACTCACAGTAATCATTCTCTGCTGCGGCCATTGCCTCTCTCAGGAAGAGAGGGCAAAGCTCTGGATGACCAAGGACGTCAGGACACGCTCCAGAAAGAGATCAGTGTCAATCCCATCACCTGATTGCAAATAAGTTACTGTAGCTCACCAAAAGTATGAAAACTCCAAATAAACACAACCTATAGAACAGCAAATGCCACTGAGTGTTTCAGAGGTGCTTGTACTGCTGCCCAACAGCAGGCTCACACCCTCATGTGCCAGAGCCCTGCTCACAGCAGGTTCAAAAGTCCTTTAGAAGTGCTCCAGTGCATGTTACCTTCTCTGAAGAGGCCCTGCTGCTGCTCTCCTGTCACTGCATCAGCAGCAGAGCTCTCTGGCTTCCCCATCTCCTATGCAGGACTGACCAGCTTTCAGCCACTAACTCAACTACTGCCTTTGCTGCTCTCCTTTTTCTGTCTCACTCCCTCCTGCATCAGTCAAGGCAGGCTTTTTGGGGTGACTCTAGGCTGAGCCCAGCCTCTCAGACTACAGTCACCCCCTACTTACCTATCCTAGGCTATAGTAAAGAAACAAGAATCAGCAAATAGGAACTCTAGCCTAGCCCATATCCGGTCAGCCTATAAATGTGTAACAGCCTAGACTCTTATCCCATATCTCCTTCCTCTGTGATCCTAAGAGTCAAATCATAATGACCTTTGAGAGGATGAAAGGTGAGGAGAAGAGGACAGTAAACAATAAATTTGTTTAAAAGACAGGCACATGAGTAGCAAAGGAAGAAGCTGAGTTATCCTGAAGGCCAGCTCTGACCAACTAACTTTCATTGGCCTGCTTCCAGGATGCCAAGCACTGGGCAGGTGAGGTCACAGTCACCGGAGAGGTGCCACATACCTGCCCCTCTGTGACACACAGGGATGTGTGCCCTCGAGGCCATAGAACCACATGGTTGCTGGGCACACAAAAATCCACGTGGCACCTCACACAGGTGGGGAAGTCACTGGGACTCCCCCTGTGCTGCTGCTGAAGAGCTGTTCATCTGCTGGCACAGTAAAATGTATCGAGCAAAAGCCTGCCAGAGCTGTCACAAGCCGGTCACAGTTTTGTCTGGTGCACAGGGTGCTGGGGATTCCTGTTCTACTCCTCCCAGGCACAGTGCTGTGCCTGTGACACTCGTGTAGCAAAGCACCCAGGCTCTCACAGGTTCATTTCCAATGAATTTTATCTGCCCGCAAGGTACACCCACGGGCTGACCCTGGACTGGCACCACCAAAGGAACCCTTCAGGGGCTGTGCTGCTGCCGTGTCTCCTGGGCAGACTTTTTAACAGTTTCACATTTACTCCTTCCTCCAGGCTTGGTTACGTTTTGATCAGGCTCAGCTTTAGCCAGATTCCCACTCAGGATGGCTGCAGGCAGTTTTGTTCCTGCTGCTCTTGACCTAACGCAGTTTTGGGCTATCCTCTGGACGCCTGGAGCTCTGATCAGCCTCTCATCAGCAGGCAGTTGGTGTTTCTTCTGCTCCAAGGAAGCAGCTGGTTGCTCTTCACCCCCACTTGACCTGGCTGCTTTGCACAGCCTGGGCCATCAAGTGTCACCCAGTTATGCTCAGGGCAGGAGGTTTCATCCAGCTCAGCACAGTTCAACAGGCTCCCCCTCCACTCACGGGGTTCTTTTTTTATGCTTGGGGCATCCAGCTGGGGCACAGCCTTGCTCAGATGGCTTTTTTCATCATGTCTGGTTTTTTTCCCGTCCTTTTTTGCTCCTTACCCAGACAGAGTGTCTGGATTTACTCCTGCATCACACCTGCTCAGGTGACTCTTTGTGCCCCCGCGCTAACCTGGTGTTTGGCTCCTGCACTGCTGCCCTCCCAGTAGCACTTCAGGAACTCTGATAGAGGCAATTAATGATGGCACTCGTGACCTCTGCCCCTGCTCATATGAGGGCATGATAAGTTTTTGAAATTATATAACTTTTAATTACCTTTAATTAGCTTTTAAATAATTGTTTTAATTAATCATAACCAATATATTAATCGTAATCATAAATCACTTTTAGCTGGCATTTAGCAAAGTTTGTCACAAGCTGCTATAGTGGGAATAGAGTTTGGAAAAATTACTGACATTTTAAAGTTTTGCTAAACCAACCCTGATACACCTCAATGAACAAAGTCCGGAGAGAGAAAGTTGTATTGCTGAAATTGGACACAAGGAATGCAGAACTTATACGCCACAAGTGAAACAGGAGATTTAAGAGTTAAAAGGAATTTAAAATAGTTGAGATAAAGTATATGGATGTATAGGATGTATAAGCGATATAGAATATGCATGATTTTTGTGAATAAACAGAAAGTTAAAAGTTATGAAAAGCACGCAAAATTTGAGAAAATGCTCTCCCCCTGCATCGCGCGCTGAATAAAACGTACCTACTTTACAACTTTAACTAGTTGTGGAGTTTATTCCACATCTCACAAGGACATTTTGCAGAAACCAGAAGATAAAGAAGAGACTAACAACGACCATTCAGTACATAACAGAGAACTCCCTGCTATATTGTGATTGCTGTATCGACATGGCAAGCCGAGGATTGAGATGTTCCCCAGCCTGCAGAGGGTCGAGGGGATTAGGCACCATAATAAAACTGCTCCCATTTTATTTTTTCCCAGAGGTTTGCTCTGATCCCTCCGAGCCGCGGGGAGGCTGCAGCTTTACGGAGGGAAGGTCTGCTTTCTGCACTTCATTTTGATGCCTCATCAAAACCACTGCAAGATTTAGACCAAAAAAATCAAAGGGGAAGGGACTAAAAAGGCTCCTCACTGCCTTGAAGAAAACAGACTTTGTATCCTGATTGCTGCTTTTAGGCTGGAATACATCCATGGTCAGAAAGCTGCTCGCCCTGCCTGAGGCCAGACACAGTCCATGGAAAGCTCCGCCCTGCCCTCGGTCACCGGGCACCCCAGGGTGGCCCCAGGGCCTCTCTCCTCGCTCGGTGGGACCCTCCCTGCGCACGAAGGAGCGAGCTCAGGGCTGGGGCGGACACTGGGACCGGGGCGGACACCGGGACCGGGGCAGACACCGGGCCCGGGGCACTGCGAGCCGCTCCGGTCAGGCGCTGCGCGGGCAGCCCCTGTCGCTATGGTGACGGGGACCTTCCATGCGGGCGGCGCGCACCATGGCGGCCCCCGGCCCGGGAGCTGTTCTGGGGCGGGTTGAGGATGGAGATGCGCGGCTTCGGAGAGCTCTCGGCCCCGGGGCTTCACACGTGTCTGGCAGGGCGGCTCGGGAGGCGCTGGTGTTCCCCCGGCTGCCTCAGACTCAAAGCGCTGGAAGTTTCCTGCCCTCCGTGCCCTCTTCCCTCTCCAGCCCGCGGTCTCCCGCCTGCGTTGGGCAGAGCCGGAGCCGTCCCTGGGGCTCTCAGGCCGGGTGGTGCTGCATCTCGGGTGATTGGGCAAAGCGATTCCTTGGTGCGGGTTTGACGTTCCCCACCCCAGGTGCCGCAGGAGCGCCGGGCTGTTCTGGGGAATTCGGGGTGTTCTGAAGACTCGGCTGGAGCCTTGCTCTGAGAGACTGGGAGGGGTCCAGCAGCACGGAGCCAGCCTGGCCAGTGCAGAGGGGCACCGAGCAGGAGACAAAATCTGTTACAGAGAGGTGCCGCTGGCCACAACAGCACATGAGGAAATCTTCCTCTCCCTTCAGGTCAGACGCAGCAGTGGGTGTGATCAGCGGCGTTTGATTCCCCTGTATCGTGGAGGTGGAGATGGGAACAGCCTGTAAATGGATGGCTGGAGCAAGGGGAGGCTGGGGTGCTGCAGTGGTGCTGTAGCAGGCCTGGTAAATGCAGAGCAGAGGATCTAGCGCCTCTGTTTGGAGGCACAAGTCATGCCAGGGGCTGGAGGCCCAACTGGTGTCAGGAGAGGCTGTGCTCACTGGTGCCTCAGAAGTTGAGAATCTCTGACTCCCTTGTGGCTCAGCTACCATTTCCCAAAGAGCACGGAGACACTACCTCTGCCTTTAGTGTGCTTTGAGAAAGCCCAGCTCACACCTGCTTCATTTTCTAACGAGGGAGTTTGTCTTTCTCCCTAGGCTGCAGAAACCAGGAGCAGGTTACCAAGTGGGTGCAGTTGGATGTTTTTCTTTTGAGGACCACTGGGGCTTTGGCCTTGTGCAACTGCGTGGGGCAGAGGGCAGGGGGACACTGGGATCAGGTGCCAGTGCTGGCTGCTGGAACGTTTCAGGGTCCTTGTCTGCAAGCTGCAGTTGAGTGCATTATGTAATTCCTGAACCAGAGATGCTCACCTGCCTCTCCCATCAAGTGGGTTTGCTTTTTGGGGTCCTATATTTCTTTCTTATTGCCTTTTACAAATCCAGGATAAAACATACACTTTTTTTTTTTTGTTTCTTCCCCTCACCTAATCCCCTAGGTGCTTGTTTGGAGGCCTCTTGCAGCCCCTGATACTGAAGCAGTCTTTTTGGCCTTACCCAGGGATTCTGAGAGGCTGCAGGGTGAGAGCTCACAGATTCAGTGCTGCTTGTGGCCAGGGACTAAGGGAATGGCAAGCAGCTGGCTGGCTGCATAGAGAGATCTCATTTCTGGCTAAGTGACCCCATTTCTGGCTCTTATCCACAAATCAAGTCCAGGCAGTTCTCTCTACACTGCCTACATGCACTTGGTGAATGCAGCTTCCTCAACACCTTTAATTTTTGTTTTTTCGGACTCCACTGGTGACGTGCTTGGTGACCTCCTGAGATCCCATGGCAGAACGAACCTTCTTTCCAGCTGCAAGGGCAGCACCTTCGCCGTGTGCTCCCCTTCTGGAGCAGGAGGTGCTGGCACATCTGCCGCTGACCCTCTCCAGGTGTGTGAGAGGGAATGAAGCAGGGTGCACAGGAGAGCACAACATTTCCCAGAGTCAGGTCGTGGAACAGGCTGAACGTGAGCTTGGAGAGACAAAGTGAAGTTCATCTCCTATTAAAAGCCTCTGTGGCCTATGGGGAAACAGCAAATCTCTCTCAGGAGAGCCTAGGTCAGAAATATGCCAGTACCCATCATGCCAATATCCCCCTGTCTTGTTTCCTCCTATTAAACCTGCCAGAGCTTCCAAGCTGGCCAACAAGAAGTGAGGGCCTTTCAGATACAGCCTCTCTCCCCTGGAGATCTCTCTGAGCTCCCCAAGTCGTGATCTGCCCCCTGCTCGACTTCTCCACCCCACTGCCTGCCCCAAGAGCCATTGCTGGGGAAGGAGTTACGTGCAGTGCCTTTGGGAATTGGGAGCCTCGAGACCGAAGCTTTCCAGCAGCAGCCCCAGCTCCAAAATGCACCCAGTAAATCTGCTTTTACATCTGCTGTAAATCTCCCTCACAAATGGTATTTGCTAAACAGGGCAGTCCCAGCACTAATGTGTTTCATCCCAGCATTTATTTAGTCTTCTTTTTTGTGTTTCACAATGGGGCTGCTTCAGTGAGGCCCTGTGGTCCCTCTACCCTTCCTGGCCTGGCCTGGCTGTCCCCAGTGTGGGGAGGGAACTCTCCTGTGGTGCTGCTGATTCCCAGGCTTGTGTCATACCTCCTTTCCAGAAGATGATTTTTGTTCAGCAAACTCCCTGTGGAGGACGGCAAAGCTGCAGAGATGAGCCCAGATGTTACTCAAGAGTGTCCTGAGGCACGGAGCTGATGCAGGCCGAAACCGCCCCAGCCTCACCCCATTCCAGTCAGCAGTGAGATACCAGGGTTACTGTGAAGTGTGGTAACCCCTCTGTGCGTCCCCGTGGGGTGGGGCAGACAGGGCAGGGGAGTGTGTGAATGGTGAGGGAAGAGCTCCGAGGTGCTCTGGATCACAGCCCAGCCCTCCTGGGGTGCACTTCAGGTAAAGTGTTGTAGGAAGGACCTTCACCCAGAGCCTTGGGTTTTCCCACTGCTTCTCCCAGATGCAGCAGGATGTCAGAAGAGGAATCAAAGCACAGAGGATTTCCAGTGAAGATGACACTGGGAGGAGCTGGACATGTGTTCTTCCATTTCTCATAAACTGAGAAAAACCAGAGGCCAGAGTGAGAGGTGAGGAGTTTCTCAAGTCTGCTAATCTCTGGTCACTGCCCTCCCTGGCATGCAGGGATCTGGTGGTTCTGGCACAGACCCCAAAGCTGTGTTGCAGATCGTGAAGGGAAATGTCCTGGTTCTGACCAGGATGGGGTAAATTTTTGCAGTAGCCAGGACGGGGCTCAACCACGACATGGAGGTTATTCTGTACCACCTCCCATCAATTTCCAGGGACAGGAAGAAGTCCCCTCTGGGTCACATGCTGGTGGCCTGGTCAGGTATTGCCAGGCTCCATGTGCTGGATGGTTGCATGTGAATTGTTCCTCTCCCTTGTACACTCCATTATTAATATTGTTGCTGTTATTGCCAATTTCCTTATTTAATTGCTGTTTCCAATATATCATTCTCGTCTCAACCCATGATCTTTACCTTTTGTGCCTCCAATTCTCCTCTCAAACCCACCGCAGAAGGGAGGGGAAGGGGAGAGGGGAGTGAGCAGCATGTGGTTTGCAGTGTTCCAGTGGGAACACCAGATTGGGGAATACCATTCCTAAAGCAACACAGTGAGTGCACAAACACTCTCCATGTCAGCCCCTCGTGTTCTGCAGACCTCCAGCACAGGCCTCCAAAGCAAGGGTCAGCTCTGAGGCATTTGCAGTACTCACCCTGCTCCAAACATGGAAGATGTACAAACAGGCTCAGAAGGGCTTCCTCATGGCATTGAAACTGCTGTCAGCTCCTCACACTCTTTGCCATGGTCAGCAATTTCTCTTGCAATGCTCAGGAGTTTCCCAGGTTTGTTCCATTAGTTAAGGCTTATGTGCCTTACTGCATCCCCCCAGGTTGTTGGCGTGTGGCATTGTTCCTTCCTATCATCTTCCTAGACTTGATGTGCCAGTTTTCTCCATCCTGTGGTGGCTCTGAGCACTCTCTCTGACCAAACATTCCCTTTGGAGTGACTCTCTCCCTTTGCGCCAGATTTGTCTGCCCACAGCATCGTTTTGCAGGTGCCAGGCACGGGACCCCTTCTGCCTTGCATGATTGTCAAGGCCCCTTCCAACCCAAACCATTTCGTGGTTCTCTGAGACCGTGGCCTTCCCCTGCCCTCTGAGGGCACTGTGCCCAGAACCTGGAACCAGCCACTCTGTGACATCAGCCCCAGGGCCATGGGTGCCATGAGCAGTGCAGCTGCTGCAGGCACTTGGGTCAGTGGCTGCACTGGAAGAGACAAGCTTTTTGTGTCTTGTGGCTGACACATGCCACTGGCAGTGATGAATCTGCTGTACCTCTTCATCCTGCTGGCTGTGTACAGGCCTGCACATGGCACCTGGGACACCTGCAGGTAGCCGGCCCCAGGCTCTGGGAGGGTGCTTGTCCCCCATTGCCACACCGTGTCTTCCCAAACCCCGTGTGGGAGCCTTCTTGCCCCAGGTGCTGGGGCAGAAAGGCACAGTGTGAGCAGCAGCAGCTGTTGGGCAGGGCAGTAATGACTTTCTGCTTACAGAGGGACCTGCGGGCTCCGGCCCATGGCTTCTGACTATGACTCCATAGCTTCTGACTACAGGATGCCACACATCGTGGGTGGCACAGGTGCCCAGCCAGGGGCCTGGCCCTGGATTGTCAGCATCCAGGACCCCAGGAAAATAGGCACGGGGCATATGTGTGGAGGGTCCCTCATCAGCCCACGGTGGGTCCTCACAGCAGCCCACTGCTTCATCCGGGCCAGGTAAGGAGGGGCACGGGATAAGGATATCCCCACGACACAAACACTGGTGCTGCCCAGCCTGCAGCACCATGTACTGCTTCCATCCTGTGTCCTTGCACTGTGCCCAGTGCCTCAGCACTGCAGAGCCCAGCTGAGAGACGGCTCAGAAGGCTGGGCTCATGCCACTGCTGCCTGGCAGCCTCCAGCATGGCCTTCCTGGAGCCTCAGGCATCCTAGGGCTGTCACACTCTCCATTGCTCTGCTTTCCCCTCTGCCTTGGGAAGCAGAAGGCAGGGAGGTGCTGAGCTGCCACAGCACATGTCTCTGCTCCCTCTCAGCCCTCTCTCTGCCTTCCAGGAACGTCACCATGTGGCGAGTGCTGATCGGGGCCACCCAGCTGACTCATCTGGGCCCCTGGGCCCAGGTGCGCCACGTGAAGCGGCTCCTGACTCACCAACACTACACTGCTGCTTCACAGCAGAACGACATCGCCCTGCTGGAACTGGACCAGCCCGTGGAGTGCAGTCAATATGTCCAGCTTGCCTGTGTGCCCAATGCCTCGCTTACAGTGTCAGAGCTGAAAAGCTGCTACATTGCTGGCTGGGGTTCCGCGAGTGCAAAAGGTGAGTTCCCAAAAGGGGCCCATGCCCTGAGGGCAAGCTGGGCACACTGGAGAAATGAGTTGGGCTTCCTGACAGCAGAGACCAAAGTTTGACTGTAGGACATATGCCTCTGGAGAGATGGGCCTGGCCTGCTCCTCAAAGCCAGACACAAGGGACACAGCACTTCAACAGCTGCTCCAGAGACAAAGCCAAGCCCTGGGGAAGGACTTCACCCTCAGACCAGGGAGCAGAACCAGCAACAAGCTGTGGGGTGCTCATTCCTTCCTGTGTTCACAGCTCAGGGACCGAGTGATGTTCTGCAGGAAGCCAAGGTCCGTCTCCTTGATATCCAGCTCGTTAACAGCAGCCGATGGTACGCTGGGACCATCCACACCCACAACCTGTGTGCTGGCTACCCACGGGGTGGCATCGACACCTGCCAGGTATGAGTGCTGTGGGTCAGCCACTCCCAGCAGTAAAGGTACCCCATGGCCACCATGCCAACATAGGCCAGCATGTACTTTGCCTGGAAAATCACTTTTCCACCCCTGGGTCCCCACCTCTGGTGGAGTTTCCTTCCCCTTCCCCGTATCTGTTGGTGCTCATGTTCCCGAGGCCTGGCACTCTGCCCAGAAAGCCCATCTGGTGCTCTCAGAGGTCCAGATGCTGGATCATCCATGCTCTGCACATCCAGGATCACTGTGCAGATATGAGAGGGGGCCCTACTTTACAGGCGCCCAACCTGTTCCCAGCTAAGGTTCTGGAGAGTCCAGCACCTGAGCAGAGCCTTTTTGTGCCAGGAACACAGCTGTGGCAGGGGCTGCAAGAGAGAAGCAAGCCTCTAGTGCTGCCAGTAGCCACCCAACAGCACCCTAATCCTCCTTCATCTGCTGCAGGGCGACAGCGGAGGGCCTCTGGTGTGCAAAGATAACAGTGCCAGCTACTTCTGGCTTGTCGGAGTGACCAGCTGGGGAAAAGGCTGTGCCAGAGCAAAACGGCCTGGAGTCTACACCTCCACTCAGCACTTCTATGACTGGATCCTGGTCCAGATGGGCCTGTGCCCACCTCTAACAGCCATCTCAGCCCCCTTTGAGCAGCCAGGGCCAACACCAACAGAGTCAGGCTGCTCTACGCCCACCCCACATCCACAGACAACTGTAACAACCACTCCAACGCCAGAGCCAACCACTACCTCAACCCCCTCTGAGCATCCAGAGCCAACAGGAACAGAACCAGGCTGCTCTACGCCCACTCCACATCAGCACCCAACTGCAACAGCCACGCCAACGCCAGAGCCAGCCTCCACCTCAACCCACACTGAGCAGCCAGAGCCGAGGCCAAGGCCAACGCAAGCTCCTGAGCTCAGACCTGCTCCGCACCCGTACCGGATACTGGTGCGCTTCTTAACTCGGGTGCACGAGATGCTGCAGGACCTAATGGGAAAAAACACACGAGCAGCAGGATGAGCAGGATCCAGCGCAGGCTGCAGTGGACCATGACCATTTCGTACTGGGGCAGTGCCTGCTGATCCAAAGACAGCCTCAGGGTCAAAGGCATCCTCTGTCCTGCCCATCTTCCTCCTCTGCATGCACACAAATGCTGAAGCTGATTTAGTTGTGGAAATAAAGTTGCCTATTGTCACTATTAGCATGTGCTGTGCAAGGCAAGGAGTCCCAGGCCGGGCACCAGCAAAATGAAACCATGATGGGAGAAGGGAACACAGGTCACAGGGGGCAACAGCCCTTGAGGACAGCAGCTGGGAACACTGCTTTAGGCTGCCCATGGGTGGGATCCCTGAGTGTGGGACTTGAAACTGGACTCTCTCATGACTCAGGAGCCATGGTTCTAGAAAGACTCAAGATCTGCACCAAGGACTGTGCAAGGAGCTTGCACAGTGAGGAGATGAGTCACCACCAGGGAGAATTGGACTGTGGGAAAAATGGGAAACCAACAGCCCCTTCTCCTCCAGCAGCACCCTGCTGGGAGCCAGAAAAGTGCAAGAAGAGAGGCCACGAGAATCACATTCAGCAGACACACAAAATGATTAGAAACTAGAAATTACAAAGATGCGAAAGTTGACACCAGGAAAGATGAGAAAGTAGAATACAAAGCAGGCACTAAGAAGATGAATAGAAAGTAAAATAGAAAATACGTATTAGATGAGTATCAAGATATATTCACACACAGGTACCACAGCTCTGCACTCCCTTCAGTTTATCCTCTATTGTCTTGGAGGTGTCAGCTGGTTTAGTCTCAAGGGTCTTGGAGGACTATCTGGCTTTTTTATTTTTTACAGTGCAGTTTGCTTTTTAATCCCTTTTTATGCTGCCTTGGGTTGTAACCTCCCTTTTTTGGAGGGGCCCTGTATGACCCACCTGCTCCCCCCCATCATTGCTGTCCCAGTGACTGGGGTGCTCCCTCTGACACCATCACCCTCCAAGGCTTCCTCAGTCCCCCATTTTTACTCACCCCCAAAAGAAGGCACAAAATGAATGAAACTGCCCTGGGCAGCACCTTGCTGATCTAATAATCAAATCTAATTAATGCCATTTCCATTTGTACATGCCCCCACAAAGGGAGGAAAGCCCCCCCAGTTCCTGCCCCAAAGCAGAGGGGGAATGTGCCCAAGGATGGTGCCTCATCTCCCGGAGCTCCTTTGCTGTCAACACACACATGCACATTTGAGTAAAGAATGCTTGAGACCCAAGGTGGATGGAATTTTATTTTATACTAATTTTGGCAGTTCTGGAGAGTAGGGAGAGTCATCATCATTTAAGACTTCATGCTGTCATCTAAATATTCCATACAAATACAGTTGATAAATGAAAATACAGATTTTAGCACATATATAGTTGAAATTCATGTTGAGGACAAATAAACAACGACAAGCAGCAAATCTTATCCCTGCACAAATACCATTTTCCAGTTTCACACCGTAGACAGATCAAAAGCAATAGTGAGTTATGCAAGCCAAGCCACTCCTAGCTGGGATACATCACTTTACCATCAAGGAATGCACTGCCAAACAATTTGGCCACTGCCACCCCTTTTACATTTGACTGAATTTCATCCGTGTAACAAGACCAGATTTTGATCCTTCTACTGGAGAGTGCTTTGCTGGTGCTCTGTTGATGAACACCCTGTATGCTGAGCTACAGAACACTGTTCACAAAACATCAAGGTATGTTTATACTTACTAACAACCAGGAAAGAAAAAGCCTCTCTCGTACATGGAGGTGGACTGAGCTGAATAGCAATAAATACCAAATCTACAAAATTACTGAGAATCATATATAAATGGAGAAGACAAATCCAACAAAATGAAAATCAGCAATGTCAAAGACACAACCATTAATTAGTAAAACTCTGAGATGTGTAACGACAGAGCATTATTTAGCACTTTGCTTTTATTTACTTACAATGTCTCCAAACTGAAATTTCATTTAGTTGCAGTATAAAACATGCCATTAAGTTGAGCTACCAATCTCAAGTTTCCTTCACAGTGAGTGGTGATGCGGTCATTAAAATTCAACATGTGATCCACCAAATCAAATGCTGAGGGCTAATTTTGGACAGGATAAATGATCCTCATGTTTATGAGAGTTCATGGGAGTCCAGTGACCCGAAGGTTATTGCACACTGCTTCCTCTACCTGAACAATCATGAATGAGATGCTGGGAGCACAGAGTGAGCGTGTCACAGTCCCTGGGAAAGGAGGATGTACCAGGAAGGCCACTTTCCAAAGGGGTCACTGAGAGACAACTGCACTGCGACTGAGCAGTGTCACATATTCTTCCTGTGCATCAGGAGCAGTCCAGGATCTGAGCTGCACAGAACCATGTTTCAGCTGGCGTTACACCCTTCTTGGTTCCATCTCAGAATGTTTCACTCTGTGACTAAGGATCTGATCCTTGCCTTGTGAAAAAGCATCTGCATACATGGAAGGATTTGCAATGAGCATGCTGATAAAGATCATCAGGGCAGGAATCTCTTTGGCATGACAGGATAACCTTACTGCCCCTCAAAGTCCTATTATGCTACCTAAACTGGATCTGTACAGAACAATTATACAAAAAGGATCATTCTTCCTGAAAGGGGCAAAACCAAGTTATGACTTTACTGTGAAACAACTCTTTCAGGGCAGCAGTCTCAAATGCAGTTTATCAGCAACAAAAAACTCCTGTTTCTTCAGCTCTTGAAAGAAGCAATCAGAATTCCTTTTTCAAAGTTTGGCAGGAAAATTATCTTCCAATTTCACCTCTAGAGCGCCCATGCTTGGAAAATCCTTCTGTAACTCAAGATCACTGGTAGACTGAGTCAGAGCCTTAGCCTTTATTTCTAAGGCTTTCAGCTGCATCCTGTTATCACTGTCTTCACCATCAGAGATGGGACTTATTTCTTGAATTTTCAAGAGATCTCCAGTACTGGAAGTGTTCTCTGTGTTACTGGAACTCATTCTCGGGGCTCTTTGTGGAAGGCCTTCCTTTCTCGAGCTGATCTTCTGAAGTTTAACAGGGAGCTTGGTCTTCTCTCCTGTAAGATCAACACAGTCAGGTGGACAAACCTGTTCTCTTCTGGTTTTCTTATCAAAAGGACTGTTCAAAAGAGATGACTGGGACAGGCTTTCTTCTTGTTCTTTAGCACTGTAAGGAGGAGTGGGGACTTCAAACGTGGCATGAAACTGAGAATAATCAACACGGAAAAAGCCATCTTCCAGAGACATTACTGGGAGGAACCTGTGACCCCAAAGGACTTCATCTTCTGTGTACGAGGTCCTAGCTTGACACGTCATTCCTATGGAAATGGACAAGAGCATGGCATTCCAACGTGAGCACACAGACTGGCACATAGAACAAAACATACATGGTAAGGCTGACAGACAAAAATCAATTGCAGCCAGTGGGCCAAGGGTTTTATAGATTATAAAATGGGGTAGTTGTTCCTAGACGATCTTCTGACAGTCACTGGAGTGCCTCTAATTGACTGACTAGACTTTTATGCAAATATTGGATTAAATATTACAGACTTGCAACCAAGTAAAAGCAAAATGTAAAATTAAAACAGTATTAGCTTGTGTGCTGGTTTCAGCTGGGATAGAATTAATTTTCTTCACAGTGTCTAGTACTGGAAGCCTGCAATTAGGTCATCCCAAAGCTTCTCTTTTCCAGCCTGAACAGTCCCAATTCAGCCCTGAGAGAGTAAGTAATACTGCCTCTTGGGAGAAAGAACTATTGCTTGGCAGAGGCTTACAGAATTCTTTGGCAAGGATCAGGTGTTGGGGGAGACAATGCTAAATAAAAAACGTAATCTTGCATTTCTTCTGTGGGCCGTGTTACTTTTTCTCCAGTGTGTCAAGACAAAAGCTGTGCAGAGGCACTGAAGCTGTCTTTCATGCTAAAACACAGGTGGCATTGTAAACTCATTGAAGATTTTGCTCCATTCAGTGCAAACATACATCACTGGCAGTATTTATATGTGTGCACTTACAGCTAAAATGGGTTCTAACCAAGCAAATCTCACCACAGCAGCACCCACAATAATTTATACAAATATCCCAGGTGAGCAGAACTTTAACACTTCCTGTCATGGTAATGTTCAGAGGCAGAATTAGCAGTCATTAAGCCCAAATTCTGATTTGCTTTCTGGTTACTGCTGTATGGATTCTCAAATGTAAAATGTTTCCCTTCAAATATCCAGATAAGTAATTCATTAAGGGACGTTATGAATGCATGCTTATCTAAAATAAATGGTTCAGCTGCAGGGTGAGATGAGGCCTCTACAGGGATCTAAAAACTGCCACACTTGGTGTGAAAAAGAGTTCTGCCCCAGTGGATTGTGTGTTTGTTTAGGGCCAGCAAGTGGAGAGTAATCAGGCAGTGAGATGGCTGCACATGGCTGCACCACAGGGACATCACTGCTTCCAAGGCAGGAAGGAGGCAGCTGCTGACCTTGTGGAAAGCACAAGGAAGCTCTTTGGTTAATCAAAGTTTAACAAATCCTCAAAGAAGATGAGAATAGTGATGACAGTACTGAATGATTTGGACTTTACCAGTACTCATGGATCATTGATGAAGAGCTCCTTATACAACTGGAACCCATTTTCATGGGATTAATAAAAGAATTGAGTCCTCAAAACAAAAGGCCATAAAATCAGCTGTCATCTGGACAACATTATACCCAAATTAAAAAAACAAAAACAAAAAATAAAGCCTTCTCATATTTGTCAATAACCAGGTATGGCTACAATTTTTGTGACTAAGAGGTTTGTATTTGTGCTGTAAAACTGGATTTCTTATTCTGAATTCAATTCAGTGCAAGCTAGGCTGAAAGAAATTTTGTAGCACTGGGAATTTTTAAAGTTCAACTTTCTTTCAGAGTGGTTGTCCTTAAGACAGAAGCCTCACAACAGGGTAGAGCTGTTCCATATGCTCTATCCACAGTCAAAGAGTGGCAGGCTGTGTCTCTTGCTGGCCTCTTTGGGAATTGGTAATGCAGAGCCCTGTGGGGAAGGGAGGTCTCCATGGGCTGGTGAGAGGCACTGAAGCTCTGCAGCATATGGTGGGATATGCTGGGGCATCCAGGACTAACAGCTGCCTCGCTAAAAATATCAGCACGGAAAACAAAGACTGAGGATTAGAGCATGCGTATTAATCTAAGTCTTACCAGTAGTCTCAACGATTCCTTCGAGGATGACAACTATTTCAAATTGCTCACTTCTCAGTGATCTTTGTGACAGGCAGAAAAAGGGACTCTCTGAGTTAATTTCATGACAGATGGTTAAAGGGGAAACTAAAAACAGCTGGTCGGCTCCAGTTCCAAATCCAACATCCAGTTCACACTGGTCTAGTGGCAGAAATTCTCCCTCCGGTGTCTGCCTGGACTAAAGATAAAAAGATGTTTTAGTAATCACTATGTGAGGCAAAACATGAAATCAATGTAATAAAGTTTAAACCTGCCTCTTCCATTACCAGCTACATGGATTAGGTCTGAGGGCTTCATAATGGAGATATAAATAATGCTAATTACTATGAGGCTGCTCAGACCAATTTTGATTTTTCTTATTATGCCAGTAGATCTCACCACCACCTACAAACTTTACTATGACTGACATATGTATATATATTTATACACTTTTGACAAAATTGTTGTGTACCACACTAGGTGCCTTGTAATGGATGTTCAACACTAATATCCTGTGGCAAAAGTTCCTGTTAACGAGATCAAAATCTGCAAGCTGAGCACATTTTGTTCTGTTGTTTGAATTCATGTTTCATTATTTTTGTGTGTTACTAATTTCTGTTTGGCAGACACTGTGAGGTGCTGACTCAAAGGTAAACATCACAGTAATTGTACAGTACATCTGGTAGGTGACTTTTTCACAAAACCATCTGAATTGATACTGATGATGCTGTCACCCCTGGCACGTACCACCTACTGGATATTGACCTTAACAATGAACTTATTATTAAGCTAAGTGCCTCATTCTTCTTCCCATCATTTCATGAGTCCAATAAAAATACAGATATGACAGCTTCCCTCCACCCCATAGTTCCCTCCAAATTTTCCTGGTATTCAAAGTATAACTAAAAGTTCCATCAGTTGGCCAGGCAGCTCCTCACCTGATGAAGGTCTCTGGTGGAAATTGCCCATTAAAATTAGAAGCTTTGCACAGCTGATATAAATCCTATTTAAAATCCTTTCTGCCCATTGTTTGATTAAAAAGCACTCTTTAAGAAGATTACTATTGATTATAAATAAATAAATATTGTTGTAAATTATATTATCATAAATGAATAAATAAATAGTTTTAATTGTGTGCCATTTGTATTGACAAAGGTATTGGTTCCACTGCTTGGAAATTCATTGAGAGCAAGCCAAGGGCAGCAGCTTTGCCATCAACTTAGACCTGAATGCTATTCTTTTAAGGAAGTTTCTGTCTTTAAAGAAAATCCCCAAGCAACTACTATATCTTTATTTTGTCTCTCCTCTTCACAGGTACCTTAAGAATGCTGACATTATAGCTGCCTGGTATTTACTGGAGATTACATAACCAGTTAGGTAGCTGCTGCTGGAATACAGCTCCTTATTAAATACAATGCATTATTTCATTTGTGTGCTACATGTTTGTTTTGCTGCTGAGGAAAAAATATTCTTCCTATCTAAGTAACAAAGCTCTTTCCTGCACAGGAGGACAAGAGTCAATTTCTCCATTACTGATGAAGACAGAGAAAATATCAACTGATTGCGTGTGAAAGCATTTTCACAAATTATTTATCATTTGAAACATAAAAGTGCTGTGAAATAAAAGCGATCAAAAACCACTGCTGCATACCAGTGACAGTCTGTATAATATGCAAAGGTGTAAGCAACCTACTGCAAAAACATCTTTTCTCCTTTCCTGAGGCAGGCTGCAGAACTAAGCTGCAGACGGCAGCTCTGCTTTTGTTGCCTGGCTACTGTTCTGGTACTGGTGCACAAATTGATTGGCCATGTATGAGCCTTGCTCCAAGGTAATGAGCCTCGACAGGAGCTCTATGAAACCAACATCTGAATCTCAAATTGTCCCAAAGATTTATCAAATACATTTACCTGGACAAAAATGTGCACGTTTGCATAAATTGCTGCCTGACTGACTTAAGAACTGTTTGATCTACAAACCATTTTTCTTTGTGGAAGAGTCTTCAATCAAATCCATTCAATAGTAAACAAATCCAGCGAGGATGATTAGAGGTAACAGATCTGGGAGAAAGCAGAAGGTTGTGTTTGAGGTATTCAGTATCTTACATACAGGATTGATTTATGCAGGGCAGGGAGGATTTTTGAAAGAAACTTGTTTGTTGAATAAAAAGAAGTTAACCTGAATGAAGAGAGCTAAATAGCCCAAATACATCAAGGCTCCTAGCCAGTGACCTTTGTTTTGCATCTTTACTCAAAGGATCACAAAATAAGGCAGAGGACTATAAACTGTCAGCAGTAAGTCTGGAAGGAACACTTGTGGTTCTTTATTTTGATCATCCATATAACAAAAAGACAAGGAAATTTTGCAGATTAATACATGTTGAACAAGGGCATAATTACTTAGAAATGCCCTAGCTTGCAATTTAAATGTGGTCAGAGATGATGATCTAAAGGTCTCAAAGAATTTCTCCAAAGGTGAATTTTTTCACAGCTAAGGGAAAAAAAAAAAAGACTCCTGTGTCTCACTTTCTGCCACTGGATCTTTGTTTTGGTTTTTGTTACAAGGCAGACTTCCACTGCGTCACCGCTTAGTCTGTTTTAATGTCTGAACAAACACATCATGCCCTTCAAATCTTCACTCCTTTATTCATCCTCTTTGCTTTTCTAAACCCTGTTGTTTATGCATCTCTCTCCTTAAGCAGACATGCTGCAGTTTTATGATTACTAACCCTCTGTCAGTTCACTCATTAGAGAACTCAAATAATTATGTTTTGATATCGAGGTGGACTAATTAAGCACTGGAGCAGAGAAAGTGGGATGCAAAAGATGCAACACCATCAGGCTTAATATTGTAGCATGCTGTAGAGAAACTCACAAATCTAGAAAATGCTAAACTGGTATGTGCTCATTGCTCCTCCCCCACCCTTAGACTATCAGCTTGCAAGAAGTGTTATTATATTTTATATTACTGGAACAACATAATCTTGTTACTTTGATATCATTGCTAAAGATTTGTGTGCAGTTTTTTGGTTGTGACCCTGTACTGGGAGCTCTACCATAGATAATTCCTAGGATCACTGCTACTTTTTAACACAGTCTAGTTGCTCCACGCTGTAAATATGACCTGTGTGAGCTGGGGAAGAGAGAAGAGAGAGAGAAGAGAGAAGAGAGAAGAGAGAAGAGAGAAGAGAGAAAAGAGAGAAAAGAGAAGAGAGAAGAGAGAAGAGAGAAGAGAGAAGAGATTCCAAAACCTGAGAGGACGGTGATCAAGAAGACAGAGCCAAGCTTTCCACAGAGGTGCCCAGCAGTAGCAAGAGAGACAACAGGTATAAGCTGAAACAGGGGAAGTTTGGATTGGATTGAAGAAAAACTTTTTCATCATGAGGACAGTCAAGCACTGGAAAAGCTTGCCCAGCAAGGCTGTGGAGGCTTTTTCCTTAGAGGTTACCAAAACTATATTGGGAAAAGCCCAGAGTAACCTGGTCTGATCTCCTAGCTCACCATACTTTCAGCAGAAGGCTGGACCAGAGACTGCCTGAAGTTCCTTCCAATCTGACCGATTCTGTAATATTGAAAAGCTTTTTTTTTTTGCACTTTCTGCCCTGCTTATCAACATATTGAAATCACAATATAATGGGTCTTCTTACTTATTTCCAATGCCTGTCACCTGCCATCAGCCAACTTTCTGTCACAAATTTGTTTGCTTTCAGTTTATTTAAAGCTGTTAGTAAGTACAGCCTAAAGAATAAGTGCCTGCAGATTCTGACCCAAAGCTCACTGCCTCTATGGCTATCCATGCTTCACAACTGTATTGTTAAAACTTGTTAGCACATCTTGAAAACAGCTATGATGATTTTACATTCCTCAACTTTCTGAATCAAAATGTCCTACACTACTAGCTGAAACACTATATAGATGACTTTACACACCAATACTGGTGATATTAGCACACTAGTAAGGTTCAGCTATCTTAAGACACAATGGTCATGCAGGTCCATCAAATGTCCTTGAGTTTTCTGTCCCAGTCATCTGCACACCAGCATTGTGTAGCAGTAGAATTGTCAGCAGAAAGCACATCAGGTTGTATATTTGGTGTCTTATTTCAAAAGAAAATGAGTTACCCTCTATGTAAAAACACAATGTGACCCGACTTTTATCCACTTTAACCTGCATTCTGTTTTGAATGATGGAATTAAATACTTTAGAGGAGCTTTCTGCTAGAGAGCAAAAAAAAACCTTGGTTCAGGCTAGCTTTCCAATTCCTACAAAAACTGCTCCAGTGTAACTGCTTACAGCTTGTTCCCATATATATCTATCCAACTTCTTTTTAAATCTTAGCAGATTCTCCATTCTAAGTGGTATTCTGTAGGAAGAAAAATTAACAGCTCAGTCTAGCATTCAGCACAGAACAGAAGGAGAACAGCCTTTCATATTTACCACTGCCCCATCACCTACTGCTTCACGCTTGTTTATGCAGATTATTAAAAAGGCCAGTTGCTCCAAAGAGAGAATTACCAGACAGAGTACAGAACATTTCTAACACTCAAATATGATATCCTGAAATTAATGTCATCACTGGGATCCAGCTTCTGACAGCTGAGGAGCTTTGGCCAGAGCCCCTCACCAGGCATGCTCCCGTGACAAGACAGAGCTGCTGTGAGAAGCGACATTGCTTAGTCTCAGCATGTCATACAGTGGTTTTCTTCCATTCTACTCCAGCCCAATTTATCTTCTGGACTTTCATGCCTGCCAAACTCTTCCATCCTGATAATTTTTTTTTGTTATTATCTCCTTTGAATTTCGGTTTTCTTGCGTTCTGAATTATACTGACCATTGTCAGTCATTAATAAACAGATACTGGTGACAATCAAAGGGTGTTTCCACTAAAGCACCAATACAATACCTCTGAAATGCTGTGAGGTCACTAGCTGAAACACTGGGATAAGGAACTGCAAGTTAAAGCCCACCAAGCTTCCCCAAGGGGAAGAAGAGGTCAAGGTTGGTCTTTATCCTAGTTTAATGTCACCACAAATCAATTCCTTATGCCCAGCCGTAATCTGCTAAGCAGCATGCCTTAGACCCCTTCCTTGCAGCTATCCTGCACCCTGACACGTCCATCCATCCTGACCAAATTGGGTTTCTGTCAGGCTCACAGTCCACTGAAATGCCCCTGGGAGGTCTCTGATGAGACGGTTTTCCCCTATGCCTGCTCGGTTCTTTCACGGCTACGGACAGCTACACCAAATTCTTCCATAGTCCTTCCTGCCACCCCAGTCACACCCTCTCACCCGCATGCCAAGGGACAGGACAGCTGCCCCTGGGGCAGGACAGAGCTGCCAGCAGGCAACAGCAGCAGGGGCTGCTGCAGGTATCCCCACGCTCCCTGCTCTATGTGCACATCCTTGCACCTGGCCCGTGCCCTGCCCATGTCGCCCACTGCCACTCGGGTGCCCCATGCCGCCCAGTGTCGCGGCAGGCCTTACCTTGATCAGCTTGCAGCGGATCTGGGCAGACACCATGTGGCTGTTGCGGAGGTTGCCGACGCGGAACATGAGGCAGAGCTTGGCATCCCGCTGCGAGATGACCGCGGCTCGGCTGAACATGAGGGTCTCGGCTCGCTTCTTGGGCTGCGACATC
Source organism: Vireo altiloquus (assembly GCA_013396875.1). Lineage (NCBI taxonomy): Eukaryota > Metazoa > Chordata > Aves > Passeriformes > Vireonidae > Vireo > Vireo altiloquus. The sequence continues at coordinate 81,842 of VZRF01007126.1, forward strand.
TTGATGAACATGCAGCCGATGAGGAACGCATCGACAACGGAGCCCAGCAGCGACTGGAAGAGGAAAAGCACGATGCCCTCGGGGCACCGCTCCGTAATGTAGCGGTGCCCGTATCCAATGGTGGCCTCGGTCTCTATGAAGAAGAGGAAGGCGGAGGGGAAGTTGTACACGTTCGCCACGCACGGACTGTAAGTGTCACCATGCGCCTGGTGCAGGTCACCCCGCAGGTAGGCGATGCCCCACCACATCGAGGCCATGACAAGCCAGGCGACCGTGTAGGTCAGCAGGAAGATGAGCAGGTTCCAGCGCCACTTGAGGTCCACCAGGGTGGTGAAGAGGTCGGACAGGTAGCGGCTGGTCTCGCCGCCCAGGTTGCCGTGCTGGACGTTGCAGCGCCCGTTCTTGTCCACGAAGCGCTGCCGCTCTCTGCGAGCGCTGCAGCGAGCGAGGCCCACGGCCTGGTACTCGTCCCCAAACTTCCTGCGCACGGCTGACATGCTGCCGGCTGCCGAGGTGCTCCGCGGGCGCGCTGAGGATGCGGCGGGGCGGGAGGGGTGACCGCACCTCGCTGCCTGCGCGCAGCAGCCGCCGGACGCGGCGCCAGCCCCCAGAACACGGGGCGTGCCCGGATCCCTGCGGAGCCGGAGCGGAGCGCTGCCAGCGGGGCAGGGAACGGCCGGAGAAGCCGCCGCCTGAGGGGGCGAACAGCACGGACCGCACACCCGGCGGAGGGAGCCGGGTGGGGCGGGGTGAGCCGGGATGGGCTGGGGCGGGGTGTGCGGAGATGAGGAGGTGTGTGCGGGGATGGGGCGGTGTGAGCTGGGCTGGGGCGGAGTGAGGCGCGGTGAGACGAGTGGGGCGGGGTGAGACGGGATGGGCTGGGGCGGAGTGTGCGGGGATG